>CM060259.1:38400430-38705430 GCA_030684275.1 Acipenser oxyrinchus oxyrinchus
TATTTGATATAACTATAGCGGAAGTTTACCAGATAAAGAGATAAGGAGAGAGAATATAACAGAAGAAAGTTTACAAACGAGAGGAGGCCATTCAGCCCATCTTGCTCGTTTGGTTGTTAATAGCTTATTAATCCCAGAATCTCATCAAGCAGCTTCTTGAAGGATCCCAGGGTGTCAGCTTCAACAACATTACTGGGGAGTTGGTTCCAGACCCTCACAATTCTTTGTGTAAAAAAGTGCCTCCTATTTTCTGTTCTGAATGCCCCTTTATCTAATCTCCATTTGTGACCCCTGGTCCTTGTTTCTTTTTTCAGGTTGAAAAAGTCCCTTGGGTCGACATTGTCAATACCTTTTAGAATTTTGAACGCTTGAATCAGATCGTCACGTAGTCTTTGTTCAAGACTGAATAGATTCAGTTCTTTTAGCCTGTCTGCATACAACATGCCTTTTAAACCTGGGATAATTCTGGTAGTATCTCCCATATGATATTTATAATGCACATTTTTATTGCCTGCGTGCAGTACCTTACACTTTTCTCTATTAAATGTCATTTGCCATGTGTCTGCCCAGTTCTGAATGCTGTCTAGATAATTTTGAATGACCTTTGCTGCTGCAACAGTGTTTGCCACTCCTCCTGTTTTTGTGTCGTCTGCATATTTAACAAGTTTGCTTACTATATCAGAATCTAAATCATTAATGTAGATTAGGAATAGCAGAGGACCTAATACTGATCCCTGTGGTACACCACTGGTTACCTCGCTCCATTTTTAGGTTTCTCCTCTAATCAGTACTTCCTGTTTTCTACATGTTAACCACTCCCTAATCCATGTGCATGCATTTCCTTGAATCCCTACTGCGTTCAGTTTGAGAATTAATTTTTTATGTGGGACTTTGTCAAAAGCTTTCTGGAAATCTAAATAAACCATGTCATATGCTTTGTAATTATCCATTGTCGATGTTGCATCCTCAAAAAAGTCAAGCAGGTTAGTTAGACACGATCTCCCTTTCCTAAAACCATGCTGACTGTCTCCCAGGATACTGTTACCATATAGGTAATTTTCTATTTTGGATCTTATTATAATTTCCATAAGTTTACATATAATAGAAGTCAGGCTTATTGGTCTGTAGTTACCTGGTTCGGTTTTGTCTCCCTTTTTGTGGATCAGTATTACGTTTGCAATTTTCCAGTATGTCGGTACAACCCCTGTGTCAAGAGACTGTTGCATAATCTTGGTTGGCGGTTTGTAAATTACTTCTTTCATGTCTTTGAGTACTATTGGGAGGATCTCATCTGTTTCATACCTTCATAGTTTGCTTTTCTAAAATTGTAAACCTTAGCATTAGTCATTACTTTTTGGGTTTTAAAAATCACTTCAAATCGAAATCATTCTGCCTAATCTCATCTTGCTTTGTTCCAAATGTCCAAAAGAAATCCACCGGTTGAGAAATCTGATGCCTGTGCTATTGATGAAGGGTTGTGAAGGGATACACCCCATAATATACAAGAGCCAGACAGTGCTCTCCCACGGCTTTCTGCAGAGCTCAGCTGTTCAGTTATTCATCCATAATGGAACAATAAATAAACCCAGACGAGAAGATGAATAATGAACCCTAACCCACACTTTCACAGATCTGCTATAAACCACGGGATGAAGAATAATCTGTGTTTTGTAAAGGATTTTAAAAGCTGTATTGGGAAGATATCAATAATAAGAACAGGCAGGGTCTGATTGTGGTGTTGCTCGACACTTGTTTCTGTTTGCGTAAGCTTGAATAGAGACACTGGTGTGCTCAGACAAGCTTTCAGTTAGCGGCTTTTCTCAGCCCTCTTCCGAGGATAAGTGCTGTTGCTTCTGATTGCTAATACAATACCTTGTTTGTACTTTCAGAACATGTCATTCATGTTCTGAATTAGTTTGTTTGCAAACTGTTTGAAATGCGGTTTTTCTGATTCTAGAAGGGTGCTTCAGGACTACTTTCAGAATCACACTTGATTCCCTGTTTTTAGTGCCAAATAATTTGACTTAAACTTGGACCTTTTGTGTTAATACAACATCACAGGTCTGCTGAGCTTCGTCTCCACTGCAGAGGTTGAACATTAACAATGACATTAAAGCTTTCTTTGGTGCCAATCCATGCCAAACGGTTCGTCATTCTGTAAAGCGAGCTGGTATTCCCCTCTTTGACAACCTTAACACACAACACCCCTCTGCATTCGGCACACTCTGGTTATTTCTTTTTGGAATGCTGTTTCCAGTACAGTATGAAAAAGATTCAGAAAACAAATCAATTATCGCTGTAGCAGAAAGAGGAAATCCGGACTGTGGTAAATGCCAGTATCAGCACTGGAGATCTAGATAGAAACAAACTTCAATAACAAAGTAAAGGACGTGGTAGGAACCACCTGGTGTAGGTTGTAGCAGGGCAGCCATGACAACACTGTGATGATACCAATCCAAAGCTGTGTGCTGTACGTCTAGAGTAGAGAGCATAGTTTGTAGACGCGTGTATAGTGTTAAGTGCACTTTGAGACTTCTACATACATACCCTGTGCAGATAGTTCACAAATTACTAGTGTGTGTTTTTAATCAATAATACAATGGCTCCCGCCCTGTCACAGGCACCCTATCAGCAGGCAGGCCTGCATTGTAGCAGGAAACCTATCCACAGAACCATCTGTCTTCTAGCTGTCCAGTCCCAGATCAGGAACGTGAGCTTGCATGGCTGTTGACCACAAAGCTGGGTTTTGAAACCCTAAGCCCAGTGCACTCTCTTTAGCTCGCTGCCTTGTCTACAAGGTCTGGTTATTTGAATAGGTGCCAGGAGGCTTTATCTGGGCTTCTCAGCAAAACCAACTCCCTGCATCCGGCGTCGGAGGAAATGAAGCAAGAAAACGTTTGGAAGAGGTTTAGGGACTGGACAGGAGGGAGCTGAACGGTGTGAAGCGCTAGAGAGTGAGTCAGCGAGAATGTGCTGCTCCACCAGGCCTCCTGTAGGGCTGTCCTGCATACTAACCCACTGTGGACCTCCCCTGTGTTTCAGACCCCCGAGCCCAGGATGCAGGCATGGACCCCTCAGTCCTGGGAGAGCACAGCTTCCTGAGCCTGCTGCACAGCGACACACTGCTGGGGGATATTCCACTCGGCTTCCCTGAGGGACCCTTTCCCTGCGGTCAGTGATTATTATTATTATTATTATTATTATTATTATTATTATTATTATTATTATTATTGGGACAGAGCAGCTGTATCATGGATTCCCATTGCACAGTGGTTAAGGCACACACCTGGGCTTGTTACCTGTACACCCTGGCTAATAAAGGTTGTATTAATAGCTGGAGTGGGTGTAACTGCTATGCAATAGGAGTCTTATTTCCATACCTGAGCTACACAACATAATTCGGGCGTTCACCACTGGAGTCACGCCCTCAGACATCTTTTACATGGCGCGCACAACAGAAGCACACCAACGACTCCGCATCACCATGCTGGGAAGTGAGGCACGGGCACAGCAGCCTCTGTTTCCTTTCTAAAAATGAATAAACAGCGCGCCCTGCCATCTAGACCGAACAGCAAGTGACAGCCAAACAGTCCACAACAACAACAGTAATAAAAGATAAACCTATAAACTCTCGTGTCAAGATAAATGCTCTTTATTCTACACTTTGGTGTATTTTTATTTGTTATGATTAATTGTATCCATTTCCTTCCCTTGTGTGTGTTTTAATGGTTTTGTTTTGCTACTAAACTTTCTTTTGTTTTTGGGAAGTCTGTTCGCTGAACGTTCATATTGTGTCTTTGCTTCCCAGTATACCGTAATGTTGTCGAGTTGCTGTTCTGGTATTTGATGAATTTTCCTGTTTTCTCCTTTTTCTTCCAGTTATGCTTTTAGTAAATTTATATCACTCTGCGTCTTATTTTTCTTGTGGCAGCATTTTCCCGATTTTCAGCGAACACGCCTCTGTTTCCATCAGTAACATGTTGAAATCTGGTCGTCCTTTTCATTAAACTGCCTGTTTGTGTGCTGAAGTCAGTTAAGATGCCCACGCGACCTGTACGTAATCTCGTACTTTGTAATCTCAGAATAAGGCTGTGAACTCCGGAAGTTCTAATAGAAGTTCTATCAGCTTAAAAGTCTGTTCTGCTTCAAACGATCGCACAAGATACATGCGAGTCCACACCAATTATTATTATTATTATTATTATTTGTTTATTTAGCAGACACCTTTATCCATGTCAATTTACAGAGACTAGGGTGTGTGAACTGTGCATCAGCTGCAGAGTCACTTACAACTACATCTCACCTGAAAGACGGAGCACAAGGAGGTGAAGTGACTTGCTCAGGGTCACACAATGAGTCAGTGGCTGAGGTGGGATTTGAACCGGGGACCTCCTGGTTACAAGCCCTTTTCTTTAACCACTGGACCACACAGCCTCCACACAGCCTCTATGAAGAGGTATGCATCGTGCGTAATGCTGCGGGCACTAATGATGTGTAACAAGGGTCGGACAAACTCCACCAGGACAAAATCTAACAGGCCATTATTATATTTGAAAAGCAAAATTTTACTCCATTAAACAAAATTAGCACTTCTGCTAATTTTAGGAGGATTTCTGTGTGTTAAATACAAATTGTCCAGTATACCTTAATGGAGCATAGTCATGCACATACACACAGCCTGTGTTTGCTCTACACAGAGTCTGTGTGCTATTCTCAGAATGACTGGACATTCCCTACTGTGTTGCCTTTCAGATGCGGAAGGTAACCAGCTCTCTCTGGATTCTCCCAACATTTTCGACTACCTGCTGTCAGACCTGATGGTGCCCAACGAGAGAATCCTCTCTCCGACCCCTTTTGAGTACAACGAAAACATCGGTGAGCATGGCGATTGTTCTTCAGAGCTCTGTCAAGGAGCTCAAGGAACACATGACGTTGTAAAAACAGCCCCTTTGATATAACCCTAATAAACATTTCAACGAGGAGAGATTTTACGAGGTATTCGTTTGTAATGAATTTCTTTTTTTTTTTTAACAGAAAAAATATTGAAGTTTTTAGAGGAAGACCAGCAAGAGAATTTGGGTAAAGTGGTTTTATATTTTAATGTTTGATAAAAAAAAAAAAACTGACAGAGGAGAGGGGGGGGGGTGTGTGTGTGTAAAATAAGTTAACGCACTGTGATAAACGGCTCAGACGGCAGATTACAACAGTATCCACGCAGATCTAACAATGCTGTGGTTGTGTGCTCAGAACAGCTCTGTGGTGCACTGCTGCTGCTGCTGACAGTCTGCCAGGGAGTGGTCAGAATCCGACTAGCTTGCTTCCTCGAGCTCAGGAGGCAGGGCTTGCCTGTGCCTGCCAATCCGCTTGCTCTCCAGGTCCTGCGGTCCAAACAGCTCCGAGTGAGGGAGGCAGCGCTCATGAAACACTGGGATAATTCTCGTGACACAGGAATTACTGTAAAAAATAAAAAATAAAAAAAAAAGCTGTAGGGTTAAAAAGATGAAGACAGAAGTAGATACAGGCATTAAACGCCTTTTGCAGACCAGCTCAAGTGAGTAAATATGAGAGACCTCCAGGAGGGTGCTATACCTACATTTGGTTTTGTCTAACTGTTTTTTTTGTTTGTTTGTTTTTCTTACTCCTGTGTGCAAGTTGCACTGTCAGTGTTGCACAATCAGTGAGAAAGCACTCGGAAATCCAGCTGTGCTGTTTCCAACTTTGTTTTTGTTCCATTATCTTGTTCGTTTGGTTTTAATAGGGGAAGAGAAGGAGATGACACTTTCAGACCTGGAAACCACATGCCCGGACCCCGATAGAAACACCCAATATCCCAAGAGAGGTGAGCACTGTGCTGCGCGTGCTGCAGTGAGGCTACGCAGGCTGCATAGTATACATTCTTAATGTATACTAGAAATGTTTTCCATTGTGTAATCAACAGACCTGAACCCAGCTGATGCCAACACTGTGGATACAAGGAAACCGAAGCGCCAGAAAAGAGGTACTTCTTCATCATTGTTGAGCGCGTTGCACTGTAGGAAAGTAGTCGCTGTAACACCGAACAAGCTGCAGTGCAGATCCCTATCCGCTTCAGGCTCACAGCGTTGGGCCAGGCCTGGAAATGTAAACCATTGTACAGTTCAGTTCATCACCTCTGATTAAACCTCAGCTTGCTTTCTGAAGACCTTCAGTTGTGCTGTCCTTTCCCTTCTCTACTAACAGTGTCCTAAAGACGCTACGGAAAGCTTGTGTCATCGGGATATGGCTGCATTGGAGCACAGCTCTGCGAATTAAGCCAGGTCTCTTTGCAAACCTCAGAAACAATGAATGCAAGAGTCTGTGTGTTCTTACTGCATGCCTAAAGCACAGCGACACTGACCTGAACACATGGCCAAATTCAACAAGGCTTACAATTTAGCAGCAAATGTCATTTAGCCTGCAGGGCCCTTTCAAATTGCTTTAAAAATGACATTGAGTTATAGTTCCATTTTTTAAATGTCACGTCCCTCCAGATCCCCGAGCAAACCGAGCGCTTGAGAAAAAGAAGCGAGGCTGGAGGAAGAGCTGCCGACCCCACCAGAGAGAAGCACAGAGAGGTATCCCAGCACGCAGACAGGGGGTCCTCCTTCACCTTCCCCTTGAGAAGGGAGTAGGCTGGGGGGTCCGTGTGTTTGATCACTACACAGATGTGATTGGAAGTGTTGAAAGCACCAGCACTTTGTCTCATCGTTCTTCACGTTGACTGTACACTGTGGTAAACCTGCTGTTTAACACACAGAACAGGGATATTGTTGAGTTCAAGAAACAGGGCAGCAGTGTGGAGTAGTGGTGAGGGCTCTGGACCGGAGGGTTGTGGGTTCAATCCCAGGTGGGGGACACTGCTGCTGTACCCTTGAGCAAGGTACTTTACCTAGATTGCTCCAGTAAAAACCCAACTGTATAAATGGGTAATTGTATGTAAAAAATAATGTGTAAAAAAATAATGTAATTGTATGTAAAAATAATGTGATATCTTGTAACAATTGTAAGTCGCCCTGGATAAGGGCATCTGCTAAGAAATAAATAATAATAACAATAATCTGTTTGCGCAAGATAAGATTTTGTTTTTTGTCTCCGCAGCGAGTTCTCCCGCACACCCTGTCCACGGGTTTGTCACTTTCACACTTCCCATCTCCAGCCTCGCTGCCGCTGGAAACACTACACTCATTGCTGGTAGGTTATACATATTCTGTTTGAATCATCTTTCTACCTACCTATCATTGGTAATTGGGATATGGAAATGCCAGAATTACAAGAGCCAATTAAATCACGTAGAAGTCACCAAAAAGCTTCTACATTCAAAAAGCTTCTACACTCTGCTGCCGCCGGATTCTTGAAGACTTTAAAGACAGAAGCAGCCCTTACTGTAAGGTACGCTAGACTCACACGGAGTATCTTATTAACTGTCTCTGTGTGTCCCAGAAGGCTCTTTGGCCACTACCCCTGCACCCGCAGCCTTCCAGGTCATTCAGAACTTCACCGTCCCTCAGCAAGTCTTCAGTATCCCTGTCGCCAACGCTGTGCACCCTGGGGGCCCGACGTTTGTGATTGGTGAGTATTCCACAGTGACGTCCTGTCCTACTGAAACACTTCCTGCTGTTTTTGGATTATTCAGTGTCTTGGACACTTCAAACCTAAGAGGTGGAGGGTTAACACACAGTCCAGTAACCTTAAAGTGTAAATGTATTACATGGGGTGGTGATAGTGCTGCATTAACAGAAAAACCTGATCAAAGACTAACTATTACCTTTGGATTAGTAAAGCCAGTATATTTTCTCCAGAACTGTATCCTTCCCTTTTTTCTTTGCTGTTTGTGAAGTTTCAATCCCAGTTTGTTTGTTTTCTCATCCTCTAGTATTTCCAGTCTCTAGTAGATCAGTGTGAACCTCACCTCTCTCTCTTGCTGTGTCTACAGTGCCTGCTGATCCAGTGTCCTCTCCCAGGGCTGCAGGAACTCCCAGCTCACCCGGTAAGAATGAAAGAACACCGGGCACCGTTCACCATGGGAACGAACCAGGAAAAGCAAAGCAATTCCCCTGTAGCATGTGTGTCATCAGGATGTTTTCAGCTGTCACACCTGAGACACCAACAACAGGATAGCTGAGCACCCAAGTGAAACAATACCATTAGGACTTTTAACCAGTGTAATGTTTCATGTGCGTTTCAGGGTTTGAAAGTACCTTTTTATTATCTCTGCTGCTCTCGTCCCCAGTCGCAGGTACTGTCGTCGATGCTGCTGTCGCCAGGCACCCTGACAGCCCCTCCTCTCCCGCTAGCCCCTCTGCTGTGTCTGTGAACAGATCCCTTTCTCCAGCCTCTCTCCCCAGCACCCAGCCCACCACTACCGGTACAGAGACACGGGTTTCATATGATTACGTGATTTTGTGATTTTTCTGAATGATTCCAGTATGAGCTCTCGATGGAGTGTGGTATACTTACACACCAGTGGCGTCGGAGGAATCAGCAGCTCTGGTCTAGAGCCTCCTGGTTCTTTGTGTTTATCGCAGCTTCTGAGCCAGATGATGTATAATCGCTGCAGTCTAGCTCTCAGAGTGCAGCATAATGGTAAACAGTGGGCAGCAGTGTGGAGTAGTGGTTAGGGCTCTGGACTCTTGACCGGAGGGTCGTGGGTTCAATCCCAGGTGGGGGACACTGCTACTGTACCCTTGAGCAAGGTACTTTACTTAGATTGCTCCAGTAAAAACCCAACTGTATAAATGGGTAATTGTATGTAAAAATAATGTGATATCTTGTAACAATTGTAAGTCGCCCTGGATAAGGGCGTCTGCTAAGAAATAAATAACAATAATAATAAAAATAAACACCAGTAAACAAAGTCTTATCAACTCTAAAGTGTCTCTCCTGGTTTCAGATGCAGTGACGTCCCCCTGCAAAGGATCGCAGTCTCCACTGCAGTCCCTGAAGACCCCTGAGAAACCCAGTAAGTTTGGGTTTTCAGAGCATTCTCTTCTGTGTGAGATGATGCAAGGGATTCTTTCTAATGATAGTGCATGCCTCTCGCCTGCTTTGCAGAGTCTGTTGAAGAGTTTAAAGAGTCCCTAAGAAGTTACCTGCTCGACACCTGCCAGTTCGTGAGCACGGAGGACGAAGCGTCCCTGGAGTCTCTTCACATTGACGTGCCTTTGATCCAGAGGCAGGTCAAGATCAAAACGGGGAAGAACGCCAACAAGTGTCTGGAGAAGGAGCTGATCATCTGTGACGCAGCGGAGAGGAGGAGAGCCGAAATCCCCCGGAGCCAGATATTCCATCCCAACGGGAGAGGTCGAAAGACTCCAGAGTGATGGCTTTGCTGGGAAAGGCCGGGCTGGGTAAAAGCACGCTCGTCCAGAAGCTTTGCCAGGACTGGTCCAGGGGGCACTTCCAGCAGTTTGAGTTGGTCTTCTGGTTCGCGTGCAAGAGGCTGAATCTGTCCGGGAAGAGGTTTGGGTTGAGGAACCTGCTCTTCAGCCTCTTTGAGGTGCCGCCCCCAGAGAACGCCGATGAGGTCTTCAGATACCTCCTCCGCAACCCCGAGAAGGTCCTGATCATATTTGATGGCTTCGATGACTTCCAGGATTGTGAAGGCCTCCTTCATTCCCCTGCCACCAGCTCCTCCAAGGAGATCTACAGCATCAAGGACCTGTTTTCGGGTCTCTTTCAGAAGAAACTGCTCAACGGAAGCACGGTACTGGTCACTGCCAGACCCAAAGAAATGTTCAACCAGTTCTTGGGAAAGGTGGACAAGATAGTTGAGCTCAGTGGCTTCACCCCCGAAGACATTGAGCTGTACATGAGCAGGTACTTCAAGGGCACTTCGTACTGCGACGGCGCGTGGAGGAAGGTCCAGAACAACGGGTTTCTTTTCAGTTTGTGCTCTACCCCGCTGATATGCAGGTTAGTGTGCTTCCTCCTCGAACACTTTGACATGAACAAAGACTTGCCGTCCACGCTCACGGGACTCTACTGCCACGTGTTCTACCACAAGATGCACGTGAATGCGTACGCAGCGAGTCCTGTGAACAGGCAGCAGAAGCAGAACGTCCCTGATCTGGGCGCCCTAGCCTGGGAAGGGGTTCAGGACCACAAGTGCCTCCTGAACCCAAGGGACTTGTCATCCGAGGAGCTGAAGGAGTTCGGTCTGAGCAGCGGGATCCTGAGCCCTCACCCCGCGAGCAAGGGCGGAGAGGAGGGCAACTTCGGCCTTGGGTTTGCTCATTTGATCACGCAGAATTTCTTGGGGGCTCTGCACCTGATCTTGGCCAAAAACATCAGTGGCAAAAGCCTGGTGAAGCAGGTCCTCCTGGAGAAGAAAAAGAAGAAGCCTGAGGAAGACTGGCTGGACGTGCTGCGCAGGTTCCTGGTGGGGCTGCTGTTTCAACCTGCAGAGTGTTCATATCTGGACTGCTTGTCTGCCAAGGCTGTAGTGTCCAAGAAAGATGCGCTTTCTGAATACCTGAAGAAGATCAAACCCAGCGATCTGAACCCTAACAGGCTGCTTGAGCTGTGCCACTGTGTCTATGAGACGGGCAACATGGGCCTCGTGAAGCACATGGTCTCCAAGCTCCCCTCAGAGCTCTCCTTTAGGGGCACGCCTCTCTCCCCACCCGACGTGTTTGTACTGCAGCACCTCCTGAACAAAACCAGAAGAGCCTTCGCCCTGGACCTGCACGAGACGGGCATCGACCTCTGTGGAATCAAACAGCTGGTGGGGCAGAAGAGCATAACGTCGTTCAGGTGAGCGGCATTGACATTCTTCATTTTATATTACATGAGTTTCAAGAAGAAAAAAACTATTCAATAATCTAGTTCCAGTTGGATGCGTTTTTGGAGCGTCGGCCGGGTGATTGCACATTGATAAGTACTGGAAAAAGACTGTGTTGCTGTTTGGAAACATCCATGTAAATATACAGTCTATAAATACAAGTGTCATTACATTTATACTGAATTCTGATTAAACCAAGAAAGACCGTAAAAAATATATGTGAAGTGATCGTCTATATGGTTCTGCAGAGCACTAATGGAAGTACAGTTTGTTTAGCTCTGATGTAGCATGCCTCGTGCTTCACTGTCTCGTTTCTTGACTATATTGCAGGGCTTCTATATCAGATACAATAAGTCTTTGGGAGCACCTGCACCAGACTGGGGAGCATGGTCTCTTAAAGGACTCCATCTCCAAGTTCACTATCAACCCTTTCAAAGCCTCGCAGATCAGTCATGTTGAGCACCTCTGCCTGCTTGTGCAGATCTACCGGGAGAGGAAGCTTCCTTCATGGTAAATACGCTTCACTTCACAGGCTGAGCTGTCCATCGCTTCAACTTGAAGAGCCAAGCCTGGATCACAGCAACGTGTCTTTGCAATTTAACTGTGCCGAAGAGTCCTCTGCTGTATTTAACCATCGTCTGGAAAGTAATCCTTCAAAGACTCTACTCAGAGTCAATGTCAGCGTCACATTTCTGATTTTAGTCCAGCTTGTCTGTAGCTTGGTTCCATTAAAACAGGTCCACACATGTTTTGCATTTCTTACAACAGCTTGATTAAGCTGCGTAGGAGACGGGCTATTCCAGCAATTAGAAAGTAAAACTAGGTTTTACTCTGAAACCGAATAGGCCACAAGCTGCTGCTTAACCTTAATTACGGTTTTCCAACTATAAATAAAGTTTGTAAGTACAGGAAGCCTCGTTTTTCTTTCTTGCAGTGACACAGAAACTGGGCCCGGCGATGAGATCTTTGAGATCCCGGCCGTGAAGGAACTGCGGAAGCTGGAATTTGCGTAAGCGTCTCTTTGGGGAGAGTCAGGGCTGTCCAGCACATGCGTCCTCTTTAGCCCTCTGTGCCTCATGGAGCTTCACAACACGGCTATTCTGAAGTATCCTCTTTAAGGGTTTCACTCTTGAGTTATTTTTGTGGAGCTGAACTATAGGAATTCGGTTATTGAGTATTCATGAGAACAGATTGCACTGTATGCTGTGTTTTTTGGATGAGTGTCAAATCCCTTGTTTTTCTGTCCCGTAGACTGGGTCCTGTTTACGGATCTGTGGGGTTTTTAAAGCTGGTGGAGGTCCTTCCTGCATTTGAGTGGCTGCAGCACCTGGAGTAAGTGACCGTTCTTTCCTGCATGGCAATCGCATCCTTGGTTTGGTGGGATGGAGTGACACGTGGATGTGTGGGTTAATCATACTGTATGTGAGCATAACCTTGAAAACTGAAACGGTACACGCCTTGACCATGCCCCTCTCGTTTCGCAGCCTTGAAGCGCTGACCGATAACAAAATAGGGGACAGGGGAGTGGAGCGGCTGACGGAGGCTTTCCCTGCTTTATCATCGCTGGAGACACTCAAGTGAGTGACAGATTATCACACACAGCAAGGTGTAACGTGTAACATGCAAGCAGTATCTGTGTCAGGACTAAAAGCTAGTCATCTGTCATATTATTCTGTTCTTTTTGAGTATCCCTCTTGTTATGTTCTTTTTTCACAGCCTGTCCCAGAACTACATTGGAGATCGAGGAGCCGAGAGACTGGCACAGTGCCTTCCTTCCCTCGTGTCACTGAAGCATCTCAGGTACCTTTGAAATGCGGCTCGTTGTCCTGTGCAATAATCGGAGCCGGACAGGAATTATTATCTGCTGATTCTCATTGTGACCTTGGACCTCTTTCTACTATTAATTCATTTATTTGTATCACATTTAGGGAAGTTAATGTGGGAGCCAATACAAACACATCAAAAAACTGTTGTTCTTTGTGTTGTGTCAACATCAAGTTCTCACGGGTGGTGTTGATAGCAGGGACACAGCAGACTGGCTGACTCACTTTCTCTCCCTTGCAGCTTGTACAGTAATCTGATTGGGGATCGTGGAGCAGAGAACATGGCCAGGGCACTCCCAGAGATGAAGTCTCTTACCGAACTAGAGTGAGTATCCCTCCGGATCCTCTTGAGAGCCAGTGCAGAGGACAGGACTGGAGGCTGGAGCTCTCTAACGCGCTCTGTCTTGTGTCTCCGCAGCGTGAAATATAACAAGATCACGGACGTGGGGGCACAGAAGCTGACCGAGAGCCTCAAGAGCTGTCTGTGGATAAAGAGCTTGGCGTGAGTACAGGGGCCGCAGCACAGTCCCGTGGCTGTGTTTAATTCACATTGATGTGAGGGGCTGCAGCACACAGTCCCGTGGCTGTGTTTAATTCACATTGATGTGGGGGCTGCAGCACAGTCCCGTGGCTGTGTTTAATTCACATTGATGTGAGGGGCTGCAGCACAGTCCAGTGGCTGTGTTTAATTCACATTGATGTGAGGGGCCGCAGCACAGTCCCGTGGCTGTGTTTAATTCACATTGATGTGAGGGGCTGCAGCACACAGTCCCGTGGCTGTGTTTAATTCACATTGATGTGAGGGGCCGCAGCACAGTCCCGTGGCTGTGTTTAATTCACATTGATGTGAGGGACCGCAGCACAGTCCCGTGGCTGTGTTTAATTCACATTGATGTGAGGGACCGCAGCACAGTCCCGTGGCTGTGTTTAATTCACATTGATGTGAGGGACCGCAGCACAGTCCCGTGGCTGTGTTTAATTCACATTGATGTGAGGGGCCGCAGCACACAGTCCAGTGGCTGTGTTTAATTCACATTGATGTGAGGGGCCGCAGCACACAGTCCAGTGGCTGTGTTTAATTCACATTGATGTGAGGGACCGCAGCACAGTCCCGTGGCTGTGTTTAATTCACATTGATGTGAGGGGCTGCAGCACAGTCCAGTGGCTGTGTTTAATTCACATTGATGTGAGGGGCCGCAGCACAGTCCCGTGGCTGTGTTTAATTCACATTGATGTGAGGGGCTGCAGCACAGTCCCGTGGCTGTGTTTAATTCACATTGATGTGAGGGGCCGCAGCACACAGTCCAGTGGCTGTGTTTAATTCACATTGATGTGAGGGACCGCAGCACAGTCCCGTGGCTGTGTTTAATTCACATTGATGTGAGGGGCTGCAGCACAGTCCCGTGGCTGTGTTTAATTCACATTGATGTGAGGGGCTGCAGCACACAGTCCAGTGGCTGTGTTTAATTCACATTGATGTGAGGGGCTGCAGCACAGTCCAGTGGCTGTGTTTAATTCACATTGATGTGAGGGGCTGCAGCACAGTCCAGTGGCTGTGTTTAATTCACATTGATGTGGGGGCTGCAGCACACAGTCCAGTGGCTGTGTTTAATTCACATTGATGTGAGGGGCTGCAGCACACAGTCCAGTGGCTGTGTTTAATTCACATTGATGTGAGGGGCTGCAGCACAGTCCAGTGGCTGTGTTTAATTCACATTGATGTGAGGGGCTGCAGCACAGTCCAGTGGCTGTGTTTAATTCACATTGATGTGAGGGGCTGCATCATTTTTTTGTGAATCGTTTGTGAATCGTTTTCATGTTTTTTGTTTCTCTAGAATGTGGAATCAGTCCATCCCACATGGAGTTTTGGAGCACCTGAAACAACAGGATTCTAGAATCAACCTGCTTTAGATCCTTCAGAAGCTGCCATGGCCAATGGGATTGTTCCCTTGTGAAGGGGGGCGGGCTGTCAGTCTCTGGGCAAGCATCACTGAACACTACCTCTGCAGTCCCAGTGGGAGTCTGCTAGCAGCTGCTGTACAGAGATGATCAGATGACTGTAGTGAGTAGCTAACACACACACAAGTCGTCTGGCTCGACCTTCCTGTCACTGTCACACCTTGTACCAGGGTTTCAGTTTTCTGTTCATTATGTGAAGTGCTGCTGGTCAAACACACACAGCGTTTCCTGTGCATGTCAGTTTTCCCTTGGTTATACTATGCATTTACCATAACTTACCCCAGTTTGCCATGTTCATTATCATGCTTTGCCATACCTCCCTTTTCTTTACAGTGCTTTCACTGTGCTTTATGACACTTTGCTGTGCTTTTACCATGGGGAAACTTTTATAAGGGTAATGTTGTTAAAATCTCCCTCAGAGTGTGCGAGTGTAGCACTGAGTCGCTAAGGCACAAGTTGATTTGCATCAGGCTGTGACACTAACAAAGTAAATGGTGCTGTGGATTTACATGATTGCAAACTCTAGCAGGGCTCATGTATGTTCATATCCTCAACGCTGCTTGCTTGGAAGATGTTTACAAGGGGAGCCTGTTGTTCCATATGCACCAGTCGCAATGTTACTTGATTCACGACTGTGTCCGGGTTTCAGACAAACGCCCCCAGAGAGTTTCCTGTTAACACACCACAGGGATCTTCCCTTCCAAACGGTTCAACCAGGAGCCCACACGCTGCTCTCAGCTGCGGTTTACTGCTGACGAAACTTACAAACAACTCCAACGCTAAACTGACTCTAGATCATTCCAGGCATTATTACTGATCCCCCTACCAGAGCAAAATAAAGGAATACCAATGTAAACTGTAGCAATGGATATTCAGTCTGTGACTGTGTGTGTGTGTGTGTACCAGCTTTATAAGAGATGGATATTCAGTCTGTGACTGTGTGTGTGTGTGTGTGTGTACCAGCTTTATAAGAGATGGATATTCAGTCTGTGACTCTGTGTGTGTGTGTGTGTGTGTACCAGCTTTATAAGAGATGGATATTCAGTCTGTGACTCTGTGTGTGTGTGTGTGTGTGTGTGTGTGTGTACCAGCTTAATAAGAGATGGATATTCAGTCTGTGACTCTGTGTGTGTGTGTGTGTGTGTGTGTGTGTACCAGCTTAATAAGAGATGGATATTCAGTCTGTGACTCTGTGTGTGTGTGTGTGTGTGTGTGTGTGTGCCAGCTTTATAAGAGATGGATATTCAGTCTGTGACTCTGTGTGTGTGTGTGTGTGTGTGTGCCAGCTTTATAAGAGATGGATATTCAATCTGTGACTGTGTGTGCGTGCGTGCGTGCGTGCGTGCGTGCGTGTGTGTACCAGCTTTATAAGAGATGGATATTCAGTCTGTGACTCTGTGTGTGTGTGTGTACCAGCTTTATAAGAGATGGATATTCAGTCTGTGACTCTGTGTGTGTGTGTGTGTGTACCAGCTTAATAAGAGATGGATATTCAGTCTGTGACTCTGTGTGTGTGTGTGTGTGTGTGTGTGTGTGCCAGCTTTATAAGAGATGGATATTCAGTCTGTGACTCTGTGTGTGTGTGTGTGTGTGTGTGTGTGTGTGTGTGTGCCAGCTTTATAAGAGATGGATATTCAATCTGTGACTGTGTGTGCGTGCGTGCGTGCGTGTGCGTGTGTGTGTACCAGCTTTATAAGAGATGGATATTCAGTCTGTGACTCTGTGTGTGTGTGTGTACCAGCTTTATAAGAGATGGATATTCAGTCTGTGACTCTGTGTGTGTGTGTGTGTGTACCAGCTTTATAAGAGATGGATATTCAGTCTGTGACTCTGTGTGTGTGTGTGTGTGTGTGTGTGTGTGTGTGTGTGTACCAGCTTTATAAGAGATGGATATTCAGTCTGTGACTCTGTGTGTGCGTATGCGTGTGCGTGTGCGTGTGCGTGCGTGCGTGCGTGCGTGCGTGTGTGTGTGTGTGTACCAGCTTTATAATACATCTTTAACCACCCTGAATGATGGGTTTGGAAACTGTAATGGTGAATGATCTGAATACAGATACATGCATAATACGCTTTGTCTAGATAGTGTTGAAATACACCGGGCTGTTTGTTTGAACAAACAAAATCCATTCTATTATATTTTGTAATATTGTATATTTTGTGTGTGACCCTGAGCAAGTCACTTCACCTCCTTGTGCTCCGTCTTTCGGGTGAGACGTAGTTGTAAGTGACTCTGCAGCTGATGCATAGTTCACACACCCTAGTCTCTGTAAGTTGACTTGGATGAAGGCGTCTGCTAAATAAACAAATAATAATAATAATAATAATAATAATAATTTATTATGACATTTGTTTTAATAAAACCTGCATTTTTTTAAAAAATCTGGCTGTGCTGTTTTTTGTCATTGAAATGAAATGCATGATTATGGTCGCTGTTCTTAATTAAACATACGTTTCAATTCAGTTGGCCAGGCTGTGTGTGCGTGTGTGATGCAAATACAGGCAACAGATGACACATCTCCTTTGAAGTCTGACTTGCATGCAGACAGAGGCTCAGTCTGGGGACTTTCCATCTGCATGGAGGGGGAAGAGCACTGGCACTCAACGAAGAATCTTACAAGTCATTCCAAACCAGGACCTCGTTTGAATCCGGTCTCAACCAGCTACTCAATGTCTTTATTTAACACCTGGGTTAAACCATTAAGCATGGTTTACAGCCCTGCCATTCCTATACTTTATAATGGCTAATGCACTGCCATATATTTGTTTTAATCCAGGCCATGATTGGAACAGCTACTGGAGGTTTAGGTCTACAATTGAAGACATGGTGGGAACATCAGCCAACCAAGCTCTGCTAGAGTGATCCACTGTACATCCACTGTACTTTACTGAATGAACAGGCTATCCAGAGAGATAAACACACTGATGCAGGCCAGCCTTGCATGATGTAGGATTCTCCAGGATAAGTTCTTTAAAAGTCTCACTGATCAAATGAGATCTGCTGTATACTGTATTAACTGGCTAACAGTATACGTAAAGCTCTTTCCAGCTTGACTGGAGTCTGACTGACATTCTGTTCTATGAGGCACAGTGCCACCTGGTGGATGTATTTTATGTGTTTCCAGGAGTCGTTTTCGCTGGGTGATTGCTGTTGTGGGGTTTGTTGTTTGTTTGTTTTGTGAATTGGGAAGTATTTGAAAAAATACTAGTTGTATGCAATGCGCTGCTGTGATGACTTTACTGCAAAAAAACAAATACATTCAAGGGTGATTCAGGCCGACTGAATCGCTACAAACAGACAGCAGCACTGTCAGCATGAAAACAATAACAAACAACAAATACTTCAAAAGGACCGCTTACACCCAGCAAAATATAATCAGCAAATCTGCCATGCCTCAGATTCTAAATGTTAATAATAATAATAATAATAATAATACAATTAGAATTCTAACTAAAGCTTACATGAATAAATATAAATAACCTGCAATAGAAATAGTCTGTCAGTTTTCAGGCTAATGCCATCATGACTCTGAGAAGTGGATCTGGTGGTGGTGTGTCCGCTGCATCACAAACACAAGTTACTGTGTAGGGGTAGCGTATGGCAGCGTGTGCTCTCCTTCGCATACTGCAGGGTCCAGACAGAATAGTTCAATGGTTCACAGAAGTAAAGCTCTTCAGTTTCATGCCGTTGGCCACTCCGTTTTGTATTGCTGTTTTTTTTTTGTTGTTTTTTTTTAATTTTATTCAGGGTCTCAATCCGTTTGCATCTCTGTGGCAGCATTCTCTGCAACAGAGGTCAAGGGTCAAGGGGCGCCCCTGTCCTGGGCTCAGTGTCCTACAGTCTGGAAAGCCTGCTGGGGAAAACACAGAGAGAGGGAGAGAATCAAACCCCATCCAGAGCTGGCATTGAGAACAGCGACTTAACATTCCCCTTTTAAACCCTGAGCTCTGCAGCCAGGGCTGGAAAGAAGACTCCCATTGCATAGCAGTTTGATCCATCCCTGGTTTTACTATGAGTTTAATAAGAACCCACTGGGGTCTAATCAAGCTTGTAGTAAAACCTGGAAAGGGTGAAACTGCTATGCAATAGGGCTCTTATTTCCACCCCTGCCTACAGATATCAGGATTTACAAGGTGAATGTTAATTAGCAGCAATTTTAAAAAGCCAGCTCAAAATAAACAAGCACACTGCAAGGCCCTTCTGCTGCTGCAGAGTATTACCTAACAAAGCCTATCCCTGGAAAAACAAACCCCACCTACCCCAGAATCAACACATGAAACGCTTACTTTCGTCCAGTAATATCCCCATGCCAAACACGTGTGTTGTTGTTGCATGTAACAAGCCAAGCCACAGCACTGTCTGAAGTGAATGCTTCCGGGCCATGTCTTTTCAGCACAGGGGTTACCCAGCAATGGTAATCAGAGACTTGAGCGGCCCGACTGCTCTGCTGCTGCGGAGAATCCGGCTTTCTGTCTGGATCGCTGTGGCGACACCGGTGGAAGGGGTATTTGGAAGCTATGGACGCTCTGTCTTCAGTCATTTAGGACCTGTGTGTAGTGTTTTTTTTTTCAGTCAAAAGACGTCCAGTTCTACATCGATGTCGTCCGGAACCGAACCCGGGTCCGACAGAACTCCCAGATCAACCAGCGCCTGATCCACATCCTCGGGCAGAAAGACTATCCCCACATTGAGGGCAATGTACTCAATAAGGAAGGCATAGTAGAGGACCAACACGTTCACGAAAAACAGACCGAGATAAAACATATAGGGCAGGTCATTAAACAGCGGCTCCACCGAATCTAGATTAGCATAGACTGGGGATGTCATACAGCCGGGATGCGAAAAGGCGGTCCGGACAGACAGACAGACAATGCAACACCAGTCCTAGTACTGATATACCGTGGGTACAGCCGCACGCAACTCTGCAAATATAATGATCCTCATCAAATAAGAACATCGAAGAGTCGACACATAGCTCGACAGATCAATAATAATACCAATAACGCTGCCCAACACAATCTAAAAGCAGTGATTTAATTTCACAGCGAGGCCTGACTGATTTAACCACCTCGCTGGTCAGTCAAGATGTAGCTTAGTGATAATGTTGAATAATTGTGTGCAGTGCTGCAGAGTTTGCGTCAAAACACGAAACGAACATATTGCAATTTTACTTTTACAGTACTGGCTACAGCGCTGTATCTGGTTTGTATTTACAAACAAAAACATTCTACGCATTGAACAAGACCTCACTGAACCCCATCACCTAACGCATTGCTGTTTAAATATTATTGTTATGGTTGCATTCAATGCTGCATCTAATGCAAGCCTTCCTTTCCGCTATTCCCCGAGCACTGCAATACGCTGCCATTGGCTGGTTGCTCCTGAACTTTGTATCGTGATGGGTCAGCTAACGTGTCACAATCCAGGGTCCCGCCTCTTTCCCCTGGAGCCCCGCCTTTTTTTTTTTTTTTTTTTTTACTGCGTCTTCATCACTGTGTCAGTGTCGCGTGCGTTTTACGTTAGGGGTACGTCCAAGACGTCACTGAGTCCCGAAGCACTTCGGGAGAGCGAGTTCGTGAACAGTTCTTTGTTGCCGGCGGCGGAGGGAGCGAATGAGATTGAAGAACTACAACTCTCAGAATAACTAGCGGCGACCACCCGGACGTAACAGCATCTAGTTCCTAGTAGTAGCGTTTTTCGGTTTTGTTGTTGTTGTTGTTGTTGTTGTTGTTGGTGGTGCTGGTGCTGATGTGTTATCTTCACCGAATGTCACAACGTCATTTAACGTATTCCTTATTTTATTTTGCATGTTGTTTGTTGGGGATTGTGCTAGGTATCGATATGGCTTTCATCGGCCACACATGTAAAATATAAACTTCCCGACGCTAACAACAGCAATGTTTGGACGGTCTAGAAGCTGGGTCGGAGCAGGGCAAGGGAAATCGAAAAGCATTCACTCTCTGGACCACCTGAAGTAAGCGTGAACGGGTGCTTGTGTTTTACTGTGTTTAGGACAAGCAGCGGTAAGGGTGTAAATTAATAACAATGCACACAGTTAGATTAGCAGCGTTTTTTTTTTTTTTTTTTTTTTTGTCAACAGCAGTTTTGCAAAATCTGTAACCGAAAGTTGATGGTCGCTGGCGTCTCTTATAAAGTTTGACACTGGACCGCACAGTGCAGAGCAACAGCATAGAGGTCAAGTAGATTCATCGCCTGGGTTGTGGTATTAGTAACGGAGAGCTTGAACAGGTAGAAATCTAGTGGCAGTAGTCTTTCTGGGGTTTCCTATAACCTGTACAAATTATACTGCCAGTAAAACGACTCATCAGGACTGGAGAAAGAGAAATGCTTCTATTTTATTGACTTTAAGTTTAGGGAAAGTGCGATGGGTGATTATATTAAGAATGTGTTTTGTGCAGCTACTGACAGCAGCGGAATCAGCTGCTTTAGTGCTAGTAAAAATCTTACTGGTAAGATCTGTCTATTATGAATTGGGATTTACGTGCAAGTTGAAACTCAGGAGTCCTCAGGGAGTGTGTTGGTGAGGAATTGCCCACTGCAAACAGCGCCCGGGATTTCTAGTACTTATATTTATATCATATGCCACTTGTTACGAGCTTCTCCTTGAAGACAGAGACATCTGTGGATTAAATATCGTTGTGTTATTTATGAAATAAACACTTCATCTTCTCAAATGCATACATAAGTAAACATGGTAATAAAAGCAATGCTGGTAATTAACAATGCGACCAGTCATTATTGCAATTTATTTATAGAGCTTTGTTTAAGATTTGGGGCTGTGTGTTCAGAGCCTGCTCAGTGAGGGGTTTGTAGTGACTTGGGGCTGTGTGTTCAGAGCCTGCTCAGTGAGGGGTTTGTAGTGACGGGGCTGTGTGTTCAGAGCCTGCTCAGTGAGGGGTTTGTAGTGACTGGGCTGTGTGTTCAGAGCCTGCTCAGTGAGGGGTTTGTAGTGATGGGGCTGTGTGTTCAGAGCCTGCTCAGTGAGGGGTTTGTAGTGACTTGGGGCTGTGTGTTCAGAGCCTGCTCAGTGAGGGGTTTGTAGTGACTTGGGGCTGTGTGTTCAGAGCCTGCTCAGTGAGGGTTTGTAGTGATGGGGCTGTGTGTTCAGAGCCTGCTCAGTGAGGGGTTTGTAGTGACTTGGGGCTGTGTGTTCAGAGCCTGCTCAGTGAGGGGTTTGTAGTGACTTGGGGCTGTGTGTTCAGAGCCTGCTCAGTGAGGGGTTTGTAGTGACTTGGGGCTGTGTGTTCAGAGCCTGCTCAGTGAGGGGTTTGTAGTGATGGGGCTGTGTGTTCAGAGCCTGCTCAGTGAGGGGTTTGTAGTGACTTGGGGCTGTGTGTTCAGAGGCTGCTCAGTGAGGGGTTTGTAGTGACTTGGGGCTGTGTGTTCAGAGCCTGCTCAGTGAGGGGTTTGTAGTGACTTGGGGCTGTGTGTTCAGAGCCTGCTCAGTGAGGGGTTTGTAGTGATGGGGCTGTGTGTTCAGAGCCTGCTCAGTGAGGGGTTTGTAGTGATGGGGCTGTGTGTTCAGAGCCTGCTCAGTGAGGGGGTTGCAGTGACTTGGGGCTGTGTGTTCAGAGCCTGCTCAGTGAGGGGTTTGTAGTGACTTGGGGCTGTGTGTTCAGAGCCTGCTCAGTGAGGGGTTTGTAGTGACTTGGCTGTGTGTTCAGAGCCTGCTCAGTGAGAGGTTTGTAGTGACTTGAGGATGTGTGTTCAGAGCCTGCTCAGTGAGGGGTTTGTAGTGACTTGGGGCTGTGTGTTCAGAGCCTGCTCAGTGAGGGGTTTGCAGTGACTTGGGGCTGTGTGTTCAGAGCCTGCTCAGTGAGGGGTTTGTAGTGACTTGGGGCTGTGTGTTCAGAGCCTGCTCAGTGAGGGGTTTGTAGTGACTTGAGGCTGTGTGTTCAGAGCCTGCTCAGTGAGGGGTTTGTAGTGACTGGGCTGTGTGTTCAGAGCCTGCTCAGTGAGGGGTTTGTAGTGACGGGGCTGTGTGTTCAGAGCCTGCTCAGTGAGGGGTTTGTAGTGACTTGGGGCTGTGTGTTCAGAGCCTGCTCAGTGAGGGGTTTGTAGTGACTTGGGGCTGTGTGTTCAGAGCCTGCTCAGTGAGGGGGTTGCAGTGACTTGGGGCTGTGTGTTCAGAGCCTGCTCAGTGAGGGGTTTGTAGTGACGGGGCTGTGTGTTCAGAGCCTGCTCAGTGAGGGGTTTGTAGTGACTTGGGGCTGTGTGTTCAGAGCCTGCTCAGTGAGGGGGTTGCAGTGACTTGGGGCTGTGTGTTCAGAGGGGATTGTAGTGCATGGTGTGTACACACGTGCATCGTGTACATTTGGATACAGGCATTAGGTTTCCTGATTATTTCTTAACCAAGTATTCTGATATTCTCTTGTCTCCATATTGTTCCCACTGTTGCTCTTTTTAAAACTAGGTGAAAAACACATTTTTATAATATAGCTTATCTATCCATGTTTTTTACCTTTGATTTAATATATTTTACTGTTTTTGTTTTTATTCTGTTCTTTTTTGCTGCTTATTGTTGTTTCTGCAATATGTTTTGTTTTGTGGTGACCTGCCATGAAAGGCGCTATATAAAAAATAAAATTGATTGATTGATTGATTGATTGATTGATATAAAGAGGAAATCAAACGGTTGAGTGTCAGTGGTGGGTTTTTTTTTCTTCTTTTCCCTAGATACATGTACCATGTCCTGACGAAGAACACCACAGTGACGGATCATAACCGGAACCTCCTCATCGAGACCATCCGGTCCATAACGGAGATTCTGATCTGGGGCGATCAGAATGACAGCTCGGTGTTCGAGTGAGTGTGGGTTCAGAACGCCAGCCGATACAAGCAGACAGGGAGGGAGGGAGGGAGGGAGGAGGAAGAGGAGGAGGGGGAGAGGACTCGATATCGAGGCTCAGCGAAACGAACGCTGGTATCTGCTCTAGTCACCCTGTCTATACTTTCAAAGACAGGTCAACTAACCGCATGGTACTTCAATAGAGGAAGGGGCAAATGTTACCTAAGATGACTGGACTACAGTTATAGAAAGATTGTATCTATACTATGTTCATGTTTGCAATATTAATATACACACTATATATATATTTCATTGAGTTCTAGTAGTGTGTATGTTTGCATGCTGTAGTTTTCTCTGATTCTTTAACTGCTTGTCTTGTACAGGTGCAGGGTTGCTTCTGTATTTGCATTTCCCCAGTGCAAGGCTTGTTTTTGCTTCTAGGCATGCAAATCTCAACCCTGCACATGTTGGGACATAGAGTAGAAGGATTTGCATCAAAGTGGAGCTGCAAAACACATCTCTTATAAACTGCCATGTAGAGCCCAAATGTCATTGCAAAGCCTTATTAAGGCTGCAGTTGGTTTTTGTCTTATTTCAGATGAAGGTGTGGTTTGCCATGTATTTTTTAATATGCTTACCATACCTTCTTTACAATGCCTACCTATGAGTTACCAGTATCTCACTGTGCTTACACATTGCTACGCTTTTACAAGGGGCACCTGTTTAACTAGCATGTTTAAATGAAAGCAGCTTCTCAGAGCCAGATCGTTAAGCTACTATCAAACCAAACCTTTTTATCTTCCTGTTTGTTCTTTCCAGTAACAATAATACCTTGTTCTGTGATATCTGGTGCCATCTGTTTAAATAGGAATCTTTTAGCTGTGTGTTATGTTTTGTATCCCCCCCACTCTCTCTCCTATATATATATATATATATAGTGTGCGTCATGTTGCACACATCTTAATTATAGCCCACAGTGAGCCCTGCTTCCTGACCTCACACAGTGATGATAGCCGCCACCTGAATATTTAAAGCTGATTGACAGACATGCTAAGAGTCTGCGTGACAGAGCTGTCATTGTTAATAGAGCACTGTGCTGGTGATCAAGGCTTGAATAGTAGGCAGGGAATTCCTCTGGTCCTAATCGGCTTCTCCATTGGAAGCAAGGACCAGACCGAGGGCTCAATTCTTATTCCACCAGCCTGCCAGCTCTGTGTGAATGTGCCACTGTGGTTACCAAGGTTCCATGCAGTGGGTTGGTTCCCCGATAGCAGGGCGCCCCAGATGTATAAAGCCACGCTTGGCAACCCTAAAGCAGTTTGCTTTTTAGGATTAAAAATGAGTTATTGTGACACCTAGCTGCTTCCTCTGCAGGGAAATAAAGGGCAGTGTCCTGTGCCCTACAGCAGTCCTAGCCCCTGTGTTTGATGCCGGAGGCAGTGAGGCAGTGTGTGACTCTGCAGGTGTCCAATGTTCCCAAGCAGTTCCAGTGTTTGTCCTGACCTCAGGCTTATTTTCAACTCCTTGCACCATATAAACAGGAACAGTCGTGTTATGCATGCACTGGGCTTTATTTTTAGCTTGATTGTCATGCGGTTCAGTGCACTGTAAATACACTGTGCAAGTTGAGTAAGCAGCACCACCTAGTGGTTGATTCGATCGACTTATGCCATACCATTTTTTGTTTTTGAAACCCTAGAAGTCCGTGGCGCAGTTGGAGCATGTTGTTTTTGTTGTTCCAGATCATTTTAAGCACGTTTAACTCTGCAAGCAATGCACCAACGCCTTGTGAACGCTGTGCCGTTTGTTTTTCACAGCTTCTTTTTGGAGAAGAACATGTTCGCTTTCTTTCTGAACATCCTCCGGCAGAAGTCTGGCCGCTACGTTTGTGTGCAGCTCCTGCAAACACTGAATATCCTGTTTGAAAACATCAGCCACGAGACATCTCTCTGTAAGTAGACCCGCTTGGACCCCACAGCCAAGCTCCCAGTGACAGACTGCAGGTACATCTCAACAGTGCAGCACTAATACAAAGAGAGACTTAAACTGTCTATACTCAATAAAATCAAATCACAATAAAGCGATTACATCAAAAAGTGTGTGTAGCTATAATCTAATATATAAGTGCTGCTTTTATTTCTGGTATCCGTTTTCTTTTTATCTAGATTATCTGCTGTCCAACAACCACGTCAATTCCATCATAGTGCACAAATTTGACTTTTCTGATGAGGAGATCATGGCATACTACATCTCCTTCCTGAAGACACTGTCCCTGAAAATGAACAACCACACTGTGCATTTCTTTTATAATGAGGTAAGAGACCCGGGGGTACTGCAGATAGCTCTCAGTGAGCTAATCGGGTAACCCTGATCAAAGTTTAGCATAGTAAAAGCATGGCAAACGCACAGCAAAGCATAGTGAAGGCATGGCGAGCATTGTAAAGCACAGAGAGGTATGGGAAAGAATATTGAAAAAACGCCACTTTGCTAAATGCATAGTATAACTGGGAAAACTGGAAAATGATTATTTATCTAAGGGAATTAGTAAAACGGTTTATATAGCTAGCTAGCCCCGATAGGAAAGGATTGAGCTGCAGGCTGAGATGCTCATGGGATGATTGTGTTTGTTTTGGTAAATTGTTACCATGCAGTCGGTTATTGTAGTTTTCTGTTTGTGCTAGGCTATGTGTAGAAAGCACTTAAGTGAAATTGAAGTTGCAGTAACATTCAGAGCTGCCTAGATGACACTTTTGCACTGTAAATAATGTTTGCATTGCACTGCACAATACTAGCTGTGTATAACTAACAGGTATGGGCTGTCTGTAGCCAGTGCATGCTTACATCACACAGTCCATGAGAGATGAAATGTAAAGATTTAAAACGCTGTCGAGAGAGCAGGTGCAGCTCTGATGTAGCGCTGTCTTTTCTGTAAGAAGCCTTCAGCAGGCACCTCGGGGGAGCAGTGTGGTCCTTCCTTTAACCTTGTTAACTTCACAATGCTCTCTGAATGTCCAGTCTGTGCTGTGTTCACCCTGCTCTGCGGTCTGTTCTGCAGCACACTTGTTCACAATGCTCTCTGAATGTCCAGTCTGTGCTGTGT
Organism: Acipenser oxyrinchus oxyrinchus; assembly: GCA_030684275.1. Taxonomy (NCBI): domain Eukaryota; kingdom Metazoa; phylum Chordata; class Actinopteri; order Acipenseriformes; family Acipenseridae; genus Acipenser; species Acipenser oxyrinchus. The sequence goes on from CM060259.1 coordinate 38,426,918, forward strand.
TCACCCTGCTCTGTCTTGTCTGTTCTGCAGCACACTTGTTCACAATGCTCTCTGAATGTCCAGTCTGTGCTGTGTTCACCCTGCTCTGCGGTCTGTTCTGCAGCACACTTGTTCACAATGCTCTCTGAATGTCCAGTCTGTGCTGTGTTCACCCTGCTCTGCGGTCTGTTCTGCAGCACACTTGTTCACAATGCTCTCTGAATGTCCAGTCTGTGCTGTGTTCACCCTGCTCTGCGAACTGTTCTGCAGCACACTTGTTCACAATGCTCTCTGAATGTCCGGTCTGTGCTGTGTTCACCCTGCTCTCTCTTGTCTGTTCTGCAGCACACTTGTTCACAATGCTCTCTGAATGTCCAGTCTGTGCTGTGTTCACCTCTCTCTCTCTCAATTCAATTTCAATTTCAATTTCAAGTGCTTTATTGGCATGACTGATTTTTCACAAGTATTGCCAAAGCAATGATGCGTAAATTCCATCTTTACAATGAACATTTCAAACTTTTAAACTTTTGAAAATAAAACAAAACAACACAGTACTTCAAACACATCACAACAACAATAATAATAACAATAATGATATACATTTATATATGTATTCTATAACCTGTATTTATTTATTTATTTATTTATTTATTTATTTATTATTTTCCTCCCTGTGTGAGGAGCCTCAGTGTCACTCCCTGTCCCTCAGGCTGTGGCAGGCGCTTGTGTGCTGGGCTGCCACTTCAATACAGCTTGTGTGCTCACCGAGGAGGATGGGGAGTTTTTCTGGGTCTGGCAAGTCTGAGAAGTCTATGCAGAGATTTTGTATTTTTGGGAAGAAGGCTTCCCTTATATTCTTATATTTTGTGCACTGCAGTAAAAGTGTATCTCTGTCTCGACCTGATTGAGCTGACAGTGATCACACAGCCTGTCCTCTTTGGGCAGCCATGTCTGCCTGTGTCGGCCCTTCTCGATGGCCAGGCTGTGCTCACTGAGCCTGTACTTTGTTAAGGTCTGTCTCTGTTTACTGTTTTTCACCCTGGTCAGGTATTCAGCCGGGTGTAGTGTCTTTAGGGCCCGATAGCATTCCAGTTTGCTTTGTGTTTTAGTGTGTGTGTCCCAATGAATAAGATATTCTTGTTTGTTTTGTGCTATAATTTGGTTGACTCTGATTGTATGTGTTAGAGTGGAGCTGTCCTGAAGCTGGTTGGTGTTAGTGTGTGTTAGTGCAGTGAGCTTCAGGACCAGCTGGCTGAGGACTCTTCTCTGGGCTCTGCTCTTGGTATTGCAGGGCTTTATGGTGGTAAGAGTTTATGTTACTATTTTTTAGATGGAGCCAAAATTTAATTGCTCTTTTTGGATATTAATCAATAGTGGGTATTGGCCTAATTCAGCCCTGCATGCATTGTTTGGAGTTTTCCTTTGTATTTGCAGGATACTTTTGCAAAACTCTGTATGCAGGGCTTCTGTTGGGTGTTTGTCCCATTTTGTAAAATCCTGCTCTGTGAGCGGACCCCACACTTCACTGCCATACAGGGCAATGGGTTGGATGACACTTTCAAAGATTTTTAACCAAATTTTAATTGGGATCTTTATATGAATTTTGCCTGCGTGCTTTTTCTTTTAGTGCATTCACTGCCAGGTTGAAACTCCCTGACGCACTGATTTCTAGGCCTAGATAGGTGTAGTGTGTGCAGTGTTCCAAAGTGTTTTTGCCCAGGGTGAAGTGGTACTTATTTCCCTGAGATCTGGCTTTCTTCTGGAATATCATGACTCTGGTCTTGTTCATGTTTACTGTCTCTCTCTCTCTCTCTCTCTCTCTCTCTCTCTCTCTCTCTCTCTCTCTCTCTCTCTCTCTCTCTCTCTCTCTCTCTCTCTCTCTCTCTCTCTCTCTCTCTCTCTCTCTCTCCCTCTCTCCCATGCAGCACAGTAATGATTTTGCCCTGTACACCGAAGCCATTAAGTTCTTCAACCACTCGGAGAGCATGGTCCGGATTGCAGTCAGGACCATCACTCTTAACGTGTACAAAGGTGAGTCGAGAACCGCAGAACCTCTCCACAATGCTTCTCTATGAGTTTAATAATACACACCCGAGTGTGTTACCTAATCAAGCATGCATTACAACCTGGAATGGGTGAAAGTGCTGTGCAACAGGAGTCTTATTCCCACCCCTGTGTGTGGACACGCCTAGGTGCTTCCTTGGTGATGGTAAACGTTTTGCAATGCAAGGTTACAGTTTCTGTTACTGCCCGTGCTGTTCATCGTTGAATCAGACACGCTCTTTGTGTGGAAGCTTTGTGAACACGGGCCAGTCTGTCTTTGTGGGAAGTGGTTGTTAAAAGCCCCGAAGGTGCCTCTGTGCTTCCTCATGTTTCCATGTCTCTGCAGTTACATTGCAGCTGCTTCTCACCTCTCTCTCTCCTTCAGCTTGTGTGTCTTTAGCAAGGATATCCGCCCTTAGGAAGACGCTTCACTGGCCAGTCCCTACCCCTATTAACTCTTCTCTGTTTTTGTTCCTTCCTCAATGGTGACCCCGGTGCCTTAATGCAGTGTCATGTAAGTTGAGTAAACTTGACCCTTTAAACCTCTGTGCATAGTAATGCATGCCTTCCTGTTTGAACCTCTATCTCTATCGAGTGCATAGTAATGCATGCCTTCCTGTTTGAACCTCTGTCTCTTCAGAGTGCATAGTAATGCATGCCTTCCTGTTTGAACCTCTGTCTCTATCGAGTGCATAGTAATGCATGCCTTCCTGTTTGAACCTCTGTCTCTCCAGAGTGCATAGTAATGCATGCCATCCTGTTTGAACCTCTGTCTCTATCCAGTGCATAGTAATGCATGCCTTCCTGTGTGTTTCTATGCATGTGCAAGGTTTCCATATCGGAATGTTCAGTTCTTTTTTTTTTTCTGTTAAATCTCCAAAACAAGTGTAATTATGAAGTGCTAAACTGCAGTAGACATGTTTGTTTTTTTGTGAACTGTTGCATTTCCAGAGATCTCCGGATTCTGATTCTGTGTCTCAAACCTGTTCTGTGTTCTTCCCTGCAGTGGACAACCAGCTCATGCTGCACTATATCCGAGACAAGACAGCTGTACCCTACTTCTCCAACCTGGTCTGGTTCATAGGAAGCCATGTGATTGAGCTGGATAACTGTGTGCAGACAGATGAAGAGTAAGGGTGCACATCCTTTGCTAAACTCTCTCTCTACCTATCTGTCATATAATAAAATTGTAATACATTATAAGCAGCTCTTCAAATGCGTGCTAACCTAAGATCTCCAGTAGATGGCAGTGTGGTGCCATCCACGCAGCATTCCATTCTTAAAGCTGCAGTGTTCCAACAATCCTGTTCAGTTTTACGCTTCAGTGAAACATCCCTTAGTGTCTCTTTGACTACTGGTGCAGGGCGTACATTCATAGTTTATTTCCATCATTTGTTTGCATTCCCCTAAGTTTAGCTGTTTGGACACAAGCGTATTGCTGGTCAATCCATATAGAAGCTGCAGGTTAATGCAAGACTATTAAGACTGTTTTGTTATACTCCTGGTGCTTTACAGAAACAGGACTCTCCCACAGAGAGCTGATATTTTCAGGATGTGTTTATAAGATTACATTTGTTTTCAATAGAGCAAGCAGGATTAATTTATAAAGTATACATATTTTTAATGGGCGTTCTACAACTTTCTTCCAAGAATCAAATTGCTTGATAACAGGAAGTCCTTTGTTTCCACATAATTAAAACCATATGCCTTCGTACAGTTTGCACCGAAATTCATGCCAAGAAAATAAGAAAAGAAAAAATAAACACACTCTCAGATGGCTAGTTCCAGGAAATGGAGGAGGAGGAGGAGGGAGGGAGGGAGGAGGAGGGAGGGAGGGAGGAGGGAGGGAGGAGGAGGGAGGAGGGAGGGAGGGAGGGAGGGAGGAGGGAGGAGGGAGGAGGAGGAGGGAGGGAGGAGGGGGAGGGAGGAAGGAAGGAGGAGAGGAGGAAGAGGAGGAGGAGGGGAGGAGGAGAGGGAGGCGGGAGAGGAGGAGGGTGGAGGAGGAGGGAGGGAGGAGGAGGAGGAGGAGGGAGGGAGGGAGGGAGGGGGTTCTGTAGGTTTCCAATGTAACTTTATCATGTAGTTTCCATATAGCGTGCCACATGTATAAAGTTAAAACATTATTCCAGCTTTGTTACACGCATTTCCTGTGCTTTGATTGAATTACCGTTGATTGATTCCTGGGGATACTGTGTCTCCAGTAGACAGTGATGTCACTTTGTTTGGAAGTCTTGCTGTTGTGTTTTAAAGTGTTGGTGTTTGCAGGCACAGAAACCGTGGCAAGCTCAGTGACTTGGTGGCAGAGCACCTGGATCACCTGCACTATCTCAATGACATCCTGATCATAAACTGTGAATTCCTCAATGACGTGCTGACAGACCACCTGCTCAACAGGCTCTTTCTGCCCCTTTATGTTTACTCCTTGGTGAACCACGAGCAGGTACGAGATGCAGGCTTTCTGTGTGTCACTGTGTGTGTGTGTGTGTGTGTGTGTGTGTGTGTGTGTCTGTGTGTCACTGTGTGTGTGTGTGTGTGTGTGTGTGTGTGTGTGTGTCTCTGTGTGTGAGTGTCTCTGTGTGTGTGTGTGTGTGTGTGTGTGTGTGTGTGTGTGTGTGTGTGTCACTGTGTGTGTGTGTGTCACTGTGTGTGTGTGTGTCACTGTGTGTGTGTGTCACGTGTGTGTGTGTCACTGTGTGTGTGTGTGTCTGTGTGTGTGTGTGTGTGTGTGTGTGTGTGTGTGTGTGTGTGTGTGTGTGTCACTGTGTGTGTGTGTCGTGTGTGTGTGTGTGTGTGTGTGTGTCACTGTGTGTGTGTGTGTGTGTGTGTGTCACTGTGTGTGTGTGTGTGTGTCTGTGTGTGTGTGTGTGTGTGTGTGTGTGTGTGTGTGTGTGTGTGTGTGTGTGTGTGTGTGTGTGTGTGTGTGTGTCACTGTGTGTGTGTGTGTGTGTCACTGTGTGTGTGTGTGTGTGTGTGTGTGTGTGTGTGTGTGTGTGTGTGTGTGTGTGTGTGTGTGTGTGTGTGTGTGTGTGTGTGTGTGTGTGTGTGTCACTGTGTGTGTGTGTGTCACTGTGTGTGTGTGTGTGTCTGTGTGTGTGTGTGTCACTGTGTGTGTGTGTCACTGTGTGTGTGTGTCTTGTGTGTGTGTGTCTGTGTGTGTGTGTGTGTGTCTGTGTGTGTGTGTGTCACTGTGTGTGTGTGTCACTGTGTGTGTGTGTGTGTGTCTGTGTGTGTCACTGTGTGTCACTGTGTGTGTGTGTCACTGTGTGTGTGTGTGTCACTGTGTGTGTGTGTGTCTGTGTGTGTGTGTGTGTCTGTGTGTGTGTGTCTCTGTGTGTGTGTGTGTGTCTCTGTGTGTGTGTGTGTCACTGTGTGTGTGTGTCACTGTGTGTGTGTGTGTGTCACTGTGTGTGTGTCACTGTGTGTGTGTGTGTGTCTCTGTGTGTGTGTCACTGTGTGTGTGTGTGTGTCACTGTGTGTGTGTGTGTGTGTGTGTCACTGTGTGTGTGTGTGTCACTGTGTGTGTGTGTGTGTGTGTGTCTCTGTGTGTGTGTGTGTCACTGTGTGTGTGTGTGTCTGTGTGTGTGTGTGTGTGTGTGTGTGTGTGTGTGTGTGTGTGTGTCTCTGTGTGTGTGTGTCTGTCTCTGTGTGTGTCTCTGTGTGCGTGTGTGTGTGTCTGTGTGTGTCTCTGTGTGTGTGCATGTGTGTCTGTGTGTGTGTGTGTGTGCTGATTTGTTATCGATAGCTTCACTGTTTAATTGAATCAATCTGTTTTGATAGCTGACATGTCTGTCCTCCCGTATTCACAGCACTGGTAGTATTAACATATTTTCCCAGTACAGCAGAACAAAGAAAAGATAAACTAGCCCACTTTTCACATTGCACATAAACCAACATCTTTGAAAATGACGAGAAATTTCAACAGGTGTTAAAAAAAAGTTTTGCGTTTTTCTGTGATAACAAGGAATTTACAAGTTGTTGTGTGATCATCTCATGGAATCTAGGCCAAGCTTCTCCCTTTGGTATCCAGACACGGTACCTGTCCTTATCTCCATGTTTCAACAAAACAACTGCTACAGGTGAACCCAGTATACATAAACATACATATATATATATACATATATACAGTAACTTGACATCATCCAACTGATAGCTGAGTTGTTGTTGTTGTTGTTGTTGTTGTTGTTGTTGTTGTTGTTGTTGTTTTGTTCTTGTTAACAGTTCAGATAGTAGGGGGTGCATGTAACGTGAGCTTTTGTTACATTTTGAGGCTGTGTGTATAGTCTGTTACCTCTCTGTTATTTTTTAATCATTGCTGGTTACTGCTGCAGTTTTTTTGGAAAGCAGGAAGGGTGTGGGAAGAGAGGGGTCTGTTTCCACACTGCATGTCAAATAGCTAAAGTAAAAACAGCCACAAAAGGGTCGTGCCAGTACCCCTACCCCTTTTTCTTTGTAAACCCTCAATTGAATGTTTTTTTTTTAATGTTTTTTTTTGTTTTTTTTCTTGTAATCAGATACTGAAACCTCCTCATGTTCTGATATCCCTGTGTTTTTTGTTTTGTGTTTTCCAGAGTGGAGATCGCCCAAGGATCAGCTCTCAGGTGTCCCTTTACCTCCTCTCACAGGTAACCCTACCCCTTTACCTGTCTCACAAGTAACCCTACCCCTTTACCTGTCCCACAGGTAACCCTACCCCTTTACCTGTCCCACAGGTAACCCTACCCCTTTACCTGTCTTGCAGGTAACCCTACCCCTTTACCTGTCCCGCAGGTAACCCAACCCCTTTACCTGTCTCGCAGGTAACCCTACCCCTTTACCTGTCCTCACAGGTAACCCTACCCCTTTACCTGTCTCGCAGGTAACCCTACCCTTTACCTGTCTCGCAGGTAACCCTACCCGTTACCTGTCTCGCAGGTAACCCTACCCTTACCTGTCTCAAGAGGTAACCCTACCCCGTTACCTGTCTCGCAGGTAACCCTACCCCTTTACCTGTCTCGCAGGTAACCCTACCCCGTTACCTGTCTCGCAGGTAACCCTACCCCGTTACCTGTCTCGCAGGTAACCCTACCCCTTTACCTGTCTCGCAGGTAACCCTACCCCGTTACCTGTCTCGCAGGTAACCCTACCCTTTACCTGTCTCGCAGGTAACCCTACCCTTTACCTGTCCCGCAGGTAACCCTACCCTTTACCTGTCCCGAGGTAACTCTACCCTTTACCTGTCTCTGCAGGTAACCCTACCCCGTTACCTGTCTCGCAGGTAACCCTACCCCTTTACCTGTCTCGCAGGTAACCCTACCCCTTTACCTGTCCCGCAGGTAACCCTACCCCTTTACCTGTCTCGCAGGTAACCCTACCCCTTTACATGTCTCATAGGTAATCAGTGGTCTTCATGTTCATGAAAGGTGAGGGGAAACTCAAAATGGATTAATATTTTTAAAAAATCATCCAGATTTCACAAGACGTTAAACTGAATCATTTTCTGATTAAAGAACTATTCAGGAAAACATTCCCATCAAAATATTGTTCCAAGAACTGCTGTACAGCGCTTAAGGCTATTATCAGTAATATTACTAACAGTTTTTAATAAGATTGAGTTCACCCTGTTAAAGAACCACAAGAGGGCCACAGTGTGTGTGTGCGTGTGTATATGTGTGAATGCGTGTATATGTATATAATATATATGTGTGTGTGTATGTGTGTGTCTGGTGTTTCGTTTTGTTTGGCCCAGTTTTGTCTGGCATCAAATTACATTTTAAACAATTATTATTATTATTATTATTATTATTATTATTATTATTATTATTATTATTATTCATGTATTAAGGAGGCTGTGTGGTCCAGTGGTTAAAGAAAAGGGCTTGTAACCAGGAGGTCCCCGGTTCAAATCCCACCTCAGCCACTGACTCATTGTGTGACCCTGAGACAGTCACTTAACCTCCTTGTGCTCCGTCTTTCGGGTGAGACGTAATTGTAAGTGACTCTGCAGCTGATGCATAGTTCCTACACCCTAGTCTCTTGGATAAAGGCGTCTGCTAAATAAACAAATATTTATTCATGTATTTATTTTGTACTTTTCTGTTACCTTTTTATGATGTTTTCCATCAGTCTCAGTCGTTGTAATTGAAATGGTTAAATGTAATGTTTTTTGTTGCGTTTTAGAGGCAAGTCTGTGCCAGGGTACTCTTGGCCTGGGTTGAGAAGCTGCTTTTCAGTTGTAGTTGCCAGCCGTAGACCAAACATAGGTTAGATTAGCCAGCGTGTCTTCATGCTGCACGCTGTGGATTCCCTGTTGTACAAGTGAATGGACTTTGAGCAATGTTTCTTTCAGGTGTTTCTTATAATCCACTATGCTCCGCTGGTGAACTCCTTGGCAGATGTTATTTTGAACGGAGATCTCTCTGTGTTTTCCCTGCAAGCTCCGCAAGATGTGCAGAAAAGCTGTGTAAGTATTTCTGAGCGCAACATTGATGCTTCACACTTCCATAATCATTGCTTATTGAAATAGCCTCTGCAGTATTAAAAGCTTCTCTTACTGTGGAAATGAAATCAGCTTTGAAGAAGTTTGGTTAGTGTGGAATTCTTCCTGTACAAGCTTCAGATCTGCAATTGATGGTCTCTTGATAAGTCCAAGAACTCGATTTAAAACCAGCAGGGCAAGGGCTTGCTCGCTTTGGAATTGGCTGCCACATTTTATCCACAGTGCTGAGGCTGTCAGTGTTATAAAAGCTAAGCTGATTGATTCGGCCTTTCACGAGCGAGCAGCTTGGGGCTCTTTTGGCTTGCTGTGTGTTTTTGTAAAGCACCCTGGAATGCTTGCACATGAGGGATGTTCTGTAAATGAACAGCAAACATCGCACCATATGGAAAAATAGAAACCAAATGCATTTGAAATAGCATTCCCTGCATTTTCTCATGGATCAGAATGGTAAAAAGGCAGCCCTGCCCCCTGTTCTTCTTTATGGCGATTATAGGAAACTTTGATTTTATACGATTCTGTGTGTTGCTTGTAGATCACAGTTTTAGATTTTGTGCCTGTAGGGTTAAGCGTGTGAATTCAGATATCATCTTGCTTTTTCATATCATTTAGCATGCCTCGTTAGTGTTATCTGCTGGCTGTCTGATGTTTAAGATGTTTGGAGAAATATGATGCCTTCTAAAAAGTAAACTCTCCTATACAGTGACATTCAAGCTAGACGTGCAAAGAAGTTGTGGTGCAGCTGCTTTCCTTTCAGCCAATGGCAAGTCAAGGATGGAAATAAGGCTCCTATTGCAGAGCAGTTTCACCCATTACAGGTTTTACTACCAGCTTGATTAGCCACAGTGTATAGAAAACATTCTGGAAACAATGGATCAAACTGCTATGCAATGGGAGTCTTGTTTCCATCCCTGCAAGTCAGTAGGTCACTGATGTTCGTTGTACAGTGTAATGTAACACACACTTATAGAGGGGAACATACATCATTTGTGAAAAGGGAAACAATTTCCACAAGAAAGCGCATCTCGGTGTTTAAACCCGACGTCTTGCGTCTTGAAACCAGACCATAAAAAGAGCCATTTGACTTGCAAACTGCATCAAGCGTTTCTAATAACAACGTGCATTCTGACCAAGACGTCTTGTTTTGTGCACGGTTTAAACATCAGTAAGAGTGAATTCTACAGTGAACAGTAAGGTCATGCTGTGCAACGCAGTGTGCACCCGATCAGACATGCTGTGCAACCCAGTGTGCACCCGATCAGACACGCTGTGCAACCCAGTGTGCACCCGATCAGACACGCTGTGCAACCCAGTGTGCACCCGATCAGACACGCTGTGCAACCCAGCGTGCACCCGATCAGACAGGCTGTGCAACCCAGTGTGCACCCGATCAGACACGCTGTGCAACCCAGTGTGCGCCCGATCAGACAGGCTGTGCAACCCAGTGTGCACCCGATCAGACACGCTGTGCAACCCAGTGTGCACCCGATCAGACACGCTGTGCAACCCAGTGTGCACCCGATCAGACACGCTGTGCAACCCAGCGTGCACCCGATCAGACAGGCTGTGCAACCCAGTGTGCACCCGATCAGACACGCTGTGCAACCCAGTGTGCGCCCGATCAGACAGGCTGTGCAACCCAGTGTGCACCTGATCAGACACGCTGTGCAACCCAGTGTGCACCCGATCAGACAGGCTGTGCAACCCAGTGTGCACCCGATCAGACACGCTGTGCAACCCAGTGTGCACCCGATCAGACATGCTGTGCAACCCAGCGTGCACCCGATCAGACAGGCTGTGCAACCCAGCGTGCACCCGATCAGACAGGCTGTGCAACCCAGTGTGCACCCGATCAGACAGGCTGTGCAACCCAGTGTGCACCTGATCAGACACGCTGTGCAACCCAGTGTGCACCCGATCAGACACGCTGTGCAACCCAGTGTGCACCCGATCAGACAGGCTCTTGTGAACCCTCCAGTAAATGTGCAACAAACAGACCCGTTTTTATGTTATTACTGCTCTCAAAATGATGCCGTTGTTGTTTGCTTATTAAGTGGAAATGCACAGATTTGATTCCAGGCATCTCTTGGGTTTCAAGCTCAGTTATACCGTAGCACAGGAAACAAACAAAAAAACTAAACCAATTAAAAAAGAGATACATTTTCAAATATATAGATAAATATTTTTTTTTTAGAAAACTTTGCGCGGTCAGCCACTTTTGGTGGTGCAGACACGGAGAAGTCGCTCTGTCAGGATGGACGAAGAAGTTATTTGTTGGTGTTTAACGATCAGCTCTTTGGCATTCTGGTGGGTTACACCATATATAGGTGTGCCAGCACAACCCTGCCTTTCTCAGAAACAGAACCCAGCTGCTGCTTGTAAGTGCTGATCTGGGCTGTACTTGTCACTTGATGCAGATGTTGTATATCACAGTGTGACATCTAGCTGTGACCGAGCAACACTAATAGCTTGGTTATAAGTCTGAGCTGTGTTCTACCTGTTCACATGTTGGCTTGCAGTTTAATGTACGTATAAATGTATTAAAAAGGAATATTCCTTTAAGAAGTGTGCAGCAATAAAAACAAACAAAAATGTAACCTGTGTAACAAACATAGATTTATACTCAGTTGTCCTGAATAGTACATGCAAAAGTAAAATGGTGCTTTTAGTTGTTTTTTTAATTCTGCGTAACTTTTGATTTTCAGGTTTCTGTTCTTCTCGAGTTAATGTTGTTTACTACAAAGGGTTCGCTGATTTGCACGTTGCTGGTATTTGCAAGCTTCCAGAATAAGATCTGTATCATCGCTATGACATCAGTCTTTTTCACATCGTTGGGAGGCCTTGCAGAAGCATGCCTTCTCAAATGAAGCACAACGTGCAGCTCTGTGCAGCTGGGGGCTTAATCCATGGAGACAGTAGAGCGCTGGTGGTTTTGGTGTGTTTGGGAAAGGGGTGTGTGCAGGAGCTTTATTTAACTCCGGCTGAGCTTTGGTTTTACCTTCCTTCCTGGATGGCGTGAAGGGTGGGCAGTTGCTTCCTGTCAAGTGTAGATGTGGTTTGATGCTACCTGTGCTGGGGTTATCAGCCTTCTAACCTAGTTTTCTCTTTCCCGTAATGAATGAGACGTTTACCAGCACTGCCGGCTCTTACCAGCAATCCTCTCGCATGATCACACCAGAAATGCTGTTCAGATATAGAGAAGCACACGGGTGTGTGATAGCAGTTGAGAAAATAAGATGAAGTGCAAGACAAGGTTTATTTTGGTCAGTTGAGAGAGAGACCAAGCTGACCTCACACAGACCCTTCAGATGGGTTTTGCTTGCTGTTTTGTGAGTCCCTGCATTGTTTTGTGAGCCCCTGCATTGTTTTGCTTGCTGTTTTGTGAGCCCCTGCATTGTTTTGCTTGCTGTTTTGTGAGCCCCTGCATTGTTTTGCTTGCTGTTTTGTGAGCCCCTGCATTGTTTTGCTTGCTGTTTTGTGAGCCCCTGCATTGTTTTGTGAGTCCCTGCATTGTTTTGTGAGCCTCTGCATTGTTTTGCTTGCTGTTTTGTGAGCCCATCATTGTTTTGCTTGCTGTTTTGTGAGCCCCTGCATTGTTTTGCTTGCTGTTTTGTGAGCCCCTGCATTGTTTTGTGAGCCTCTGCATTGTTTTGCTTGCTGTTTTGTGAGCCAGCAGATGGAGGTTTTCAGGACAGTTGCTCTGTATCTAAACCATAGGCAGAGGACTGACATTTTCATTCCACTGATAATTAACCACTTGTAATACTCCCTTACACAGTCCTGACCAAACCCTAAGGAGTCCCCTGTCTCAGTAGGCTGTGAGCTATGTGGGAGTCCCCTATCTCAGTAGGCTGTGAGCTGTTAACTCTGTGTCTTCAGCATGTGTTCTGCACAATTTGGAAACCGTGCAAGAGTAAAACAAAACCAGACGTGTTTCCTGTGCTCCTTCACGTGACATCCTTAAACAAAGAAGACCCCTTTACTATGATGTGTGTGTCTGTAATCTAGGAAAAGCTCTGTATCTTTAAACTAAACCTGTGCAAAACCCAGGCCTGCCTTGTTGCCATGTACTTGACAAGGGATTCAGTGCAAAGTATCCTGATCCACAGTGAGGAATGGGTCTGTAGTTATAAATATAAATATAAATATGCAGGGCTCAGGTAGCTGGAAACACAACCCGATATTTAGTGTGTTAGTAAACTCGTAATGCCACTTTCTCGTTGTATTGACATCCTAGAGTCTCTGTGCAGCCGTCCATATCCGGTGTCCGCAGGGAAGCTGGAATCTCAGCGTTATCCGTGCCTGAGCGTGGCTTTGCATTTCTGTTTCAATGAAGTTAGCTCTTCTTGCTTGCTGTGTGGAGAGAGTGAGAGAGAGAGGAAAAACAAACTGCAAGCCTGTTGTTGTTATCTTGCACAATCTGCTCAGGCCCACTGCACAGGTGTTATGATTGATAGAGAGATCCGATCCGAATTGCTCTCAGTCGTATGTGTGTCAGCAACAACTCTGGCTGCAAGTTTGCACGACAGCGAACGTCTGAAACTAGTGAAAGCTCCTAAAAAAAAAAACAACAGCAGTATAATACACAGGATATACTACACCCACACCTGATTTTTACCGTTTCAAGATCATTTACGCAGAATGGTGGAGAAGCTTTGTTTAATCGCAGACAGCACAAGTTTGAAACATTTTAAGTGCTCTAGATAAACTAAAAATGCACACAACTGTTGGTTTTTGGGTAAGAAAAATGAGGTGATCTGTTTAATAAAATTGAAAACAGTTCACTTGAGTCTGACATCATTTTGCTAGCCTGGGCTGCTTGTCTTGCTGTCTCTGTGTACACAGTCCTTTATATTGAGTCGTTACCATCCTGGTACATTCAGTTGTTTCTTGGTATTATCTGTAGTACCCCAGAACCATACCTAGAGGGAGCACCACGCATTGCTACAAGAATGCTTGTGAAGTGTTGCACGATTAGATTTGATTCTGTGTGTTTTTTGTTTTGTTTTTTAAAAACCTGCATAGTCCTGTTTTGGCTCTATTCAACACTCTTCTGTTCCATGCAATGTAATTACAGAGGACATTATTTAATCGCAATACATGATCACCTTCCAGTCAAGACACAGCAAAACTAGTGTCTGCAGCGCTGTCAAAGAACAGATCAATAAACTATACACCGGCATTATCCAAATCAAAGCATGCCCAATGAAAGATTGAGATTTTAAATGAACCAGGGAGCACTGTAACCGCCTGCCCTGAATATTGCTGTAGAACCCGAATATAGACATTTCCATAAAAAAGCAAAAACAGAAAATCTACGGGAAAAAAAACAACCTTTTCAGCCCTTAAATTGGACCTTGCTTTTGTTTGCAGTGAGTGTCAGGTTGTGTGTCTGTCAGGCAGGAGCGTGCATGTGTGATCATCACTAATCTAGAGCAGTGTGTGGCAGGCAGGAGCGTGCATGTGTGATCATCACTAATCTAGAGCAGTGTGTGGCAGGCAGGAGCGTGCATGTGTGATCATCACTAATCTAGAGCAGTGTGTGGCAGGCAGGAGCGTGCATGTGTGATCATCACTAATCTAGAGCAGTGTGTGGCAGGCAGGAGCGTGCATGTGTGATCATCACTAAGAGGCAGGAGGTGTCTCATGGTTATCAGTAGGCAATGGTTTCTAGGAAGGCTTACTCTTTTGTAGAACGATGGTTAAGTGAACAGCAATTCAAATTCTGAGAATTAATGAATCCAGATGTCAGAAAACACATTTTAACTTTTAACATTTAAAAAAAAAGCCTATCTTTTTTCGGATTTGTCTTCGATTTAGAAATAGTACTGCATCACAGTGAATCGGCATAGTGGTATCGTAGATGTTGGGGGGGGACAAGCAGATATAGTTGTTAAAATGCTTGCTGCTTTTTCACAGTTTGTTTGCTGCTGCATTATGCTGATGAACACGGTCATGCAGTGTTTTCATCTTAAATGTGTAAAAAAGAATGGGGCTGTAGATCAAGCAGATAGCTTCTGCTGGAATGGAGTGGTGCTGATTGACTTTCCCATTCGTTCTTACTGGTGTTGGATAAAAGCCAAGCAGATGAAACACCTGACACAGTAAAACACAAAGGATCCCTTTATTTCTAAACTTGAACACACTATGTGCCAAACACCGTTCATGGAAATACCTCAGATTTTAAAGGTACACAAGCAGCAGAGAAAGTGCCTTCTTCATTTCTCTAGATGACGGTCTCAACTCCCCAACCTTAGATTTTACAGTACTAATGAATCTTCTGGGCTGTGCCTATCCTCCTTCTGTAGAACTGAGATGCCTTCAGGGAATGATTCTGTGGTAGAGGTACGGTTTATTTACACTGTGATTTGCATATCCCATTAACTAATGCTTCAACAAGAAAGATAACCTCAGACTTCCTGTTATATTCCAGGAGGCTGTGCATTCAGAGAAAAAATTCATAGGATTATTTTTGGAATTGTGGGATGATGATGATGATGCATTTCAGTTTGATTTTCACAGATTTTTTATCAGCGCACGTTTTGGGCAAGGTTAGATTTGGTGCTTATCGGGGGTCTGTGAAACCAACACAGGAGAGTATGCAAAACAACTACGATCTGGACAGAAAAGGGAAGGGAGAGCCGGAGACGAGAGAGCTGGCTCGTCTCTCCATACAGGCAGAGCTGCCTGTGATGTGGAGTTGGAAAAGCCTGTGGTCATGCTGTAGTTGACGGTGGAAAGGTGTGGTTTAGTATTGGGTTGCGTTGGGTGCAGATGAAGCCTCTCTTTTACGGATTTCTTGAGAACCCTACCACCGCATGTTACACAGAACACTGCCACCACACACTTACAGTGAACTGAGATGGTATCTTTAGTCGTGGTGATGAAGACAGTGATACAGAACTGCTGACTAAAGACCTAAACAAAATGCTTGCATAGCCAGAACGTGCAACTGCTGGTTTGACCTCCCGTTTCAGTACGTTGATAGCAGGCCTTCGTTGTGGATTTGCAATGGCAAGCTCTGTGTAAAGCAACAATCTAGAAGTGCCTGTAAATCTTCAGCTGGCATGCAGCCAGTGTGGTGCGGTCCTACTGCTAGTACTAGATGATATTCCAGTGATGTTCCCTTGAGTTGATTCTGAATCTGTAACCTAATTCACGTTACAAGTAGAGCAGCCATTGGAATCAAACCAAGCAGGACACTATTATTATTATTATTATTATTATTATTATTATTATTATTATTATTATTATTATTTAATAAAATTCGGTCTTTGATGCTGTCTGCTGCATATATAAAAGTGGATCGCTTTTGAAAAGGCTCTCTTTCTCCTCATCAGGCTTAACGCTGAAGCGTCCGGCGCTTCACGAAGCCTGCAGAGAGCTTGGAAAGATCCTTGGAAATAAACCGTCAAAGAGGAAGAAAGAAGGTGCAGAAAAGACCCAACTACAAGAATGTGGGGGAGGAAGAGGAAGAGGAGAAAGGGCCCGAGGAGGCCCAGGAAGACCCAGACAAGGCTAAAGGTACAGAGGCTAGTTCAAAAGGCAACAAGACAAGTGGGGACAACGAAGGTGAGTGCTCCGACTAAGAGTCCAGACTCTCCCTCTCTTCTGGATGTGCCATGCGTGTGTCAGGGGCTGCATTCACAGTGATTGGTTCTGATGCATGAACATGACCACGCCTTGGAGTAATTCATTTAAACAGCTGCAGTGGATTTGGTTTTGGTCCCAACAGCACTCTTAAGTCTGTTGCTGTTTAAAATCTTAGTAAGTTCCAGTAATGGTCTATTTCCAGACTGACTTACAGTAGAAGTATTTGTCTGGTACACCGCTGGTAAAACTGTTATTAGTAATGATATGATTGTCCTGAGCTGAAGGTCAAAAAGCTATTGCGGTTCAGTTTTTTTTTTGGACCAGTTGTTGTGAATTCACCTCCTTTTTTGTCTCCATTGAAATCTGTTCTTCATAAAATGTACCGTGCACATCTCCATTCTTCTCCTCTAGTTCTTTCTGTTCAGACTGCACTCTTCACTTTAATGTTTCTGAGAACACAAGCATGCCTGTGATACTTGCTACTTATTGCTCTCCACCCTAATTGACTGAAAATGTTTTAGAAAAGCCGAAACAACTCCATAATAAAGTATCACTAGAAGTAAGCTGTTTTGTGTAGTATGTTGAATTGAGCAAATGGGTAATGTGTTCTGTCTTACGTGACGCTGCTTTCTCACAGAGCAGCTTCAGAAAGACTACTTGGACTAGCAGCTTATTTCATAGCTTACATGAAACAAGCTGTTACAGTACTACTGGTCCGGATACAAACGCTATCACATTTTTAAAGTCTAATTCAGCTGTGTGCTGGAATGGGGAGTAAAACTTTGATATATTCTAAGGAACAGTTTTCAGAATGTACCCCCTTACTGTGCTGTATCGAAATCTTAAAGGCTTTCTCAAACTTAGTCTCCAGGGGTCGCAGATACTCGGATTGTCCGTGTGATTCCCTTTAACATGTTTTATAGGCAGGTATTCATCAAAAATAATAAAGAAAACATTAGTGCTGCTGCAAATAAAGAAGAGCTGCTGCTCTGCTCAGAGGTGCTGTGTTTAGAATGGACCTCCTGTACTGTGCTGTATCGAAATGAATGAAACTCAACCCCTGTGCTTCCCTGCAGAAATAGAGATGGTGATAATGGAGAGGTGTAAGATTTCCCAGATATCTGGGTTGACGGAACAGAACACAACGGATGAGGAGAAGACGGCAGCGGCTGCATCTGCTGGGATCGAGGCCCAGAAGAGCAGGTACTGTTGTGGGGTCCCCAGGGGGAGGTCAGTCTGGAGCCGACCCGACTCCACCCCCTGAAGCACACGAGGCCGTGAGAACACTGAGCAGTGAGGGAGCATTGCAGGAGTGATGAAGCAAACACACATGATCAATTGAAAAGCCTGAAAGTTATTAACTTAAATGCATTGTGACTAGGTCTGATTTTAAATTAATATCTTCCCTGTTTTCTTTTTAAAATGACATTTGAGTTTAGTGGATTTGGTGGCTTCTGCAGTTCTGTAGCAATAGCCAAAACAGATGCTTACAGATTTGCACAGCGTGCATTCACTTTTCTGTAGTCTGCATGCATGCCTGTATAGCAGGTAAAGAGTGCTTTTAATCTGATTACCGTGTGTGTGTGTGTGTGTATGTATGTATATATGTATGTATGAGCTTCTTATAATGCTTTACATGTCACTTCCAGACCCTTTCTGGATATGGTTTACAATGCACTGGACTGCTCAGCGGACGACTACTATGCCCTCTTTGTCCTCTGTCTCCTCTACGCCATGTCCCACAGTAAAGGTACGTTCCCATTGTTTCTTCAGGCTTGAAGTAGATACATGAGCTGTCACTGTGTTCATGTTTAAAGGTTTCAGAACAGTTGGAATATCTCTCATCTTGGGTTGTTGAAACCTTCTCCAGTTCTTCAAACGTTTCTGCATCCACTTCATCCTTTGCTCGGTGTCGCCTGACCCTGCTTCGTCTCTCCAGGTATCGCCTCACAGCTGCTGGAGAAGATCCAGCTCCCGGCGCAGCAGGCAGAGAGGGGCTCGTACAGCCACGTGCTGGCAGAGCGGCTCATCAGGATCATGAACCAGGCAGCACAGCCAGGTACTGTAAATCCTTCCAGACTGAGCTAGAAAGCACGTCAGGATTCGCATCGGAGACCATGCGAGCTCCCTCATCCAGCGAGCTAAACAACGGCTTTGTCAGCTGTGTAGCAGAAACTGTCATCCACTCGACGCCTGGCAGCCATGGCACCAGCAGAGGGGGTCTGTTGCAGGATCATACACACATGTAGCTTCTGGTTGTTTTTGTGGCTCAGATGTGGTTGTTTGCATGCCGTAGGCTCTGTAGGTGTATGAGAAGAATAGGTGTGTAAAATACAAACGGCCCGTATTGTTTTAGCTAGTAGTGAGGGCTGTTGTGTTTTATAAAGGAGCTGCAGGTTTGACGTGAATGATATTGTGTATTTGGTATTGTTTGTGTAGATGGGAAGATTCGCTTGGCTACCCTGGAACTGTGCTGTCTCTTGCTGAAGCAGCGGGTGCAGTCCAGTAGTGACGGCATCATTAAAGACGTGCACCTCGCCTGCTTGGAGGTAAAGACGAATTGGCGCCACTCTGCCGTGACACCTTTTTTTTTCTTTTTCGAAACATCTTTAAGTGCTTTTCTCAATCCTGCTGTGGCGTGAATGTGTATTACCGATCAGTTCATTACTGGGGAATGTCTAAACAGAGTCGGGTAGGAATAGTGTACTATATTGTGCATGTTTATTGTATGTGTAAATACACTGAGTCAGACCCAGTGGAATCACCCTTTGACATGTGTTTACAAAGAAAAATCAACATCAAACTGTTTTTTTGTACACAGACTAAGTGGGAAGTAAAGATTAACATGATAGCAATGCCACGCTACCAAATCTTCTGCTTTGTGCCATGAATCAAATCTTGCTGTTTTTATATGCATTTCTAAACAGGTTGTGTTAGTTTTGTCTTTTGTTAGTCGTGTTTTGTTTTGTCTTTTGTTAGTCGTGTTTTGTCTTGTTTGGTCTTTTATGTCTGTCCTTGTATTGTTTTCAAACCCATTAAGTTCTGAAATGGGATACTTCACCTCTTTGTGTCATCCGTTGGCCAGCCCTGACCTAAATCATTCACATGTAGTGTCATCGTTAGCCCTGACCTTCACTGACATCTCAGGTATTGCCTTGCTGTCTGTAATTTTCCATGCCCTACAGTGCAGTTAAAGAGCCCTCTGGGAACTAGTGATTCCTGTTGAGACTCATTGTGGTTATCAGATCCGCACTGTTCAGAACGGGGTATACTCTGTACTTGGATGGCTTGGAGCCAAAACCAGGCTTCTCCTTTTCTTAAGCAAGAGCCTGGTTACAAGAAACTCCTGTTCAAGTAAATGTTTACTCCTTTTACTGAGTGCTGTAAAATTCCTGAATGAGTCATCGGCAGTTTGAAGAAATGAAAAACGAAGGGTGTCCTAGTAAGTTTGTGAACATGGTTCAAAATCAAACCAGCCACTATGTAACCAGCTCCTAGGGTATGATGATAATGCCTGTGCTTTAAGATGAAG
This sequence comes from Acipenser oxyrinchus oxyrinchus, assembly GCA_030684275.1. Classification (NCBI taxonomy): domain Eukaryota; kingdom Metazoa; phylum Chordata; class Actinopteri; order Acipenseriformes; family Acipenseridae; genus Acipenser; species Acipenser oxyrinchus. The sequence goes on from CM060259.1 coordinate 38,446,537, forward strand.
AGGAGCTGTGTTTACTCTGGGAGCTGTTTAAACACTGATCAATGTATTAAAAAAAAACATATATATAAAACGATCTACTGTCAGCACGGCCTAACTGTCAATGAACAAAATCCGTGAATTACTGGCTTGTGAAACAGCGAGGAAGCACAGTGTATATATTGGTGAATATGCAGCAGGTTTTCTTGTTAAAAAAAAAAAAAAACACAATTGCAGCATTCATAAAACAGCTTATTTTCATTAACCTCTCCATGAGAAACTGAGAGCTAGAGAAAGTATCACTTGATGTGTTTCCTGGCAGACTCATGAATTAGTGTAAAATGTAGCCGCTACCTCCAGCTAGTTTGTCCCGTCGGGCGTCTCTGAATCTGTCTCAAGGTGAAATGAAAGTTTGCAGTGAAAATAACCGCTTCTAATTCTAAATGTGTCTCTGCTTTATCACAGGGGGCCAAAGAGGAGAGTATTCACCTGCTGCGTCGCTTTTATAAGGTAAACACCCACTGCACTTCATATATATATATATATATATATATATATATATATATATATATATATATATATATATATATGTGTGTATATAGAGGTGTGTGTGTAGTGATTGCCGGACACGTCTACTGGAGCAAATAATAATGGACCCTATTTGCAGAGCTGTAACAAAAAAAGTGTTTGATTGTTTTATACTTTGAGTGCTCATACTGCATTTAAACAGGGAAGGCATGTGTTGAATGAATTCCTAATGAAAATCCATTTTTTTGTGTGTGAAAAGCGACTTCACAGAATCACAGAAGTTTTGTTCAAACCTTTTTTAATTTCAATTCAGCACTTCAATACAAATGCAGTAGAATAAATCGCAAAAGAAAAAAAAAAAAAAATGAAAAGCCAAATCAGAAAAGAATAGTTTGTGCAAGATTACACCTAACTTCATGGAACTTGATGACACAAAACAAATTTGCAGCTTAGTTTTAAAGACTTCCTGCAGGTACGTGATGACTCTTCATACAAATCCTGCTTAGAAGGAATTCCTGTGGTCTGCTGTCCAAAGTGACCTGTTCTTTTCCCAGGACACATTCGCTTGATCACAAGGTCATGCTGACAAGTCAGGCTTCTCCATGACCGGGTCAGGGTCAGGGTCAGGGTCAGGGTTTAAGGGTTTAAGGGTTTTAGAGTTCATGCCATCCTGGTTTCGTTAGTGGCGGTTTTAAAGAAATATTGTTTATTTCCCATAGTATTGTGACTTTTTTTTTATATTCAGGATTGCTGTGCCCTGTTGGGAGATTTCACGCTTTCATTATTTGGTTTAAACAGCTGGTGTACAAGGTACGGCCTGTGGCTTAGCAGTGGGCTGCTTGTGACTCTGCATACTGACTGGCAAATGATGATTGTGCTCCCTGGAAAGACCTCTGATCCAAGTCCAAGTGCAGGAAATGCAGGAAAGCAGACCGGTTTTATTTTTTTTGTTTGCCAACAGGGGGTTTCTAAATGGAGCTTCAGTAACGTGGGGTTTACTCTCTAGAGACGAGGTGTGTCATGAATTTAGAGAACCATTTATCTAGTTGCTATTGCCTAAGGACTTTTATTTAGGACAAGTTATTGAAAGTGTCATACAGGTGGACGGACGGGCAGCCAGACAGACCGTACTGAGTGTCATTCGATAGGCAAGTTGTCATGCAGTAGATCACGTGAGCTGAGCTCTTCTCTAATGTGTCAGATCCCTAATCCAGCCAATGTATGACTGTGGGGCAGCCTCCTTCTAAAACCAACAGGGTCTTCCATAACTTCAAACACGTAGACAAAAACTCTGAATTCAAACTAACAAAGGCAAGTGGAGAAGACAAATGGTGCCAATGAACGCCTTTGTTGGCGCTGCCGTGGTGAAGCTGCGTGTTGCAGTGCTGTTCAGTGTTTGCAGTGATGACACCAGGGGGTGTTGGCCTGCTTGGATTAATTTCTTCTTGTCTGGTGAGTTCGGGCCCCCAGGTAACCAGTAGTGTGTCTAGCCCCAGGGGCCTCTCATGTCTGTATTAATGATTCGAACAGGCCTGAAAGCACGATTACCCTGTTACAATACTTAGGAGGTGAAGCTTCTTGACGCTCAACTTCACCCCAATGTTCTCACTGTGTACTTAGCAGAGTTTTATCATTCACCGCCTGTATTTGCATGTTTATTTAATCACTATGGATGATTTCCAAGACATTGTGGGTTTACTGCACTATGCAATGGCCTGTTTGTCATGTTGCACTTTCGGTTTGAGTTATCCAGGCTTCCAGAGTTTTCTGAAGTTTACTTTTGATCCTGGAGACGAGCAGAGGCATGTAGAGGCATGCTCTTATTGTATTACCTGTACTGTAACACTTGAAATGTATTTGCTTACAATTGTAAGTCGCCCTGGATAAGGGCGTCTGCTAAGAAATAAATAATAATAATAATAATAATGTAGAACTGTTCGTGCACAATGAATAAAACAATGCAAGGGCTCGAAGTAAGATGGGAGCAGGGGAGTCGTTAGGGATTTCTTTTTTTATCTGATTTCAAATCTCCAAGTTAGTTCCAGATCTAATTATCTTTAAATAATCTGCCTGCTGCGTTGTGGGCTCCCTTTTGAAATGAGGGCTTATTGAGTGGCCCTCTTTGTCTTTTTGTCTTTTGTACAGTCGGCATCAGTAAGTTCTGTTAATTTGGTTGATGGTAGAAACGTTCCTAGCGGGTGAAGACTTGCACTAAATATTTGAAGAAGCTGTAGTAGATTATCACAACTCTGCAGTGCTGTAACAATGAACTACTTAGCCAGCAGATTAGTCTGGCACAAATTTGAGCATAATAGGAGCATAATATTTGAGTCTTCCTCCCCTCCCCTGCCTAGATCCTGACGTAAAGAGATGTGGATGCTGTCTTTCTTTACCTTCTCAAAAGCCGTGTTGCGTTTGGATTGTTTGTAACGTTAAACACTGTAGTGACAAGGAAGGAGGGGCTGATTCCTAGGATTGATATACTGCTTGTAGGAGAATCTCACAGTGGTTTTCTGCATATCTATCTCCTCGTTACTGCCACTGCTACACTGAAAGCGCTCAGTGACTCAGACGGTTAATGAACTAACCTCCGCTTTGAAAGAAGTGCTTGGTTTTCAGTTCCTTTTTCCTTTGATATGTGCTTCCCAAGAAAAACCACACAGACTATCAAACCCATATTGTATAGTTTCCTCCATCAGCTGCTCGCCAGTTATTTATAGTTTTAAATGAGATTCTGGAAAGCAAGTCCGTTACAGTATCAAAATGCACATTTTAAAGCAGCCGTGTGGTTGAAAGCTGGCTAAGTACAATATATGATAATCTGAACGAAAGATGTTGGGGTCGAATGTAACTGTTAGCTCTTAAAGTAAATGCCAAGAGCATTCGTCCATTCATTCCATGCCTATGGAATTGCAGACTCCAGTGCGTGCACGAGAAAGCTGCATTGTTTTAAATCCTACTGACATGTCACATACGTCCTTTGTCAGACTCCTCTCTGCCTGTGATTTCTTGATTAGTAAGGATCTTCCATTTCTGATAAGGGCGTTGAGGTCTTACTGGAAACAGGCCTTACAAGAAACAGCTGCTGGGTTAGCGTTTAAAAACATAACCGAAAATAAAACAACTCAAAGTGCTGATGTGTGGGATTTTTATTTTCTTTTCCCAGGGAGACGAAATTTTCCTGGATATGTTTGAAGATGAACACAGGAGTATGACGGTGAGTGTGCAGAACTCAAGTCATTTTGTTTGTTTGTTTCACCACGTTTAGACTCTGCTTGTTAATTGGCATGTGCATTATATACAAGCTCCAGAGTCCAGTGTACAATGCTTCTTATTAACAATGGCGATGCACATTGTTAAATGCTACTAACATTATATTAAATAAATGGTTATTCAGAAATGACATTTTGTATTCAAAGTTGCTATATGTCCAGCTTAGCACATGTTAAAATGAAGATTGCTACAGACCCTGCAGATTGCATCATTGCAGACCTGCATGGTCACAAACCGCGCACTTGTTTTCCAAGTTGCAATAGAGCTGTTGAACTTCTTATCTCGTTCTTTAGAAATCCAAAAGAATTTTTCCCCCAGGAATAGTGAGGAAACCAAGTAAAGCACCTCTGTGTCTCTTCTTACTGTCACTGGTTTATTTCACATGAAGCACTAGTTAAGATAGATACTTCTCTTTTTTATTTTTGTAATTTGTCGGGGCTTTTTTTTTATCGTGCCAGATGTTTGCACGCCAGAACTCTGACTTGTAGAAACACATTTGTTAATGATTGAGCCATTTTAGAATAAAAAACAAGGTCACAAGATTCATTGCTGCCCGTAGTTTTCACTGAACTCCCAATGGAAGGACTCGCAAAGCACCTAGTCTACCATAATACTTTACAATACACTGACAGGGTAATTGGGAAAAATCAATAGAACAAACCCTGGAGTAAAGAGCTGTGATAAATTGCAGCCAAACGTATATATTGGTGTTGGATCAGATGCACAGAAAACTGCAAGGTTCAGGTTGTTAGGATAGCGTTTTTAGTTTTATTAATAGAAACTGTAAATTGGTCAGCAGAATAGAGTGAGTGTCCGTGCCGTGCAGGGGTGAGTCCCATTAGGGATGCTGTGATCATACAGAATAGAGTGTGTGTCCGCGCTGTGCAGGGGTGAGTCACATCAGGGATGCTGTGATCATACAGAATAGAGCGTGTGTCCGTGCCGTGCAGGGGTGAGTCCCATCAGGGATGCTGTGATCATACAGAATAGAGTGTGTGTCCGCGCTGTGCAGGGGTGAGTCCCATCAGGGATGCTGTGATCATACAGGTTAGGGCTACATTGGCAATGCACATTCCCCGAGTTCCTAGCAGTAAGAATATGAGTCGCCTGTTAAACACAACTACATGTACAGAGACTACCGTTTATCACTGTAAAGCTTGCTATTGTTCCCAGCTGGTGAATTTGTCCACCTCAGTGTTATGTAAAGCTGATTGTGCAATGTATACATACCTGAGTTGTGAAATGCATGTCAGGGTTATGAAATGTATAAACTAGTTTAGGCCGCAGTATGTGCCGTGCTGTTTCACGATACATTCCGTACAGACATCGAATGTCAAAGCTTTAATCATGCCAGCACACCTTTTAGGTTTTGTTGTGAATCCCTGGACACCGATTTTCCTGGGCTGTTGTTATTGAAAGTGTATTAATCTGCTTTGTTTGTTTCGTTTCCTCCTCAGAGTAAACCGTTGAATGTGGAGTACCTGATGATGGACGCCTCCATCCTTCTTCCCCCCACGGGAACCCCTTTGACAGGGATTGACTTTGTGAAGAGACTGCCCTGTGGAGACGTGGAGAGGACCAGGAGGGTAAGAGATCCGGGGCCTGCATCCTCTCCTCTCCTCCAGGGTCATGTTGATAAGTGCTTGTTTGCTGTGTGAAAAAGAAAATGTAATAGAAACTAAACCAGATATCATTTTGCAATTAGTCACACAATCCAGCTCAGAGTAGAACAAAAAAAAAGCTTTCATGGCATTTAACCTTTAATGGCGTCTCGTGTTCTTTGTTGTACAACAAAACTGCTTTGACATCCATTTTCACTGACAGCTGGAGAGACTTGTGCGTGCTGTGTGTCTCGCTCTGTTCCTCTGTGCAGTGTGCACTGTGTGTCTCGCTCTGTTCCTCTGTGCAGTGTGCACTGTGTGTCTCGCTCTGTTCCTCTGTGCAGTGTGCACTGTGTGTCTCACTCTGTTCCTCTGTGCACTGTGTGTCTCGCTCTGTTCCTCTGTGCAGTGTGCATTGTGTGTCTCGCTCTGTTCCTCTGTGCAGTGTGCACTGTGTGTCTCGCTCTGTTCCTCTGTGCAGTGTGCACTGTGTGTCTCGCTCTGTTCCTCTGTGCACTGTGTGTCTCGCTCTGTTCCTCTGTGCACTGTGTGTCTCGCTCTGTTCCTCTGTGCACTGTGTGTCTCGCTCTGTTCCTCTGTGCAGTGTGCACTGTGTGTCTCACTCTGTTCCTCTGTGCACTGTGTGTCTCGCTCTGTTCCTCTGTGCAGTGTGCACTGTGTGTCTCGCTCTGTTCCTCTGTGCACTGTGTGTCTCGCTCTGTTCCTCTGTGCAGTGTGCACTGTGTGTCTCGCTCTGTTCCTCTGTGCACTGTGTGTCTCACTCTGTTCCTCTGTGCACTGTGTGTCTCGCTCTGTTCCTCTGTGCAGTGTGCACTGTGTGTCTCGCTCTGTTCCTCTGTGCAGTGTGCACTGTGTGTCTCGCTCTGTTCCTCTGTGCACTGTGTGTCTCGCTCTGTTCCTCTGTGCACTGTGTGTCTCGCTCTGTTCCTCTGTGCACTGTGTGTCTCACTCTGTTCCTCTGTGCAGTGTGCACTGTGTGTCTCGCTCTGTTCCTCTGTGCAGTGTGCACTGTGTGTCTCGCTCTGTTCCTCTGTGCACTGTGTGTCTCGCTCTGTTCCTCTGTGCAGTGTGCACTGTGTGTCTCGCTCTGTTCCTCTATGCACTGTGTGTCTCGCTCTGTTCCTCTGTGCAGTGTGCACTGTGTGTCTCGCTCTGTTCCTCTGTGCACTGTGTGTCTCGCTCTGTTCCTCTGTGCACTGTGTGTCTCGCTCTGTTCCTCTGTGCACTGTGTCTCGCTCTGTTCCTCTGTGCACTGTGTGTCTCGCTCTGTTCCTCTGTACACTGTGTGTCTCGCTCTGTTCCTCTGTGCAGTGTGCACTGTGTGTCTCGCTCTGTTCCTCTGTGCAGTGTGCACTGTGTGTCTCGCTCTGTTCCTCTGTGCAGTGTGCACTGTGTGTCTCGCTCTGTTCCTCTGTGCAGTGTGCACAGTGTGTCTCGCTCTGTTCCTCTGTGCACTGTGCACTGTGTGTCTCGCTCTGTTCCTCTGTGCAGTGTGCACTGTGTGTCTCGCTCTGTTCCTCTGTGCAGTGTGCACTGTGCGTCTCGCGCTGTTCCTCTGTGCAGTGTGCACTGTGTGTCTAGCGCTGTTCCTCTGAGCAGTGTGCACTGTCTCGCTCTGTTCCTCTGTGCAGTTTGCACTGTCTCTAGCTCTGTTCCTCTGTGCAGTGTGCCCCACTCTATTCTCCTGTGCAGTGTGCACTCTCGCTCTCTTGCTCTGTGCAGTGTGCACTGTGTCTCACTCTCACTCTCTGTCTCCCAGGCAATCCGGGTGTTCTTCATGCTGCGCTCCCTGTCGCTGCATTTGAGGGCCGAGCCCGAGACTCAGCTTCCACTGACCAGAGAGGAGGACCTGATCCAAACCGACGACGTGCTGGACCTGAGTGAGTACATAGAGGAGGACAGGCCCTCTAGAGGGGTGCACCCTGAGTGAACACATAGAGGAGGACAGGCCCTCTAGAGGGGTGCACCCTGAGTGAACACATAGAGGAGGACAGGCCCTCTAGAGGGGTGCACCCTGACCCTTCACAGAGCGCTGTGTTTATTCCACGAATGAGGAGAGCCGGAAAACCCGGACGAGCACCAAAGGGTAGGATTTGAATGGAGTTTAAAACGAGTGTCCGATACAAAAATATGCATGCACTTTTATTGAGCTTGAGGTTGTGCAGAAGGGTGTGTTTGGAACGACCTAAGGTTTCTCCAAATGCAGTTTTTGGCAGGAGTTCGTGGCTTGTTTTTAAAGGTGATGGCTTCAAAGGGATCTCAGGTGAATTAGCTGTTGATTAGCAGCAGTATAGTCTCATGTCTGATTCCTCCTGCCTTTTCAGCTGATCAGACACTGCAGGAGCGGCACTCTAATGAAATCTGTACAGTGCAGAGAGTCTTGAATGATATCATTCTTGCAGTTGAGTATCTAAAGTGTTTCACCACACCCAGGACTTGGTGTAATGCCATTGTTTGTTTTTATTATAACTGAATACGTACAGTTGACCGCAATGCCTAGTGTATGCTAGGCATGTTCTCCAGGTGAATGTGTGCCATGCAGGAGATGAGTCCGAACTCCAGCGCATCCTGTAACCAGTACATTCAAATGCTTTCTGGCAGGGCTGGGGATGGAAATGCTGCCTGTTGGCTAAACAATCGTTGTCTGTTTCTCACCCTGGCTGTGCACAGAGTCCCATTCAGCACAGATGCCTCAGGGTCCATTAAAACAAACTGCAGTTTAAATAGCAGCTTATTTTGTGGTAACCATGATTTTGTTTCCGCGTCAGCAGTTTGCAAATATTATGTTTGTAAAATGAATACATTGTAATAGGATTCAATTAACCCATAAAGTACCAAATACTTTTTCTTAGAAAAAAACCCTCAGAACACGTGCTGTATTCATGTAATTTGCTCCATTACGTTCGGACTTTTGCAGTTAGCAAAATTAGAGCAAGTTATCATAACAATATGGTAACTATATATAATTTAAATAACAGGTAGATGATGTCAGTTAAAATGCTCTACAGCAGAAATACTCCAGGGTGGTGCCACCCCCACAAAGTAAATAAACGATTTGACTCCTCATCAAATTGAATGCAGTGTGTGCGATTGCATGCAGATTGTTTCAGTACAGTATGGGCCTGTCGGTGCATGTTGTGAAATTTGAAAATCAAAATAAATAGTATATTTAAAAAAACAAAAACAGAATCTATTGTGTGCTAACATCTCTATAAGTGCAAGACGTTTAGCAGCACAAGAGATGAGGAACCCTGGCAGGTATTCAGTGAAGCCATTCATTAATGTGTGGATTTCAAAACAAGGAACGCTGTCCTTCCCTCACATTAATAATTTGAGTTGCAGTCAATGGGAATTATCTTCTGCGTTGAGTGTTTTAAAACCCGATCGGAAGCCAGTCTTCCTCTCCTCCGGGGAGCTGGCGATCCGAGGCTGTGAACTGCCTATGTTATTGTAAAGATGAGGGGAAGACAGTGTTTCTTGTTTTGAAACTGATCACTTTAATGAATGGATTTATTTCCCCGAGTATCAGCACACACCCCCCTCGTCCCAAGCTTGATTTGAAGTGGAACAGAGTGAACGGTTTACCAGCGTCAGTCAGACTGATTCCTGCACTATTTAATTTGGCTATCTTGAGAAGCTGTCACTCAACCGGCATTTTATCAAGATTGTTTCAGTTCTAAACAGGCATCTGATTGCTGTTTAGTTCATATGCAAATATTTCAGTGCACCGTTGAGAGAGTGCCTAAAACATGAAAGATTTATATTGGTATCGTGATGACAATATAAGGACTATGTAGAACTTTACAACAGTATATTATAATATCATTCAAATAATTTTGTTTGCCCTGAATTTAAATGTGTGAAAAACAAGTTTTAGGTTCAGATCACATTGCCAGTGTGCAGAATAACAAAGAGAGTTCTCAGCATTTTTAATAAGGGCGTGTGTATGAAAAACATGCTTAAAGAATTGGTTTAGTGGAAATGGAGCTGCTTTTTCTGAAGATTTTAATTATTGAGGGTTTGAAGCTCTAGAAGGACTCCAGGGTTGAAACCACAGATCCTGTCCATGTGTAACCAATCCAAGAGTTTATACAGCTGGATGATATTGGAGACACTTTCGTCTGCAATCAGCGTGTTTCAGCGTGACGGAGAGCCCTCATCATGTTCCAAAGCCCCAAGAAGAATGCTCTGTGAACCTTGCTTGAAGGAGTGGAAATGAATCTGACTCAGTGTGGTTTAGTGAAAGCTTTGTGGTCTTCATTATGGTACAACTGTATCCCACCCATATATTCAGCACACTGCGGCGAGCACAGACCATGTGAGGAGTTTGATCACATATTCATACAGACCTTCAAGTATAAATCGAACGCTCAGCAACTTCAGTGTCATGAACTGAAGAAGAAGCCGTTCAACACGAGTGTTAGTGTTTTCCTCTTCAGACTGGTTTCACTGATTTATATATGTTTAGTCCCAGTTCTGCATTTACAGTAGCCATCAGTGGATGAATACGCTACAGCACTCAAAGGTGTGTTAATTCTCTACAGAGGAGAACACGTTTTTGAGAACACTGTCATGATAGCCGCCACTGGCATGCAACGCAAACTCCAAGTATTCTGTCGTATGCAGACAAAAATAGTAGTTTCAAACGTAGGTAGCAGCCTGTGTAATGTACAGAAATGAGTCAAGTGTTCCATGTAATGATAATGTTGTGGGGGGTTGCAGCAGCAGGCTGTCATGCAGCAGTGCTTTTCCATTACAACTCATTACTTTTACAGTAAAGCGATCGAGCAGCACCTACTGATTAATGAAACATGTGGGCAGCTTGTGCTCTGGAAGTGTGTCTTTCGGTAGGCGCTTTCATCGAGGTGTTTGATCTCCGTTCTCTCCAGTTGTCTTTGCACTTGGACAGTTCAAAATCTCATTTGCTTCATTAGGTTCAAGCACCCCTCCTTTAATCACTGTCTGTGAAGCCTGGGTATCTGTTCATCTGACAAGTATGAAAGCCTTCTCCCTTTGACATGCAAAATACAGAAAGCTTCCTTTATAAGCTGTGGATTCAGACCTCTCTGGCTAGTTGGGTTTCGCAGTCGTTGGCATGATGCTGTACGTTGCGCTGGAATGTGGTTTTCTTGTTCTCTGCTCTCCCATTCGTATATCCAAGCACTGCTTCCCGATGTCAGGGAGATTGCGGTCTCTATTCACAAAAAGCTTCAACGACGGTTTGTCTTTGCGATACAGACGACGTATTCATTCAGTTTGAATGCGGATCTATCCCCCTCTCTCACTCCCTGAGCTGCGCTGGCTCTCTCCCCGAGTGGCTCCTGGTCTGTTGAACAGCCTGCCCTGCACTGTGAGCATGGGGGGGGTCTGTTCCAGCTGGATATCAGGACCCCTCACACCTCACTGTGAGCATCGCAGGGTCTATTCCAGCTGGATATCAGGACCCCTCACACCTCACTGTGAGCATCGCAGGGTCTATTCCAGTTGGATATCAGGACCCCTCACACCTCACTGTGAGCATCGCAGGGTCTATTCCAGCTGGATATCAGGACCCCTCACACCTCACTGTGAGCATCGCAGGGTCTATTCCAGCTGGATATCAGGACCCCTCACACCTCACTGTGAGCATCGCAGGGTCTATTCCAGCTGGATATCAGGACCCCTCACACCTCACTGTGAGCATCGCAGGGTCTATTCCAGCTGGATATCAGGACCCCTCACACCTCACTGTGATCTTTCTGATTTCATTGGGATTGTTTTTACCAGCAGTGCTGTAGATGGCAGCAGTTGCTTGTTCCTAAACAGACTTCGGGGGTTTTCTGCCAGCTGCAATGCAACCACGAAACTAGGGCAGTATGCTAGTCTGTAATCACACACACACAACAGAACAGGGCTGTCATTGATGACAGACTTACTCTCTGTGGAAACTGCTTTACCCAGAATGTTCTGCATTTGCTCATAGCGCTGTTGGTTACACCACAGCACAGCCCAGTTCTGTGGGCCGCTGCACAGGAATCGAGAGTTCAGGGGAGGTTATGAAAGGGTGGGTGGTCTGCCAATGGGAAGTGTCCCCTCTCTGCCCTTGACTGTTATAAATCCATCAAGACAAATCCGACTGTCACAGTTTCACTTCTCATCATTAGATGTGTGTGTGTGTGTGTGTAGACTGTGATACTAGTCCCGTCTTTACTGTATGCTAATTGGTTTATTAAAGATAGCATGCAGTGTTTTGCAGTATGTGTATCTTTCAATGGCCTGAGAGCTTCATAACACAAAGCCAGGGGTTTACATTGGGTTCCGCTGCAGTGACCTCAACAAGCGGATTAGAAACTCTGATTTCACCTGGATCGCTCTAACTTTTAGTTTGCTGTCGCCATAGTTTTCTGTTCCAAAGAATGTCATAATGCGCGTCAGACTGTGTGTTCCCTGTCTCCTTCGTCAGTAGTTTGCATATCTGTCATCTCTTCTGAATCTCCTGTGTTTCACCAGCATTACAGGATCTTGATCAATTCAATGTAAATAAACATGTTCAGCTTCTGTTTCAGATGCTTCAGATAATGAGGCAACTCCCGAGAAAAACAAAAGTAGTACACAACTCGCAAACAAATCAACCTTCAGATTAGGCGTGCAATTTGAAATGGACTTCACTGGGGTCCGCCTGTGACTGCACGATAAAGGAGCAATGTGGAAAAGATTATGATAAATTCTAGTGTAACAATGGAAAAAATAGGGAGGGGAACACTGCTAAATTAGAATGAAATGAGTGCAGTGAAAGGGCTGATGGGGTGATAAGGACCAGTGTGGGAGAGATACGTTCCGCAGAAGCACCAGCCCAGCTCGGACAGGCTCTGTCCACAGTTTAACAAACAATATTGATACTAAAATCTTTATGTAGGGTAATTCTTTAAACGAATAAGATGTGTAATCTGACACACTCAGACTCTTTCTACATGAAATGAAAAAATGAAAAAAATAATTCATCCGAACCAAAAAAGAATCAAGAAAAGTGTGCTTCCAGTTCCTGCTTGTAATAATCCCTTAAAGGGTACATAAGGACCTTTTTATTTTATTGTGTTACATCTTCCCATGTGTTGCTACAACTGTTGACGGAAGTGTGTGTGTGTGTGTGTGTGTGTGTGTTGTTTTAATTTTTGTTTTACATTTTGACCACTTTTTTGTAACTGAGATGGATTTACCAGTGGGCAGGAGGATGCTGGGAAATGTAGTTCTGCGAGGTGTACATGGGAAGACATCTTGAGGGAGGGAATGCAATTTAAAAGTTCAAAAAAAGTGGTCAAAATGTAAAAAAAAAAAAAAATTTAAACAATACACACACCTTCCGTAAACAGTTGTAGCAACACATGGGAACATGTAACACAATAGAATAAAAAGGTTCTTCTATACCCTTAAGCAAGAAGTGGCATGGATTAGTGTGGAGAGATGCATCAGGCCACAGTTAAAGTACAGCAAGAGTTCAAAGGAATTTCATTTTTTCTGCACATTAAACACTTTATTGTATCGGTGCTTTCAAACTGCAACATCCATGTTTTTTTGTTTTTTTTGGGTCATATTCTACTGAACGGGGGGGGGGGGGTACAGAGTAAAGAGGAACTGCCTCTTGTTCCACGCAGCACTAGATGAACATTTTAATATCAGAGAGAGAAAATCCCCTTTTTGTTTATCCAGCTTTCTGGTTACGTTTTACATCCTAGTCTGATTGGCCTTGATGCTTAGCAACCCTGGAAGCCAGTGTTCTCGGAGAGCCTTGTGTTTAATATGACCTGTCTCACTGGATCAGCATCGCATTGAGCAGCCTTTTCAGCTGTTCATGTACAGTTACAATCTGCTTTCGTTTGTCTGATTGAAGCCCAGATCTTCAACTGCAGCCGGTTTAACAGAACCCAAAGAGCCCGGCTCCAGATTGCGATGTGTGCATTTAATTGGCAATCCTCCAGTCTAAACTTCTGCCCAGACGAATAAAAATGAAAAAAATCTGGAATGGACTTGAAACTCTCCCAGTGGAGACTGACTTGAAACTCTCTCAATGCAGATTGATTACAATCTGTCCCAATGCAGATTCCCATTCACAGCACTAGGAGCTGTAATGCTTGCACTCTGTACAGTACTTTGTTGAGGGTATAGCTTTGGGAATAATAATCAGGCTTCAGCCTTTGACATGCAGGTGCCTGTGCCAGTGTTAAGACTAGCTTTCCCACAGACATGGTTTAAGATTTACTGACTCAGCTCTTAATCTGGGCTGAGCTCCCTACTGCTTAAGAAGAAGAATGTAACTCTCTGAGACTCGCCCCCAAATTTCCACATCTTCCTATATATACCAGTTCTGAGGAGCGGGGTTAAAACCAAAATAAAATACAACTGAATCGCTTTTTCTCCTGGATTCCATTTGAATATCAAGCGGTTCTGCTGATCAGGATACAGTATTAATTAGCATCTTCAGCTGAGGGAGCACAAAGCAACTTTTTCAGGAACAGTGGCTTAAAACATGGTTCCTAGTTTGAGGCAGCTTCGCCGTATCAAACCCCCACGTCTCCCCTGCCATGCTGTGGCCAGAAACCAAGTTCCAAGCCGCAAAGTGGCTCCATGTTCCTCAGCTTCAGAAACCTCAAGCCTCCGAAACTTCATCCACTGGGCAGGAGGCTCTGTTGTTGTTCTGTTCAAATAGAAGGAGAGTGTAGCTTTAAAAAAAAAAACACAGCAGAAGAAAAGCAAAACAGAAATGTGTGATTTAAAGATGTCAGTGTTTAGAGTAGCAGTGATTGGTTACTGATCACAATCAATAGCATGCCCCCCATGCAATACCGTGGTAGCTGACAGCAGTGCCTGACCTTCGCTTGCTCCCTCCAGATAACAGCGACCTGATCGCCTGCATGGTGGTGTGGAAGGACGGGCGGCAGGCCCAGCGCTTCCTGGCTGTGGACCTGTACCAGATGAGCCTGGTGGAACCCGAGACCAAGCGCCTGGGCTGGGGGGTCGTCAAGTTTGCCGGCCTGCTGCAGGTAACAAGACTGACGATTTGTAGTTTCTCATTTCCAGTAGTCTCTTATTTTTGTATTGCATCTGTCATTCTTCTTCATTTGTTGTTTTATTTAGATTGTTTTATTCAACCTGTAAAGTGCTTTGAGATACTGTCATATGAAAAGTCTATATAATTCTAGAATTGAGCTACACAACTAGGATTTTGATTCATCAATGCTGAGTTGGTATTAAGTATGTTATGTGAGCACTAGCCCCCGCTCCGTGTGTTTTTAATGAATGGCTTACCAATGCTTTTGTACGTTGTTACTCTGCCTCCAAGCACTAACTTGTGGAGGGGTTGTAGCAGAGAGAGAGGTTTCTTCTAAATTGGTTTGTTCTTTCAGTTGATGTGAAATAGCCCGTCAGCGTGGAAATGAAAGAAGCAGTGCAGTTTTTATACAGTGGAAAATATCAAATATTTGCTAGTTGAGTCATCTGCAGCAGTGGGGTTGTGCTTTCTGAAGAGAGAACAAGCTTGTGACGATGCTCTGCACAGTTCTGTGTATCAGCTGTGTATCTGGATCTGTAGTGTACCTCAGTGTAAAGCTGAGCTGCAGCACAGAACTGGGACGCTGTACAGCCGAGGAAAGACTAGCAGGACGTACTGTATCAGTGATGGAAATAAAACTCCAAAATGCAGAGCAGTTTAATACGAGTTTGATTAGCCACAGTGTACAGGTAACAAAGCACAGGTGTGTACCGTTGAACTTTACACTGAAACCAGTAATGGCTCAAACAGCTATGCAGTGGGAGTCTTATTTCCATCCCTGTTGTATTTACGGAAATTGGCTAGAATCTGCTGTATGGAACCACCTGCAGCTGTTGGACGTCTCACAGAATGAGCTGACCTGGTGTGTCCCACCCCGCCCCCTCCCCCTCCCAGGACATGCAGGTGACAGGGGTGGAGGACGACAGCCGGGCCCTGAACATCATCATCCACAAGCCCACCTCGAACCCGCACGCCAAGCCCTTCCCCATCCTGCAGGCCAACTTCATCTTCGCCGACCACATCCGCTGTATCATAGCCAAGCAGCGACTGGCCAAGGGCCGCATCCAGGCACGACGCACCAAAATGCAGAGGATAGCCGGTGAGTGAGCCTGCCTGTCTCTCCAGTCCCATACTGCAGAAGCAGCATTACGCATGCTAAGTCTCAGCCGCTGATACTTCTGCCCGTCACCAGTATAAGTGGAGTAGGCAATTAATGTAGGTTCAATCGCATGTAACAATAGCATGCTTCAAATACAATTGAACTCCAGTTTAACACTCGCCAGTTCACTATACTATACTATACTATACTAGACTAGACACCCTGCTTGTTAAAGACGTGTCTCTGTCCCTCAGTGCTGCTGGACCTCCCTGTCCAGCCTTGTTAAAGACGTGTCTCTGTCCCGCAGTGCTGCTGGACCTCCCTGTCCAGCCTTGTTAAAGACGTGTCTCTGTCCCGCAGTGCTGCTGGACCTCCCTGTCCAGCTTTGTTAAAGACGTGTCTCTGTCCCGCAGTGCTGCTGGACCTCCCTGTCCAGCCTTGTTAAAGACGTGTCTCTGTCCCGCAGTGCTGCTGGACCTCCCTGTCCAGCTTTGTTAAAGACGTGTCTCTGTCCCGCAGTGCTGCTGGACCTCCCTGTCCAGCCTTGTTAAAGACGTGTCTCTGTCCCGCAGTGCTGCTGGACCTCCCTGTCCAGCCCTCGGCAGATGTCCTGGGTTTCTCTCGGAGCTCGACAGCCTCGTCTCAGCACCTGCCCTTCCGCTTACTGAACAATCCCCCGCGGGCTGAGCGACTCCACCGCAGCGCCCGTCTTCGCTTCCGTGGACAAGGTCCCAGGTAACTCCCACAGCCCTGCACCCTCCACGCTCCTGTGGACACGCGTGGCTAACAGCAAACTTGATGGTTTTGGTTTATGGCCCGTACCGTTGTTGTCTCGGTTTCTTCTCTTTTGATTTCCTTTGAACAGCAGTCACACTAGCAATCTGATCAGCATCAGACAGCCACTGTAGCTTATCTGTTTTTACTCTCTTCTTTTGAACTGTACTCGGAGACCACAAGTTCATTTTAAGATTGCACCAACTGACAAGAGAAGATGCAGCAGAGCAGGTACATGGATCTTCTGTTCAGGTTTAATGAGCCATCGACAGGGTGTCGTCCTTCATCCGAGAAATCAGGAGTGGCATTCCATACTCCCTCATCACAGAGAAATACCCCTGGCTTTTAAGCCATCCACGTTAGTGTTTGTGCCGCTTGTCAGTACCACAGATAATGATGAAGTTCTGGAAATGAGAATTGAGTGCATGAGTTGGCAACCTAATGCCATTTCTTTCCATTAGGGAACAAAAATAAGGTTTAATGTAATTAGTGGATTAAGGTGCCATCTATATTTTCCCTGAGAAATCCTCCCTAGGTAATGTATTACAATGTGAATCACACATCATGGTTTGGTGCCTTTCTGTCCTCTTTTCTGTAGGCCTTAGTGAGGTGTGCTTATCAGTATGGTTTGAATTCAAATAAATGATTATTCTGACTGGGTTCAGCATGCAAAGAAAATGCACATTTATTTACTGTTGTGTTTTGTTTTTTTTTTGGTATGAAATGGGGTTGCCAGCTGCTTTAACACGAGTGCATCCGTCTCAGATCTGCGCATCGCTTTAGAAAGAACTTTATTAGAAGAGTTCTCCTTTCGTTTCTTCTGAAGTGTGTTCTTTTTTTTTTTTAAGTAGATTTTTCTCTGCCTAAAACCTCATACACGTTTATCATAGTAAAAGCATAGGTAAGCGTTGTGAAACCCGGAGAGGTATGGTAATCTATGGTAAAGTGCATCAGTAAGGGAAAAGAGGAGGGAGAGGGGAAGCAGTCATCTGAAGTCCAGTTTCTGACACCCTGTCAAACTGAGAGGCTGTCCTTGCTGAGGGCCGTTTCCTGTCATTCTGAAACTTATCTGTGGAATCAAAATTCTGGTGTCCAAATGAGTGTTGTTCCTGATGTGCCTGGAGTTTACAGTAAACAGGAATCTGTATTCGCTTGCATTCAGTGTGTGAGTCATCTCATAGCTTCAGCCAGGGCATTAACCTACATCTAACCTGTGAGATGATAATATGGTTATACCATGCATTTACCATAGTGTACCCTGCTTTGCCATGGGTGTTAATATGCTATACCATACCTCGCTGTGCCGGTGCTTTGCCATGATCGCACTGCTTTTTTCCTCTTTGCTGTGCTTTTCCTCTGGGTATCTTGTATAAGGGCAGGGCTGAACCACATCTAAAAGCTCAAATGAAAAATACAAACTGCAGTGATGTGCCGTTTGTCAGCCGTGGTTACGGCAGTGAAATTCTAGGAACGTGTCGACAGAAGATATTTAGTTTCCCCTTCAATCAGAATCGAGGACATGACAGGGCTTGCAGATTCTGTCCCCGAGGGCTTTTAAAGGAGTCGTAAAGAACAGTAAAGTGTGCTTCTTGTTCTATTTAAACGTTCTATAATCTGTGTGTATCGTCCTGTCAGAGATTCAAGGAAAAACTCAATTCCAATGAATTCAGATGTGGTGTGGCATCTTTACCTAGGGGCAAGGCAGACAAACATGCTCTTAGAAAACAGACGGAACCAAACTTCATGATTTGCATCTTTCCAGGTATCCTTTTAAATGTTTGTGGGCATAGATGCTGGGCAATTTTAGGAGGCTGTGTGGTCCTGTGGTTAAAGAAAAAGGGCTTGTAACCAGGAGGTCCCCGCTTCAAATCCCATCTCAGCCACTGACTCATTGTGTGACCCTGAGCAAGTCACTTAACCTCCTTGTGCTTCGTCTTTCGGGTGAGACGTAGTTGTAAGTGACTCTGCAGCTGATGCATAGTTCACACACCCTAGTCTCTGTAAGTTGCCTTGGATAAAGGTGTCTGCTAAATAAACAAACAATTTACATATATCACACACAGCAAGTAGCTTCAGGCTTGTCAGTATTGGTTCTCAGAACCCTGTGTGGTGATGTTCCGGCTTTGTTCCTGAATCCTGGGAAATCCTGACCAGTACTGGGATTACTGGCTTCATTTGTTGAAGCACAGGCCCTTGTAGCTCGTTCTTGGATTGGAAGGATCTGATTTTCAGGGAATTTGCTCCTGGCTGTGACAGGACCTCTGGTTAAATGAGCACATCTACATCCTCGCCTGCAGATAAGAGGCTTGCACTGGGGACAGTGCTGGACAAGGAGTACATACCCTTTACTAACAGTGTCGGAGACGGTACGTTACACACATTCAGTAGGTTCAGTGTATGCGTTCACTGCCACATTGTAGCAAAGCTGCCTTTCGCCCCCGGGAATGCTTTGTTTTTGTTTCTTTCTGTTTATACCGTATCAGCCAGTAACAAAATAGATTTATAATCCAAGTTCTTTTTTAGCTCATTGCTTTGTTTTTACGTTTCGAGTTGCTGCCGGTTCTCTGTGGGTAGGCACGGAAATCAAATAAACAGAATCGATTCCAAAATACACCTCCTTTTCCCGTGAACTGTTTAGGGCAGTGATGGAGATGACATTGGTTTATTTGCACGCCAGTCTGGGACTGCATTGTGGCTGATGTGGTATTGCTCGTGATCGTTAGTATTAGTGTAACTTACAGTAAAGCACTTGTTCTTGCGAGCCACTGGATGGCATGTGACAAAAAGAAGTTCCTCCCGGTCTATGTGAAGCCAGAGGCAGTGGATCCTTAGGAGGGGGGTCTGTGTAAATTGAGTTACATCCCGGTTTAAAAGGGAGTGTGAAAGTGAGGGGTTTGCCGTGCTGGCCACAACTTTCACATTGCTCTGTGAAATGAATACTGCTTGGGTTCATTAGAAACACCAAACGGGGGAATTCACTGACTAATTCAAAGCTCTCTCGTTGTCTTTTGGGATTTCCTTCTCAAGTGAAATTCAGGTAAGAGTTTGCAAAGTTCTGAGAAGTCGAACTTGGACGGCTGCCGCGTACAGAAGCTGAGCAGCGGCGTGGGGGCTGTGATGCAGCTTCATACAGCATGATCACCACGCTTCAGTGGAGCCGGCTGCAGTGACTCGCTGTCCCGAGACAGGCAGCCCTGATCCAGAGCCGGTCCTTGGTTTAGGATCCTGCCCTGAATGCACTGCACTGTCCTGTATGTGTTAAACAGCTGGGAGTTTCAGGTGTGTTTCCTCAACACAATCTGCACTACTCGCTTCAGGGGTTTATCAGGGTATGAAATACTGGAGAACAAAACACGGCAATCAGGGAAAACTGGGATATAAAAATGGGACATTAAGTAACAGGGATGGAAATAAGACTCCTATTGCACAGCAGTTTCAC
Source organism: Acipenser oxyrinchus oxyrinchus (assembly GCA_030684275.1). Classification (NCBI taxonomy): domain Eukaryota; kingdom Metazoa; phylum Chordata; class Actinopteri; order Acipenseriformes; family Acipenseridae; genus Acipenser; species Acipenser oxyrinchus. Next base: position 38,466,273 of record CM060259.1, read on the forward strand.
CCATTCCAGGTTCTGATACAGGCTTGGTCTGCCCCAGTGTTTATAGGTAACAAGCTCATAGTAAAACCAGGAATGGATCAAACTGCTATGCAATGGGGGTCTTATTGCCATCCCTGCTGGTAATATCATGTAGACGTGTGTAAAAGTCAGCGGGTCCATGAATATTGAATCCCTTTACATTTTACATCCTTTTTCCTTCCTATTCAATAAATCATATAACTGCATGCATTCCTGTTTTGATGGTGGAACACGAGGTGTAAATATTCAGCTGTGTATCATTAGCGTGTTTAATGTGTAGCCCTTGGGAGGGGATGGATAGCGTCTGTTTTAACCCCTGGTGTGTTTCACTCTCTGTTTCAGGATTCGCGGTGGCCCAGTGTATAAACCAGCACAGTCCGTCCTCGATGCCATCGCCCTCCTCCCTGTCCAGTGGGAGTGGGAGCACTGGGCAATGCGACTCTGTCACAGCCAGCACCATCTCCACCCCCTCAGCCATGCAGAGCCCCTCCGGTAACACTGTTAATACCTAATACTGCCTCACACCTGCTCTGTGTTTTACTGCTATTAATCAGTACAGCCAGGGTCCAGCGCAATTCAGATTTCTACAGGGTGCAAACTGCTTACTAACTACAAACCATGAAATGCTGGCGTGTGGCTGTTGCATTATATTTTATATGTGCTGCAGACTTTTTTATTTCCTGTGCTAAAAGCCCGACGATGCTGGTCCGCAGTGCCAGTTTTGAATGGTGGCGTGGTGGATATTTGATATAATGATATTAGTTTAATCTCCTGGTGGAAACGTAACAAATGCAGTGACAAAAGTTTCAATGTCTTCAAACGTTTGTCGTTGAATTTATTGTTACTTTTAGCATTTCTAAATGTACAACTACTGACTGTTTGTTTGTTTTTTTGTTTTTTTTCCCCAAAAAACAATTGCCTATTCAAAAAGGTACAGTAAACCACAGCCAGTTTAAAGGGTTCTTTTGGAGTGAGATTTAACTATTGAAAGCTCCTTCTCATCACTGCTGTTCCGATCCGTGGAGACCAGCACTCATTGATAGAAGCAGCGTTCTGCAGTGATGTTAGTAATTTATCATCAGGGCTTCAGTGATGTTAGTAATTTATCATCAGGGATGCAGTGATGTTAGTAATTTAACCTCAGGGCTGTTAGTAATTTAACCTAAGGGCTTCGTCTCTGCCTGGTTTTACCAGGCTCTCTCACACCAGCCCTGTGATGATGAATGACAAATCAAAAGAAACAGACTGCTTTAGATCTGAAATGAGGAGCAGCTTCATGTAGAGTGCACTTTCCACCTTGTGCTTGACTGTGTTCATAGTGGGGTGTGTTCCAGCAGCTTCCTCTTTGTGTGGGAGGGTAGTGTGTATTTTAAATGCATTTATAGTACTAGCAAAGGCAAACTCCTACGCTATACTTGTAAAGAGTCAGAAAAAAATAAAGATCAAGTCCTGAGAAGGGAAGGGGGGTACATGTGGTTTTGGAAAGACCCATACTTTATTTAGATCTTCACAGGGCTGAAACCCAGGAGTAGCTTCATTTTCTATGTACAGTGTTTCTAGCAAGTAGCAGTGCTGTGGGGTTTCCTGGAGATGTGTTTCGCTGCGACTCCACTTTCCTGGAGCTGCTGTACAGTGTGTGACTGGATTGCGTGGAGCCCATTTCAAGTGGTTCCAGGTCAATTTCTACTTTCTAATGGCAAAGCATTCTAAAAGTTTAAACCGCACCATTAAATGCGTTTGTTTTTTTTTTTTTAATTTAGATGACTTCTGGTTATTATCCCCTACAGGCATTCAATTTGAAAGAGATCCCAACCTGCAGGCAGAGAGTACCTTCCCAGCTCCTCTGACGCTGTGGTGAAGGCGATTGAGTTTATGAAACCGGTTCCTTTTACTATGGAATTCTGTGTTTACGCAGTATTTTATCTGTACTGTACATTACTGTACTATGGAATTCCCCCAAAGTGTTATTTGCAGTTTTGATTGTTCTGTTTCTTGTAAATTAATTATCGGTGCCAGTCAGATGACGAGAAAGTAAAAGTGAGTAGTTTTTCTGAAAAGGTTGTGTGACATTAATTTTCGTAGGGGATAGCAGAGTTTTGAATCGTTTGGAAGTTTCGGCACTGTTTCCTTGAGTGTTCAATCGCGTTTGCTGAACTCTTCAAGTGATGGGATTTTGTTCTCCAGGTTGCTGCTTTGCCAGCCCCCTTTTTCGTGGAATTGCCAACATAATGACAAAACCTTTTTTGTTTGTTTATTGTTTCCTCTGGTTAGGGGCTGTCAGTCTTGAGTACAGAACAGGACCCTTGTTTGTTTTAATACAGTTTGAGCTCACATGCCAGGAATGCATCAGGGGTTAGCACTGTGCGTGCAGATGCAGTTTCAAGACATTTCATTGTTGCTCTGTCACAGAGTGCAACGCTACCCTGCAGGTGTGTGTGTGTGGGCCAGACCCCTGCAGACTCTACCAGCTGAGAGAACAGGTTGTACTTTATTAATGCCAGGCTCATGCACTATTTTCAAATGAGATCTGGTATTAACCACCCTTGGTAATTTCACCTGGTAGGTGACGTTGTCCCCACCCCTTCAATGACTCATATCCTGCCATTAACCAGCCAGCTGCTGCTGTGAAACGACTGGGGAAGCGCAAGAGTAAGGCATGGAAACCTGAGTGCTTTCTTAAACACAACGCAGCACCAGGTCTAGTGTTTTGAAATGAAAATACAAACTTGCTGCGACGCGTCTTCATTTCAAGAGGTTCACATTTGAAACCTACGTAGCTAATGGAAGCGCGAAACACATGTTAATGAAAAGATCCGCAGTATACCAATTTAAATATTTGTTGCGTCTTCTTAGCGAGGTCTCTCACATTATACACTGCAAGAGTCCTGCGACATTGTTCATATAATTAGCAGGAGTTGAGTTTGCTGCAGCAGAGGGTGCCCGAAGGATAACGTCTATACATGCAAGGGTGCAAGAATCAAAATAACATTGTTTTTGTTAAATGTAAACGTCATCTGTACAATGCATTCTGTTCTGTCTTCATTTTACCTATTTTAATACTGTTAATATATATAATATATATATTAAATAAAATGAAAGGCAGTTTAATCCCATCAGATATAGTGGGGGCCCCCACCTTCACCCCCAAAAAGCTTTTCATAATGTGTGTTTTTTTAAAATTATTATTATTTTTAACTTGGCCTAGACAATTAACACAACATAGATCCTGGTCCTTTAAGATACTCAGAATGAGCTGGAGGGGTTAGCGGCACATGTGTGCAGGCTATTGCTCCCAGCATGCTGGGGAATCCAGAAATGTCATAGAAATTTGTTTTCAAGTCTGGTAAGTACACCCTGACTTTAGTGAAAATTAGGTACTTGGGTGTTCGCCAAAAAATACATTGAGCACAACTGACAACACACGAAAAAAAGCGGACTGGGAAATGCCAGCAACAATTGCGACTGTTTAAAACATGCTTTCAAAAGTTCTTAACAACTTGATGCAATTGTAAGTGTCGCAATTGTCGGCAGCTTCCCTAAAAAGTCGCTAGCAGCATTGCGCATGCTTAGTACATTTCACCCTAGACTTCCGACTGCTTATGCGACTATTGCGCCAGGCGCAACACTTTAGTACATCTACCCCTTAGTTTAACACAGATTATGGACTATATTAAGAGTAAGAAGATGCTGTTGTGTTTGAATGTTTCATAGCTACTTTAGGTTGATGAGTGTGCATGGCAGAGGGCAGGCCATTCCTGTCATCCTCTCCCTTGCCCATGCAATGTGTCTGTCAGTCATTAACATCAAGCAGCAATAGCTGTCAATGTGTGTTTAACATAATTTTGTTTTGCTGGTCACCGTTTAGGACAAGAGATTCTGACAGAGTGCATCCAGGCTGTGCTGGTGGTCTCCAACAGAGCTGTGTGGGTTTCTTAACTGCTGGTCAAGCCATCGCTTCGGAAATATACAAACAAGCACGCATTGGCACATAAGCACAATGATCTCAGAACATCTCTGTTGATGGATTGTAAAATCCACGCGTTAGGATTGTATGTCATTCATAGAGTTATAAACATCAGTGCTCTGAAGCCTGACAGTCAGCACTGGCAAGGCCTTGTAGGTCTTAAGTTGCCAGTAGTTGTTCCCACTAGCGACTAGTGACACTGGCACTAGCTTAAGCAATGTGCCTCCTGCCTTGGTGGTTAAGTCCTTTGGGTCATTAGAACATTTATTTTTCAGAAAGGAAAAACGCACCCAATAAAGTTACTAAACCAGATATAAACAGCCAAAACTTTTTAACTCAGGAACTTGTGAGCAGTCTTTTGAAGCTGTTTCTTGTTCGTTTTAGAATTGCAATGTTGCTTGTTTGTTTTTTCAAATAACTCTGATGATGATTTGGAGTAAATGGCTGTGAGAGTCCAGCCCATTGTGTTCATGTGGACTGGATCTCATGGGACTGTCCTAAAGGATAACCTTCAAATAAAAGTGTATCTCTTCCAGCAGTTAGGATCCTGCACCCTCCGTCCTGTAATGACCTTCTCCTTGCTGGGTCTCATCACTGCTTCCCACCACCCTCTCTGTGTTCCATTGTCTAGCCTGCCCTGTGATCTGTCCCTCTGTTCTCCTCTAGTCAGGTCTGGCAGGAAAGGAAGACGACGAGTGTTTAGTCTGTCTGATGCTGAGAGTCGCGGTGGACACTGGGTTTAGGTCTCCAAGCAAATCCCATCCAGGCACGTCCCTCTGTCACATTCACATAGGTATTACTGAGCCGGAGATGAGGAAGATGAATGAGAGATCATCATTATTATTTATTCACATCCTTATTTTAATTAGGATTATTAACTCCAGTGACATAGGATGATATGCTGTTGCTCTTATTCCTTTTTTTTTTTTTTTTTTTCTTTTTTTTTCCCCCCAATTTTGATTTTTTTTTTTTTTTTTTAATTCCACCACCACATAAAGTGTCTCTGCACTTGACTGAACCATCCGTTGATCTGAAGAGCCGGTGTGGATCTGCAGACCATCGGCAATGCAAAGGCAACACTCCTGCTCAATCCTGAGGTCTAGCAGTAACAGAGGGGGATAGTTATACATTGGTACCTGCACAGCAAGTATGTAAAGAACTAAAAACACAATACAGCCTGTATGTGCCCTGAGCAAGGCTGGCTCGTGTTAGTGGAGAGTATAGGGATTTGTTTTTAACAGTTATTGGAAGTAAAGGGTGTGTAAAAGTGGCAGCCTGGAGTGTGCTCTTGTGACAGTTGTGACAGTTGTTCTTGGAAGTGGATTTATAGTTTTGTTATTATCATGTAATGCTTTACTAGTATCCAACGCTTTACCTGATTGCTTTGTGTTAAACAGTTTCTGTGCACACCCCGCGTGCAGCCAGCCTGGTCCCTGCAGTTCAGACATGACACACCGTTCCCTTGGTTAAGGAGCAGGTCGCACTCTTCTGCATTATAAAAGCTAAAAATTAAACTAACGCAGCCTCATTGTTTTATTGTTCACTTCTTCAGAGCAGGAGCTATCAAAGGGTAGTTTTATAGTTCTTCCAAGAAACGGTTATTTCAAATGGTTTATTGTTCTGCTTTAGTTCCTCATAAAAATGGTTTGTTTTCGGTTTTGTCAGCTGAATGATTAACGAGATGCAGTCATGTTGCCAGTTACAGCATGACTGCTTACTTCCACATTCTCTGTACTGTACGGATCACAAAATTGCTCTTGAAACCAGATCCTGTAACATGCAGTACTGTATGTAACCCTTCACCTCTATTGAATAAAAGTGTCCTCTTGTGTAGTCTGGTGTCTTCAATGCTCTCTCCTCTCATTCTACTCACTCACTTTCTTTATTGCTATTATTTCCTTTATGTATTTATTTTGAATTGATTCTTATATATATATATATATATATATATATATATATATATATATATATATATATATATATATATATATATATATATATATAAATATATAATTTTTTTTTTTTTTTTTTAACAGGTTATGGCTTCCATCCTGCTATTCTCTCTCTTCGTTTGCTCGTTGTCCTCCTAATATAAACTGTTCAATCATTTTGTTTTTTAGTTCCAGTTTTTTTTTATTTGAAGGCAGTCATGCATTCCAGTAGACTCATTGCTACGCTGGGACGTCATGCACTGGGGGTCAGATTCAGCTCATCTCGTGCCGCCTTCTGTTCTTCTCATGTTTTTTTTTTTGCCTTGTTTAAGTTGTGTGAATGACTAAAGCAGGTTTACTATGTACCGGAGTCCTCCGCCCCAAGCTGATCGACGCCACTATGCTGGCCTCAAACCCTTTGTTACAGATCTCAGTGTACCCTAAAACAATGTAAATATGCCATGTGGTTTCTGTTTTCTATTCTCTGTGTGTCCCTTTAGAGGGGCACTGTGGATTCTTGTTGTCGCTATTAGAGAATGTAATTCATTTAATTCTGAGAATCTTCAGAAAAACAAAAAAACAGCTTGCCGGTATTTCTCTGTTTTGCTGTGATTGTTCAGTGGCTAATTCAGTGTTACCATGACAACTTGACATTGGCAGTGACCCTCTATTGAATAGTCCCATAGACCAGAGAGATACCAGCTGAGCTGTGTTTTTATTGAATCCACCCTTAGGCTCGTAGATCTGAGCGCCCTTGGGAGGAATGATTGTCCTTCAGCATAGTGGATGTGCCTCCAGCTTTCATGGAGAATGACACAAAGGGTTTTCCCAAGAACAATATCCCAATGCGAGTCTGTATCTCCCACTCCAGATGAGCCTGCCTTCCCCGACGCGGTCCAGTATGTGGATGAGACTGGCTCTGTGGTTCCTGCTCCCGGACGAGCCCTCGCCCCCAGCCTGACCCCCGCGCACCAGCCTACCATCTCTCTGCTCTCCGATGACACGGACTCCCTGAGTGTGGAGTCCCTGACCCTCCTCCCTCCCACCGACCCCCAGCACATCCACCGCATCAGCTCCGAACCGGGGGGGAGCCCGGAGGAACCAGATGAGCCCGAGGCAGCCAGAGTGGAGCTGTGACCTCATCCAGAGCTGACCTGTTACATCACCCAGCGTCGAGCTGTGACCTCATCCAGAGCTGACCTGTTACATCACCTAGCGTCGAGCTGTGACCTCATCCAGAGCTGACCTGTTACATCACCCAGCGTCGAGCTGTGACCTCATCCAGAGCTGACCTGTTACATCACCCAGAGTCGAGCTGTGACCTCATCCAGAGCTGACCTGTTACATCACCCAGCGTCGAGCTGTGACCTCATCCAGAGCTGACCTGTTACATCACCCAGCGTCGAGCTGTGACCTCATCCAGAGCTGACTTGTGACTCCACCCACCTCTCAGTGATGCAGCAGCTCGATGGGACAGCCCCATTCCTGGTCTCTGCGTTGTGTAAATATAGAGAAGGAGGGACCGTCAGTGTTGTGGCTTTTCTGCTTCTGTCTTTGTTTGCATGGTTGCTATCACATGAGAGACTGCTTTCACAGACCTCCAGAGCTTATATATCATGCGCTACATCGTGGGAAGATGAAGCACATTGAGTTGTTCATTTGCAGTCGTGGGGAGATATGTGTGGATGTGTGACGCTTGTAGGCAGGTATGTATGGATGTGAGTGGGTGTCTGTAAGTTTTGCTTGGCATCGAACCACCTTTGTCTCAAAAATCTTTCAGTAATTAAAAAGAAATTATGAATGTAACAACATACCAATTAAAAGTGATTCTGGTGAAATGCTTTACAACACTGTCGAGTTTCAGGTGAAGTATATTTGAGAGATGTTGGTGAAAGAGGGGGTATTATACCCCTGATCAAATAAAGCTTATATATATATATATTGTGGGTTTTCAACTTGTTTGCCCCATTTGCAAATCCTGTATTACCTATATTAAAAAAAAAAAAAAAAAATCATTTCTCATTAGTCCATTTTTTTTTTTTTATGGTAATCTGATTCCAGTTTAAGAGCTGTGTTTTTTGTTTTCTCAGAATAAGGCACTGCCTAAGGGCTACTTTGATTATTACAACAGTGACAGAAGGAAATGCATTGCTGCAAAGCTGCTCACTGTGTGCAAATGATTGTAGTCTTCCCAAGAAGCACAGTTTACACTGGTTACTAAAGATCTTCATGGAAGGTATTTGATTTCTGCACATCTTTTGAGAATGTCAGAATTGTGTTCAATGGAAACTAGCTGTGGTTATATATATATATATATATATATATATATATATATATATATATATATATATATATATATATATATATATATATAATTTCAAAAGGAAATGAACGAAGAACATACTGAATACAGCCCTTGTGTGGTTTGTGTTTGCTGTTGTCATCCCCCTAACTAGAATATATTTTCTGTTAGTCTGTGTTTAATAATTAGAGCTAAAACTTTGAGCAGGTAGCTGCTGCTGTTCTTTTTTTTTTCACTGTATAAATGTGTCAGGCTTTCCCATCCATAAATAAATCTGTTTGGAATGCATTTAGTAAAAGTCATATCCTGTTTACATTTGTGTGAGATACTGGCCCTTGTCGTGCAGTTCATTGAAGCTGCTTTTGATTGGATAACAATGAAGCCTTTCTCTGCAGTGTTTGAAGAGGTTTATAGATACAGCATGGGTGTGTTTGAGGGGTACCAGATCAGGGTGGTGTTGTGGCAGCTATTGTAGCTGTTCTGCATCAGGTGGATAGAGCTAGGTAATAACACCCTGCTCTTCAATTGGCTGATCTGTTTTAAGGAGCTGTGCTGTCTTTCCTGATATTAAATAAGATTATAAAACGTTTTTTGTTTTTTGTTTTTTAATTTAAGAAACGGCACACAGTACTGCAGGTTCCAGAAACAGTTTGCACTCTGCTTTTGAAAAAAAAAAAAAAAAGGGGGGGGGTCTGTGTCTGCAGATTTTTTTTTTTTTTTTTATTAGATGTGCCTTCTGAATATAGTAGCAAATGTCCCTGAGAGAAATCAGCTTCTGAGGGAGGACTTAAGAAGCACAGAAATAGCTGCATGATTCAGCCTGGCTGCAGCTGCTCCTGATTAACACCCAGCCTGATGCGCAGAGTTTCCATCAATACGCTTGAAATGGGGCACTTTGTGGGTATAGTGCATATACTATACCCATAAAGCAATATTATTAGTTCTCAAGTCACTTATAAACAGGTATAAATCGCCATGCTTACATGTTGTGTGCAGTACAATACCCTGTGTGTCCGGGACAGAGACAGTATGGGAATGCTGCAGGCAATCTTTAAGATCAGAGAGTGCAGAGGTGAAGCACAGCTGGAAAGGGATCCTGTCTCAGTGCAGAGGTGAAACACAACTAGAAAGGGATCCTGTCTCAGTGCAGAGGTGAAGCACAGCTAGAAAGGGATCCTGTCTCAGTGCAGCGGTGAAGCACAACTAGAAAGGGATCCTGTCTCAGTGCAGAGGTGAAGCACAGCTGGAAAGGGATCCTGTCTCAGTGCAGAGGTGAAACACAACTAGAAAGGGATCCTGTCTCAGTGCAGAGGTGAAGCACAGCTAGAAAGGGATCCTGTCTCAGTGCAGCTGTGAAGCACAACTAGAAAGGGATCCTGTCTCAGTGTAGAGGTGAAGCACAGCTGGAAAGGGATCCTGTCTCAGTGCAGCGGTGAAGCACAGCTAGAAAGGGATCCTGTCTCAGTGCAGCAGTGAAGCACAGCTAGAAAGGGATCCTGTCTCAGTGCAGAGGTGAAGCACAGCTGGAAAGGGATCCTTTCTCAGTGCAGAGGTGAGGCACAGCTAGAAAGGGATCCTGTCTCAGTACAGAGGTGAAGCAGAGCTAGAAAGGAACGGGGTAATCCTGTCTCGGAGGTCAGTTAAGGGTTTAGTAAGTTATCTCGCTCTGAGCCCCTCAGGTACTGCATGCACACCTGCAGTCTCTGTGTCAGCAGGTCTTCTCATATTACTGCACAGGAACCGCTGTACAAATCAATAAATGCAAAGCAATACTTCAAACACGTTTTGTTTTGTGTGTACTGTAGATGTCTGTGTAAAGTGAGGATAATACCTCCTGTGCTCAGTGCTGTTTCTGTCTTATTTTCTGTATGTGTTTTCACACTTTGTGTTTTAACTGTACATGCATTGGCAATGGAATGGAGGATTTCAATAAAAGATTGTATTGGAATGGGTGTGCAGAATACTCATGATTTCAGTGGCTCCGATCGATAGAAGGAATCAATAAACTGTGTTCACATTATTGAGATCCACTCCTGATTGACAATACAGTATAGCATATGGATCCTTGCCCATCAGCTCAGAAACTCTGTACTGTCACCGCTTCATATGGCATACATTTGAGAAGTGTGTGAGCAGCTCTCTTCATCACAACATTGTTTTTTGTTTTTTTTTTATTAACCCATTAAGTGCCATTGTCCTCATTTGAGCCCAGGCTACTTTGTAATTTTCTGGCATCTACCAGTTATTTTTATTTTCTCTTGAACTATGTTGTTATGATAACTTAACTCTAATTGTGTTAACCGCAAGAGTCTAAATGTAGTGAATCAATTTACATAAATACAGCTTGTGTTGTCATTTTTTTTTTTTTTTCCCAAACAAAAATTAATTTAGTAGTTTTTTCATCTTCTACTTCTTCGTGGCATTTTACCATGATCAGGGTCGCACAGCACAGGGTTATCCAAAGAGCTCATTCTGTGTCTGTATCAGGGTCACACAGCACAGGGCTATCCTAAGAGCTCATTCTGAGTGTGTCTGTAGCGGGGTCACACAGCACAGGGCTATCCTAAGAGCTCATTCTGAGTGTGTCTGTATCAGGGTCACACAGCACAGGGCTATCCTAAGAGCTCATTCTGAGTGCGTCTGTATCAGGGTCACACAGCACAGGGCTATCCTAAGAGCTCATTCTGAGTGTGTCTGTATCGGGGTCACACAGCACAGGGCTATCCTAAGAGCTCATTCTGAGTGCGTCTGTATAAGGGTCACACAGCACAGGGCTATCCTAAGAGCTCATTCTGAGTGTGTCTGTATCGGGGTCACACAGCACAGGGCTATCCTAAGAGCTCATTCTGAGTGCGTCTGTATAAGGGTCACACAGCACAGGGCTATCCTAAGAGCTCATTCTGAGTGCGTCTGTATCGAGGTCACACAGCACAGGGCTATCCTAAGAGCTCATTCTGAGTGTGTCTGTATCAGGGTCACACAGCACAGGGCTATCCTAAGAGCTCATTCTGAGTGCGTCTGTATCGGGGTCACACAGCACAGGGCTATCCTAAGAGCTCATTCTGAGTACGTCTGTATCAGGGTCACACAGCACAGGGCTATCCTAAGAGCTCATTCTGAGTGTGTCTGTATCGGGGTCACACAGCACAGGGCTATCCTAAGAGCTCATTCTGAGTGCGTCTGTATAAGGGTCACACAGCACAGGGCTATCCTAAGAGCTCATTCTGAGTGCGTCTGTATCGAGGTCACACAGCACAGGGCTATCCTAAGAGCTCATTCTGAGTGTGTCTGTATCAGGGTCACACAGCACAGGGCTATCCTAAGAGCTCATTCTGAGTGCGTCTGTATCAGGGTCACACAGCACAGGGCTATCCTAAGAGCTCATTCTGAGTGTGTCTGTATCAGGGTCACACAGCACAGGGCTATCCTAAGAGCTCATTCTGAGTGCGTCTGTATCGGGGTCACACAGCACAGGGCTATCCTAAGAGCTCATTCTGAGTGTGTCTGTATCAGGGTCACACAGCACAGGGCTATCCTAAGAGCTCATTCTAGAGCTTCATCTATGGCAGGATTACTTTCTGTTCCTGCACTCCATTATATTATTATTATGATTATTATTATTATTATTAGACAAGCAATTCAGGACATTCAGCTTCGCTCGTATTTCAGGCTATATTTCACACGATCAGTTTCTGTTTCTGGTTTCATGCAGGTTCAGAATGCAGCAATGACTCTCGATCAGTGGGGCTCAATACAATGATGTTGTTAAACGACCTCTGGATTGGATTGGATTCTCTATTGCATGCCAACTTGTATTCCAAAATATTTGTTGACTCCACTGTGGTGGTGATGCATACTTACTACTGACATCATCGATTGTGACGTTTATTACACTGTAATTACATGTTTAGTAACGTAACAGCCACACTGCAAGTTATAAGTACCTAACTACATGTGTAATTACAGTTCAGTTCAATGTGTTGCCAAATAACATCCACAATTCATATTGGTAAAGATAATGTTCGGATTCAAATGCTTCTTATTTAAACAGGCACCTGGTGCGTCACTTCACTGGGACCGAGGAGGAATTGGAGTCAGCCCTGTCGCTCAGAGCACCCCAGCGATGTGATACAGAGTCCTTTATGATAGGGGGGAGCTAGCTAGTTGGAACTAAGAAATAAAAAACTTTATAAGGATTGTTGGTGCGTTCTGTTTTTTGGTTCTGTTTTTAGAATTCACATGCAGTATCTTTCACGTTGTGCTTGGGTGTGGAATATCGCTGCCCTTTTCTTTGCAATCAGTACCTGGGGTGAAACAATCAGGAACTATTATACTTGAGCCGCGCCTGACAACAACAAACACGCGCCACACCGCCCACTCGCTTTCGTTAGGAGAAAAACAACGGCTTGCTTCTTCTGTGAAGCAGCACCTCCCCCCCACCTGGGCTGTAAAGAGCAAGCCTGTATACCAAGAGAGGCTCTCTGTCTATGTCTCTGTCTCTCTCTCTGTATCTGTGTCTCCCTCTCCCTCCCTCCCTCCCTCCCTCTGTCTCTCCCTCCCTCCCTCTCTCTCGCTCTGTCTCTCTCGCTCTCCCTCTCGCTCTTTCTCTCTCGCTCTTTCTCTCTCTCTCTATGTGGTTTCATCATTGTAACAGAAACTGTGACCAGAGTTACGCGGTTCAGACACTGTTAAAGTTCAAGTGCACTCTTTCTGAAAGAAGAGGAGACCTGAGCAGTTTCTCTGCGAGGCCTCCCTTCTCCCCTTCCCTTTGAGTTATTTGTGACACACACAGACCCCCTGTGGTGTAGTACCTCCGGCTCTATAAAGTAGACCCAGCTCTAGTGCGATCGGCACCCCCATACAGATACAGTTCCTCCCCAGAGCAGTCACTGAGACTGGCTCTTTCGGTAAAGCCTGTCTTCAGGTGGGCAGCGTGTGAAGTGACTCAATAAATCAGCTCTTCTCAGAAACAAGTGGGACCACGTGTTAACCCCTCCCCCCTCCTCTTTATGTTTCACTACACTTCTGATTGCGATACCCTCCTTCCACCATGACCACAACCACTGTTTCTCGTTGTCATGGAAACTCCTCAGTGTGGTAGGTAACAATGTATTTGAGGAGGACTTACTGGAAGAAATGCAAAAGCGTTCTATAGTGGGACCATTGTGATTTATAGTGTGTGAGTCCGTCGTGGATAAATAAATCCTAACCCTAACCCTCCCCTTCATTTATATAAATAACTAATAAAGGCTGAACTATTGGTGCTGAAGAGCCGATTCCTGTATGTGACCGAGGGTCGTGGAAAGGTGTGAATATTGAGACCTTCGGAGAAAGACTCTTGAAAAGGGAAACCGTGTTGGGTGTGCATTGGCAATGAGATTTCCTGATTGGCAGCAATATTAAAATCTCTTGCAATTGAAAAAGCAACACAAATGCATTACTGATTCTCTAGCCTGTGTGTGACTCTCTTTCTCTCTCACACACACACACACCTGAAGAATGAGCTATATACCTGGTTTCACGCTGTATACCTGACGCGAGGTTCGTTTTCAGCCCGTGAGATTCTGCGAGGCCGGGCCGCTGACATTGGGTTTAACTGAGCCTGGAGTCTGCAGGGCTGCAGGGTCCTCTTCGGGGAAAGCAGCGTTGCTTTTCCTGGAAGAGACGGCAATGAGGCTGAAACCTCTTTCTTGTGGCTTTTCTTATCGCTGGTATTAGAGATGGTGACGTCAGGCAGATAAGCATCTCTCTCTCTGAAGTGGTACATGACTGCAGAAAACATTAGCCTTGCAGCTCAGTTTCACCCGTGCTGAGGGACTGACGTGTTCATTTGTACAGTGATAGCGAGCATTCATCGACTAGCGCTTTCAGACGCCGCTGAACACTTTGTGTTCTCTGTGTTGCAAGGCGTCTGAAGACGGTTGCCTTCCTCACTGGTTGCTGCTGAGTAGGATACATGGAGAACTTCCCCATTCTTTTTATAGTCGTCGTGGGTGTTTAAAAAGAAGTGTATTTTTAGGACAGCTTGTTACAAGAACAGCTCGATTTCTAATTGTGCTCAGAACACTAGCGATGGGTACGTCAGCTGAGGTGGTATCTGCTGGTGAATCTTTCTTGAGACTTGAGAAGATGTAGGCCAGGGCTGCAGCTCTCTGCTCTCCCCATTGCTCGTTGCGCTGAGCCTAACATGTGAGCAGAGCGTGGCGGGTCTTCCCTGCAAAAGAGCTGCTTCACACACTGAAACCTGGCCATGTATTAAGCTGCTATCATTGAGGAGTTTTTACTCCTTAACTGATAGGAAAAACACAGGTACCACCCCTTAGGTTAGGAATATTTCCAAAAACCTGGCAGGCATATGAACCAGTCTGATAACTGGTGTGCAGCACAGCGAGAAGAAACAAACAGACAGACAGACAGACCGAGCTTGTTCATACTGTAGATGTTTTCTTGTGCTGTTCTTTGTGAATGCAGGAGGGGACGTCACAGCAGTAGCATGCTTTCCTGAACACTGACCGGTACTTCTCCGGCAATTAAAGGTTGACTTTAATTGCAGAAGCGCTTGGCAGGCATTGCTGGCTGCTAATCAAATAAGTGAGATTACGGTTCTGTGGAAATCTGCATGCTCTGCCAATGAATACAACATTAATAATACATTTGAAAAATTTATAAATACATATAGCTGCATTGAGCGCTGGTAGGAGTGGGGAAACAGATGACTCACATGATGTACAGAATTATTAATGACTGGATAATAATGAATGAATATGAATGGATCACTCGGTGAATGGGCCTGATGTGGTTTTTGGTTTCCCAAGGTTATTGATTTTTTTTTACAAGCTTGAACACTCATCGCTTGAGTAAATGACTCCTCATACCATCCCATGATTCCCACTGTCCCACAGCTCAGCTCAGCTCCAGCTCTGGGTAAGCCCTGATAGTGGCAGCGATATCTGCTTACCCAGACCTCGTGCCCGGGCTAATTGAGTTGGCACTGCAGCAACAGGGTGTAGAAATAATTGTTCTGTACCTTTCAAGCCTCCTTTGGGGCATTTCTCTGGGACTGTCGTGGGAAACACCCTCTTGCTGATTCAGTTTGGTGTTATATTATTACAAATTATTAAGGCTTCAGAAAGTTTGGCTTATCGTTGGACCTAGTATGAATTGTAGGATCTGTTTCACAGCCCTTTTGGTTACACGGGACACATTTAATAGTGTGGAAGAGAACTGGGACCAAAAAAAACACTGTATCTTAATACAGTGTCTGGCCTAGATCATGTGACTGTACTTACGAGAAGTCATCTTATTTTTATTCTTGCATGAAATTGGTTTCCTCTAGAATGCCCGTAAAACATACCTCACCACAGCCCCCTAGTGGTCGATTCAGGCACAAACACAACACTGTCGGTTCCCAGTGTGTGTCTTAACTGGTTTAGCAACTAAATAGGTCAATACATTGTATTTGAATTCTAAGTACAGATGATCCTACTGATAGGAGTCATGCATCTCTCTCTCTCTCTCTCTCTCTCTCTCTCTCTCTCTCTCTCTCTCTCTCTCGTGTTTGTAGGCACGTGGGTGGTGCTGCGACAGGCTAACCTTTCAGTCTGTCTGTCTCACAGATCACAGGCTCTGCTTTCCTGTCACTTCTCTCTTTTCAACCCACTTCCAGAACAGGGCTAACGGTCTCAGCACAGCTGCAGCTGTGCATCTCGAACCCTTCTTTCCATAGCCTTGCATGCTAGCTGTGCAGTGTTGGATGCACTGAAGTCATTTAATAGACACATTATCTATAGAGAGAGAGAATTCAAACAGCCAACTATATCCAAGGAGAATGAGGATCCATGAATCATCACAAATACTTCATGAAGAAGAAACGTTATTGAGCTGAAACCTCCCTACAGCGTTTTAATAATTAACTACAATGTTTCAGCTTCTGTCTTCAGACAGCATGGTCGAAATGGCTGGGTCGACTGAAACGGTGTAGCTAATTATTAAAATAGTGACTTTTCAGTTTAGAAATTACTGTTCTCCTGAACTCAGGAATGCCGTGAGTTTCTCTTGTAATGATTCTTATTAAGCACAATAATGTGCATCGATAATCGAGTTGGCCTTATGTTTGCTCATCTGAGAAAAAAAACCTGTGCAGAATTCCCAGCAGCTGCTGCACTCTCTGTGATTCGGAAAGCAGTGCTACTCAAGCCAGCTACATTATAAACCAGCACTCTTTTGAAAATGTAAAGAGAATCTAATGGGAGGGAAGCACTGCCACCCCAAACTCCTCTTCCAGGGTTACAGAACCGAAGACGAACCACTGAAACCAACCAAGTTGCTCGCCAAAAACAACACGAGAAATGAGCATTCAAAATTTTCATACCACAATTTATTTTCACAAGAAAACAATAAAAATGCATGTGTCTGCACAGCAGAGAGATAGCAGCAGGATAGCCCTGGATAGTGTAAACATTCACTGGGTGTGTAAACTTTCAGTATCAAGTGTTCAAGTCTCATTACAGAATACTTTACTTTGCTACAAAAATAACTCCGTTCAGACTCGCGGACCCGGACGGCAGAACCTGGGTTCAAGAGCCTGTCCATCGCCGCCGCAGGGCAGCGATGTAATGCTTGGTGTCCCGTCATCATATCCGAAACGGGAAGGAGCTCAGGAAGTCCTTGAGCACAGCGTTCACGGGGATACTGTCCACGTTCTCCCTGCCAAAAGTCTGGATAATCCTTTTCCGGCAGAGCTCCTGCAAAGGCTGCAGCTTCTCTTTCCGCAGAGGCTTCCCCAGGCTCTTCTTGGGGCAGCTCGTGTAATACTCCAGCAGCTTGAACAGACAGTCGAAGGACTCCTCGCTGCCCACCAGGCTAAAGCGCGAGCTCTTGAAGTTGATCCGCACGCTGGTGGCTCCCGATTGCATCTTCAAGCTCAGCGTGAAGAAATAGTTCTTCTGGCTGCTGTCCCTGATGAGGAAGGTGCCCAGGGGCTCTGCTTTGAGTTTGGAGTGCGCCTCCTCCACCGACAGGGGCCCCCAGTAGAAACCGGATCTCTCCAGCAGCGTGGTGGTCTTAGTAATGGTTCTGAAGTCCTGGTCGCTCTGGAAGATGGGGAAGCGGTTCTGGTCAGGGAGGGCTTCTCTGTGCCGCCGGGGTGCCTCGTGGTTCTGGGGGTCCGGGAGGGCTTCTCTGTGCCGCCGGGGTGCCTCGTGGTTCTGAGGTTGGTCTCTGGCTCTGCTGTCAGCTGCTGCATTATCTGCCACGTTACTGTGTGCTACCATCCTACAGAGAAGACCAGCCTGTGTGGTCTTCCATAGCGCCAGTCACCAGGGGAATGCAGGTGAGGGGAGCTGTCCTGAAACAGACAGAACAGGAGGTGTTATTAATAAAGTGCCTTAGCAGAGAGCAGAGTACAGCTCGGACACACGCAGGCACACTACTGACTCAATTCTTATTGCACAGCTCCAAACCCTTAGCAGAGAGAGCAGAGTACAGCTCGGACACACGCAGGCACAATACTAATTCACGTCTTATTGCACAGCTCCAAACCCTTAGCAGAGAGAGCAGAGTACAGCTCAGACACACACAGGCACAATACTGATTCACTTCTTATTGCACAGCTCCAAACCCTTAGCAGAGAGAGCAGAGTACAGCTCAGACACACACAGGCACAATACTGATTAACTTCTTATTGCACAGCTCCAAACCCTTAGCAGAGAGAGCAGAGTACAGCTCAGACACACACAGGCACAATACTGATTCACGTCTTATTGCACAGCTCCAAACCCTTAGCAGAGAGAGCAGAGTACAGCTCAGACACACACAGGCACAATACTGATTCACGTCTTATTGCACAGCTCCAAACCCTAAGTAAAGTCACCCTGGTGTTTTGCAGGTTTCCCCCATTGTAGTTACTCTGCATTTCGCGTTGCTTATCTTGGTTTGCCATGTTCATGAATGTACTTTACCATACCTTGCTTTTCTTTACAATGCTTGCCGCCTGTGCTTTATTACACTTTGCTGTGCTTTTACTATTGTAAACATTTCTAAAGGCAGACCCAGTGAAGTTATACTGCAGTTCGGGTTCACTCTGAATAACGCGACCGTGACTGCGTCTCTAGTACCGCACTCGACTCGAAACAGTATATATATATATATATATATATATATATATATATATATATATATATATATATATATATATATATATATATATATATATATACCGAAGAAGAACAGTAATTGCTAAACTGAAAAGTCACTATTTTAATAATTAGCTACAACGTTTCAGTCAACCCAGCCATTTCGACCATGTTGTCTGAAGGCAGAAGCTGCTATTTATTAAAATACTGTAGCGAGTTTTCAGTTCATGCAGTATTTCTAAAGATTGGTCAGTATCCTGTTGGATCCCGATTCTCTTTGAATAGAGAGCTGTTTTCTGTTTTTGAATTACCTCTAAGTATTATGGATTTGCTAGTTTAAATACAAGTGCTCATAATAGACCAAGTTTACAAAAAAAAAAAAAAAGTTGAAAAAAAAACTAAATATATTTGAATAAATCTTACCTTCTGCACTTATGAGGTGATATGCTTGAAGAGGCGCCGTTAACAACGTGTTTCAATACAGAACAAGTATTATTGTCGACAGCAGTATCCGCACAGTCCAGAAAGAGAACAAACCATGGTACTCCAGAGCGCACGGTAAGCTTGATGCGCGGCTGATAGGAGCCCGACTGCCTGACAGTTATCTGTGATGTGGAGCAGTGGAACAGACAACCTCTCCTTCTCGCTCATTGCAATCAATGATTTGGTATTGAAGTTTACAGCCTTCAAATACAGTAAAGAGAGCATTTCAGGTAAGCGCCGCCCTCCCCTCCGTCCCCTCCCCTCCCCTCCCTCAGTACAAAAGCCGAATTCCAGGAAATCATATGCTTGATGTACAGCGTGTTCTATTTTTTTCACTTTCGATTTAAACTCGCTTCTTAGAAATGGCCTTGCGTGTGTGCGTGTGCGTGTGCGTGTGCGTGTGCGTGTGTGAGTGTGTGTGTGTGTGCGCAGAAGGGCCAGTATGTTGACATGACATGCAGGTCCCGCATTTTAAGTTTCGCTTCTCCTGAATTGTCTGAGATGGGGAAAACAAATTCATGAACTAGGAGTTAGTTCAATGAACGATTAATTTCCACGTTTTAAATTGAAAGGAGAAGCGAGCAATGAATAGTAAAACACTAACCGGGTTTCTGGAGAAGTCAAAGGTGCATGTCTTTCTAATGAATGATAAAATACTACTACTACTACAACTACTACTACTACTAATAATAATAATAATAATAATAATAATAATAATAATAATAATAATAATACATTTTAACCCGCTAACTTATTTTATTTTAAGGTTATTTTTGTTACGTGCTTCAAAAACAGTTATTTATTTCATTATTATTATTATTATTATTATTATTATTATTATTATTATTATTATTATTATTGCATTTTGATTATTTTAATTTATTAATTAGAACCCATGCAAAAACAATTGGCATTGCATTTTGTGTTTTTTTTTTTTTTTAATGCGTAAATTAAATGTGTTTCAATTGAATGTTATCTTCTCAATATATAAAAACGTAATCGTCAACACACAATAATCATTTGATAGAATAAACCCGGGGAGTGATAATGCGCTGGACGGTTATACCTGCCCCAGTCCCGTTACAGGAAACGCGTTTCCCTCGGTGCAGTTTGGATAAGTAGGTGTGTTTCTCTTCTAGGTGTCTGGAGCTACAGCAAGCATTAAGAATCTCAGGTCTGTGCGGACTTTAGAGTAACGGTCTCGGAATGGGTTTACACTCTGCATCACACGAATTGAAGCAATCTGTTCAAGGACTTGATGAGTTCTAATTAAACAACAACAACAGCAAAAAAACAAACAAGAGATATGTAATTGTAGCGCCTCATTTTGTATGTAATAGGAAAGGAAAATCTCATGAATATTTCTCTAAGCGCTGTTTAAAACACGTTTCTACGAGATAGACTGACACACGCACACGCACACGCACACGCACACACACGCACACGCTCTCTTCTCGGAGGATACAGGAGAGCGGCCGTTGTGTGCGTTATACCTTTTATTTGCTTCCCGAGGTTTCATTTACCATCAAAGTCGACGGTGTTTCCTCAAACAGGTTTCTCATCCTCCTTGAACGAGTGAAACTGCGTTTTTTTGTGTGTTTGGTTTTGTTTTGTTTGTTTTTTCTTTCACTGAAGATTTCGGGGAAGCAGCACTTACGAATCTGTAAGATAACATCACAGATGAAAGGGTAGTACAGATGACTGGAGGCTGAGGACTGGGGAGATGTAAGAACATAAGAAAGTTTCTAAACGAGAGGAGGCCATTCGGCCCATCTTGCTCGTAGCTTATTGATCCCAGAATCTCATCAAGCAGCTTCTTGAAGGATCCCAGGGTGTCAGCTTCAACAACATTACTGGGGAGTTGGTTCCAGAGCCTCACAATTCTCTGTGTAACAAAGTGCCTCCTCTTTTCTGTTCTGAATGCCCCTTTATCTAATCTCCATTTGTGACCCCTGGTCCTTGTTTCTTTTCTCAGGTCGAAAAAGTCGACATTGTCTATACCTTTTAGGATTTTGAATGCTTGAATCAGATCACCGCGTAGTCTTCTTTGTTCAAGACTGAATAGATTCAATTCTTTTAGCCTGTCTGCATACGACATGCCTTTTAAACCCCGGATGTAGCCCCTACTCCAGTGTATTTACCACTACCTTAACGATTACAGTAAAACCTGACTGTACACCCCCCTGATCTGAGCTCCCCCCTCTCTTACACTTCATTTCAGAAAGAGGTTTGCTTTCTTAATACAGCAGTCCGTGCCAGACCTCAGGTGCTAAACTTGACCCTTCAGTTCTCTTTTTCAGTACGTCTTTACAGCTTCAATAACAGCAGTGTTCTGAAGTTCTGTTTAATAAGCCAGCTTCTAAAGTTCTTATTTTAACACTGCATGTTTCAAAAGCTTTAATCCAACTAACTCAGCCTCTGCGGGTTTTATTCATACACTTAACACTGAATATAAAATCACTTTCAAGTTGTTTTCCAAGGACCAGAATCTTTCACAGCATCTTTCTTTCTTTCTTTTTATCAAAGTGATGCTGATTTGAAACGTACAGAGTGAAGGAGGAGGCAGGCTGCACAGTGTCTGTCTCGAGAGCGTTTCTTTGGAAACTGGTGCAGCGGCAAGTCACTGATCTGTTCTGAGGCAGTTCCACTTCCAGTGAAAGCAGTCATTACCACAGCATTACTCATAGTGTAAAGAATCTGTAGCAAAACCATAATTCTGAAAGCACCCTGTAGAATATTACCAGTGACATCACAAAAACACAATTCTGACTCTACAGTGTACTACCATTCAGATCTAAACAGAGCCACAGGGTGTTACAGTTACAGAAGTGCACTCGTTTGAACACATTCTGAGACCCCCTCTGGAGGGCACGTGGTGTGTGTTTCCTCTGCATTCTTCTTCAATTGTAAAATAAATGGTACACGCTATTGGAAAGCACAGGTGTGGATTTTGTCTGCAGTATTTTCTTGCAGATAATGAACACTCTGCGGAACTGAATTTGTAATAAAGGATCAGTCAGTGATCACAGTCCAGCAGCACAGGTACTCAATAGCTTTCATTTTCTGCACTGAGTTTCATTTCTGGAAAACAGCAAGTCTGGTGGCACCAGGGGTGCACGGTCTAGTCACCACAACCAGCCCTGACAGATTCAAATGCTATAATTAGTTTGTGATATCTTTTTATTGACAGATGTTAACCCCAATCTTAACCAGCTGGTTGAAAGTGTTGTGAGGGGTGTAGTATAAAGGTTCTCAGGCATTGTCTCACTGCAGCATATGTTTTAGGATTTGGGGATAATCTTTCAATCGTCCCTCAATGTTCACACATAGTAACGGCACACCTGCGTTTCTAACCAGTTACTCTCCTGCCTGTTCATGCATTTTGAACCCTCGATTTCCAGGCCCTTCCCCCCAAACTCTGTGCTCAGCTCAGTAACATGAAAAACGTTTCTCATTCATCTGCAGTTTAGTTCATGGAATGGAGACTCATTCATTAAGAATTTGAAAGGGAAATGATTTATCAGAGTGGGATGCTGAATAGCTGGAGATAGGATCATCTGTAGAATGAATGTGTCATGTCTGCTGGGAGGAATTATCAGTCCCAATCTTGTGAAATCTCACTTAATCTGCCCTTCCCCTTAGATGAGCAAAAGCTGCACTCACGCTATCTCCCTGCTGGCTGTGCACCGTCAGTTCAGCACGCTCACCTTTCAGCTCCACTGCGCCTGCTCTCCACGGGATAGGTGTTTCCCTGTCTGCGTTTCCATTCATTCTTGTAATGCAGTGATTATGTAATTTAGTAAAAACAGACACTTCTGGATTGATAGAAATAGAATGATAGAATGTGTTCTATTAGGTGGGGTGTGTATTGAGGTAATAGCTGGCATCTGTTAAAGTGATTTTAAAAGGGACAGAAACAGACAGTGGATTGCTATAGCCTTGCACAGTGCTGGGGGTAAAGCACATCCCACAATGGCAATTGTTATTGCATGGGTTCTAATTAATAAATTAAAATAATCAAGATGCAATAATAATAATAATAATAATAATAATAATAATAATAATAATAATAATAATAATAATAATCATCATCATCATCATCATCAACCCTATAGTCTATATCTGCTGTATATCCTTTTTTATGTGTAATGCATTGATACAGAAACAGAACTAGCCACAGGTATGTATAGGTGCAGGAATATACTGTAAAGACAGCAGGACTGGTCTAACCGGTTACCAGCCCCCCTCCCCTAGCACAGAGCCCCTCTAGCAGCTCACATTGGAGAGCTTGTGTCTCCCCTTCTATATGAAGACTGCCTCTCCTTGCACAGAATGGCTCGAACAGGCCATACAGAAACCTGACACAGTCAGCTGTTTGATTTCTAATTAAAGCTGGATTGCTTTGTAGTACAGGGCTTCCCATAGAGGTTTAAATACAAACCAACCACAGGCCATGCCACAAGGCCTTCAGTACAACACCCAAAACAGCACACCCAATTGAATAGAGTGCCTTTTCTCACACACAGTTTACAGTGAAGTGACCTACCTGTTTCTCCAAACAGCATCAGCAGGTCTCTCCCATTCATGTTTGAGACATCCCAACATTTAAAGGTGGAATTCCTAGAGGCGGTGTGCTTGAAATTTAACACACTAGAAAAAAAATAAAAAATAAAAATACATAAAAATCCAAAATCGAACATTTAAACGATGCAGTTTTGAATCCACATCTGCGTCAAAACAAACCAAACAAAACCGAGTGTCTGGCAGCAGGTTAGAGCGTGGATTGGTTTGTCTCCCTGTAAGAAGAAATGTCAGGTTTCTGGTACAGAGAAGCATTTAGAGGAAAATGAAAGTGAAAGTACAGTCAGCCCTTACCATCAATCACCTGCAGGGCTTCTAGGAACAGAAAAGTGCCGCTATTTCCATTGTTCTTTAATGAGCTTGCTGGCCCGTCCTGCATAGTCGATGTTTACAGATGAAGTATGTTAGAAGTGCATGAATGTAGCTTTACTGACAGCCCAGTTTTAAACACACTTGAGGTTTGCATGCAAGCAGACTGCTACACACTGTATTTGTTTAAAATACCAGGATTTATTTATTTTTATTTCTTAGCAGAAGCCCTTATCCAGGGTGACTTACAATTATTACAAAATATAAAATCTCACATTACAGAATATCATATTACAGCTAAGAGCAGTCATAAAGTACAATAAAATCAGCAGAAAATAAGATCAAATTCAAATACGAGCACGTAGAGAGTACGATGAATAATTACATTTGAGAGTGAGTTGGACTAAGAGCAGTAAACTTACAGTAAAAATATATGCTTGTACGAGCACGTAGAGAGTACGATGAATGGGTGAGAATGATTTCAAATAAGAGCAATTACAAATAACCGTGAACACGGATACCTGTGAGAGTGAAGTCAAATACGAGATACAGAAAGCAGTTCTAGTTAAGAGCAGCAGTGGAATACTACGGCGAGGTGTGGGGCAGTTCAGGGCCTGTTCAACCTTGTGCGAGTACAGGAACAATGAGGTGCCATGTAATCCAATGGAGAGTTGTGAGGTTTACTTACAGATGCTGTCTGAACAGGTGTGTCTTGAGGTTTGCATGCCAGGGAGAGGGTATTTTCTTTGTTTTTAATATAACGGAACATATTCCACTAAGGCATCCTTCTGCGACACCTGACCCGCAGGCAGACTCTGCATAAAGATCTGAGAGAGACACTTTTAATTTGGTATGCTTCTCTGTGTAATGGTGTCTTCCAGTCCAGTTATATGCACTCTTATTAATGTATAGACATATAGGCAGGCAGTGGGCCAATGCACAAGCCTTACACCTGGGTTTGAATCCAGCACAGGGTTCTGTTGGAGAGTGCTTTACGTTGATAGCTGTATGTATCTTTACAAGTACTGTCCAGTGCTTGTTCACTTTTAATTACACTGAACTATATGTTTTTCCCATGAACAGATTGTTGTTTTCCAGTAATGAAGTTTTTGAAGTGGGAGTTGAGAACTGAGGCTCTGTGTATTATACAAGCTGTTTGCACAAATAATGAAACAAAGAGATCCATTATTTCACAACCAATCCCCCATCCACCTCCCACTGCAGATATCTATTTGAAAACCAGTGAAAAAGAAAGAAACTGTCAAGCTATTTCTAAAGAAAAATCACAAATCCCCAACCCCCACCCCTTCCCTGGCTTTGGGGCGTTGCTTGTGTTTTTAAACACAGTGTGGATATGCAAGCTGCAAACGTTTTAGATACAGTTTAGAGGTCAAACTTGAGAATGACAGCAATGTCTGACTGCTGATGTAGAAGTACCACAAACTCCACATTACTCCTATTGTATTACAAAACAGATTCCTGCTAACACTCAGAACAATGTGAAAGTCTAAAGCACATGTCTGTGTGTCTGCACCACCACAGAAATGCATCAAAGACATCAGACTGCATTTTTAGAAACAGTCCAGAGTACAGGAAAGCATTGTTAAAAACATGGTTAAACATAGAAAAACACAGTATAATATGAAACCAATCATGGACCACAGTGCTAAATATGTCAGGGTTCAGCGTGAGATTATAGTTAGCCAGTGTTCACATGTCTCTTACTGATTATAATACTGATGCCCTTGTAACACCCTTGTAGTTTCTGTCAGAGCTGCAACCTGGAACTGCAGTTTTGTGCAGTAATTCTGCAGTAATTTTGGAGTGCTTTCCCCCCTGGTTATGGTCTGCATTCCTCGTAGTTCAATAAGGTTTATTGAAATACGAGGAATAAAGCTATGGGTTCTGTACTCACTACTACATATTGAAAGGATTGCCAGCCAGCACCAGTGTACAGTCCTACTTCTCAAGAATAGTAAAAACGATCCTGATAGGTATTCATTACAGGCTGTGTTTTGCTCATTCCCAGAAGTCACATGACTGGCTTGTGTTGTCACTTAGTCCAGCCTACATACGAGGTCCAGGGAAGCAACAAGTCAAGTTGGTGTCTTGCTGACATTACAAAACCTAGAACAATAAAACGTGTTGACTGGAAGCAGTGCCCTTATCAGCCAGCTCTAGCTGTGCTCCCGTCAGCTCCTGGTTGGAGTCTCTTCCTTGTATGTTCTGGAAGGGAGCTGAAGGAAGAGCAGTGACTGAACTTCTCCTTTCTGTCAGAGCCCCGGTTTACAGGAAGTCCACGAGTCCCTGACAGCACTGTTGGTAAGAATTGTCCTGCAGGATTCCTGGAACCAGTGTAGAGGGGAAATTACTGCCGTGACTGTGTAACCATAATGAAACCATGTGGAATGCAAACGGCTCTTCCCTAATCACTTTGCAGTTCCTTGAAGAACTCAATGCAATACCGGAACCTCTTCTGTTTCTTGAATCCTGCCAGACATTTACAAGGAAAGCGAGTGTGGGGCTCTTTGTTTTTCTTTGATATTGTTGCTGTAGCACAGTCACATTGGGATAGCACATGCCCATGCACCTGGGGTTATAGGAACAGGATTCTTTACCAAGGGGGCTGGGGTTACTTCTCCTGAGTCTGTGTTTGCAGGCCAGCGGATCACGTTGATACAGATCGCTTTAATTCTTCAATTTGGTTGTGTGTGAATCTGGGCTTGGTTGTCAGTGCTGTACACAGGCCGCGCTGGCTGTGAGAGAGTGTCTAGCCACGTACATGCAGCAGCAAGTGCACCACTGAAACTAATCTGTGGGAAACTGAGCTGACGCTTCTCAGGACTTCTAAGGTATTTCGATGCTAAGCTGTGCAGCAGATAAGCAATCAGCCAGGCTTGAATGTCGCACTCTGCCCACCTTCATTTTGTTGATTTGAAACAGTGCCAAGGATGAGCAACCTTTAGATTTAAAGGACACGCTAACCTGTGTAGTTGCATTGTGATAACTGTGTAATTACCAATAGTTTAAGCTCTTGACTGGAAAAGGGGATCTAGAGCAATGACTGTCCATGGTGCCTCTAACCCTTACTTAATCTCCCTTGTATGCAGACATATATTCTTACTGTGCAACACATATTGGCTTGGAGTGCATAGCAATTAACACATGGCCTAAGCAAAGAGCCCCCCTAGTGTCAGAGGCAATGAATAACACTGTGTGGATCACTCTTATCCCTGCATTTGAAATGAATCAAACTGCAGCTGCTTTAAGCATTCCTGACTGCACAGAAAGGTGGGGGGCAGGTAATGTTAACGCAAGTCTGCCGAATGTGCTGCTGATCCACGTTTCGAGGGCTTGTGTAGCTCCCGAGTCACCTCGCCAGTTTAACCGCTCATTAGAAATGCACTCAGACACCAGAGCTCTTTCCCACACATTACACGAAGCATTAGCTCAATGCAAACCCACAAACTCGCACTTTCTGCTTATTATTTGCATAACACTGCACCAGCCAATAGCATCGGCCAGCACAGCGTTTGGGGCCACATCAGAGGATGACATTTACAGGAATACTGCCTGTCTGCAGAACCGTCAGCCTTGCGTCTACACGGGAAACCACTTTCAGGTACGGTTTGAATCACTGGTAAGACTCCAATTTACATTAAGCACCAGCAAACCACATGCAATAAAGCACACCTAGATACAGCTGCGCACGTCCCTAGCTAGGTGCAGACCGCAAGGTGTGAGTAAAAGCGATATTATTAACAACGGTACTGCTCGCCTCTGTGTGCAGTACATACCGGCGTGGCAATGTATACTGCTCGCTGTGTGCCCCCTTTGTGAAAAAAAAAAAAAATCTATAAACCATAGGTCTAAAAAAAACCTAATGAATATTTTTAAACAGTTAAATATACGTGCAACATTTACAGCAAAAACACAGTGCTGTCTATAATATTGATGAATCGCTGGCTTTTTTTTTTATATAAGTCCCGCCCCGCTACCGTTCCTATTGGCTACTGCTGCTTCAGTCATCCCAACGCGCCAATTTCGAGCCCAGATCCGGGAAATCACTGACACAAGTAAACAACACTAGAGGGTGGTGATGAACGCGTCTCGGAGCCCCGCGGCCCCGGGGGGAGCGCTGTTCCAAACCCCCCCGGTTAAAGTCCTCGCCAGCCAGCTTAGGGAGAGCCAGGTCTGCCTGGGACCCAGCGGGAAGAACGTGTTCTCCGTGAAGAGGCAGGGCAGTGCGAGTTCTGCGCCGCCGTTAGCGGTGTCGGTGGTGTGGATGCAGGGCACCGTGCTGGAGGTGACCGGGGATCAGAACACCACCGTGCAGCTGCTGGACGAGACCGGGACCTTTATCGTTACCGGAGCCAGCAGCGTGCCGAGAGGCAGGCCCTGTCTCCACAGAGGTAACACTCTGGAAATGGAAATGAACCGGCTGTGCTGCTCAGTGTACTCTTTTGGTTGTAAATGTATTTGAGCTCAGTCATGTTTGTGCATATGATGATACAAAGTGTAGGGATGGATATAAGACTTCTATTGCATAGCAGCTTCACCCATTCCAGGTTTTATTTACCAAGAGCTTGATTAACCCCACTGTGTCTTATTAAACTTCTATTATTATTATTATTATTATTATTATTATTATTATTATTATTATTATTATTATTATTATTATTATTATTTATTTCTTCGCAGGCGCCCTTATCCAGGGCGACTTACAGTCGTAAACAAAAATACATTTCATGAATCACAGTACAAGTGTTAATACAATTGAGAGCAAGATAAATACAATGACTTTGGTTCTAGCAAGTACAAGTATATTTATTTGTTTATTTAGCAGACGCCTTTATCCAAGGCGACTTACAGAGACTGGGGTGTGTGAACTATGCATCAGCTGCAGAGTCACTTACAACTACGTCTCACCCGAAAGACGGAGCACAAGGAGGTGAAGTGACTTGCTCAGGGTCACACAATGAGTCAGTGGCTGAGGTGGGATTTGAACCGGGGACCTTCTGGTTACAAGCCCTTTTCTTTAATCGCTGGACCACACAGCCTCCATCGTATATGACAAAATACAATTCAATAACGGAGCAGATAACAGTGTCAGAGATAGTTACATCAGGATATAATTAAATATAAAATACTACAGATTAAATGACACTTGTGACAGATTACAGTACTCTAAAGTACAGGATTAAATGCAGTAAAATAGGGAGCAGATAAGTAACTCAGTAGTAATACCAGGAATGGATCAAACTGCTATGCAACAAGAGTCTTCTAGTCATCCCTGTATTATGTGATAGGCAGTGTTCTTGGAATAATATTAGAGTCAAATAATTAGACAGGGTGGGTTTTTTTTTTTAAAGAATATTATGAGCTATAGTATAGAGTTCAGGAATCAGAATTGGTTTCATTCCACGCCAGCTCACCCAGAAAAAGGGGCATTTTGTTGCTCAGTTGTCTCAGATTTTGATAGAAGAATTCACCTGGGGGTTTTCGGGTCTGCTGAGTTAAGAAATGCTAATTATTATTTTTTATTCCCCACTTTTGAGCTGTGACCTGGCAAAGGTCAACCTAAAGCGAAAAGGTGACCCTGACCAGAAAAATCACCCTGGGCTCAACTTGGAGGCTCCCATCACGTGTAGCGCCTCGTTCGACTCGTTTCTGAACTCCGCGGACCCGAAAACTCCCAGTAAAATCTGAGACGGTCGGGCAACGGCTGTGGTTGAGCTGGTATGGAATGACCCAATTAGAAATGTGAGCTGTGATAATCAGTTCAGAACATACTCCGGAAGTAGTAAACTAAAGAAAGCGAAACATTTGTCATTGAATTTGGTAGTGTTTTGTATTTCTAAGTGTAGCACTACTGAGTGTGTGATAGCTGTGGATAATAAAAGTCTGTTGTAGGTCAGTGTGTGCGTATGCATTGTTGACAGTAAACCAGCTGTGTGCTTTGTCTTGTCTTGTGTTCAGGGAAGTACGTCATGGTGATGGGATCGCTCCAGTCCTGCACTCCGGAGCCGGTTGTGCGGGCAGTGAAGATGGCAGACCTCTCTGAGAACCCCCTTCACCAGAGCAGCTGGAGGCTGGAGGTGGAGGATCTGCAGCAAACCCTGCCCTGAGCTGGAGAAACCTGGCCGCTTCCTCAAAGGTGTGGTGTCACAAACGCATTCCTAAAACATGGCCTTGTTTATTTCAGAGGGCTTGGGAGCTTAAAACATGAGCTCTGTCGGTATTACTGCAGCGCGTACTTCAGAGCTGTCCCTTAAACTCCTGGTCTTTGTTCCAGCCCTGTTTTAAATTGTTTAATTGAACAAATTAAACCTCCATCCAGGGAGAAGTTTCTTTTAGTGAATGTAACCAAACTCATGTGAAAAGTCGGCTATACTGTGGGTTCATGTAATAAACAGACACAGACGCAAGGAATTATTTTCAGTGTAAAATAAGGACTTCATTGTGACATTGCAGTTCATCGGTACTCCTGTTTGACCATGTGGTGTCACTGTTTCCTGTTTTTTTATACAATTGTAAAAGTTACTATGTTAATAAAGATGTCTGAATCTCTAAAAACACGTGGATTTAATCAAGTGTAAAGCATGGTGAAGCCATTGAATATGCTGCATATGTTAACTGTACTAGTTTAACACATTAGACTTTCCTCAGCATGGAGATATCCGTGCAGAACTCTGAGTTTGTGAATTTCAGTGTCTATTCATCAGACGTGTCATTCTGGAAGGGCATGTTTGGCACTGTTGTAAGAAGAACCTCACAGGAAATTGCTTTGCATGACCACTTCAAGGAGCAAGATCAGACAAGGCAGAAGCGCAGACAACCGTCCTGGTTACTACAGATCAGTCAGAAGTATGCATCACAAAGTTAAACAAACAGATTGGTTTGCGTTTGTAGTCAATGTTTTTAAATTAACAGGAGCGCTCTTAAAACTTAGATACAGGTGAATTGAAACAAAGTAACACCACAAATGAGCTGGCAGAAACTAAAGGTCGGCCTTTATTCTTTATTTCTTGGTGTGTGTAATGTATTGCTCAAACTCTAGCAGGTGCTAGAGTCTTGCAGATAAATGCTTTGCAAAAGTGTTGCAAATACACAAAAAACTGAAGTTCTCAATTTGTACCTGTTTGTGATGAGGATTTCTGTGCTAAACAGGAGCTGTTGGTTTACAAGGCTTTTCAGGTATTGATTGGAATTCTAAAGATTGGTTGCAGCTTTTTATTGTATTAACCGTCCGTTGAACACCTGGTGCTACCAATTACACAATCCCGAGCAGGCAGTGTTGTCTAAAGATAGGTGTGTCTGATCTCTATCACACTGGACCTCACTGGAGATAGGGGGAGACATTCTGCAGTAACTAGGCTGTCAGAAAATGCAAAGCCAGGATTACGGGCGTGTTTGTACCCAACACTGCTGAGAACTACAGTTTCAATGAAACCAGCACTGTTGCTGTTGAAGTAAGAACAATGAAATTAAAAACTAAAGAAAATGTCCCTTTTTTTATACAGTAATAGTAGTAATAGAAACTGAGGCTGCTTCTCTTTAAAATGTAAGCTTTTATTTGTCATAATTTGCCTACCCCCCACCTCCCCTTCTGACAGGTTAGTGATTCAGCACGTTTTCACTGCTAAACTAAGCAAGTGCAACAATGATCAACAGTTACAGAAGTAGGATGGTGTGGAAACGTT
Organism: Acipenser oxyrinchus oxyrinchus; assembly: GCA_030684275.1. Lineage (NCBI taxonomy): Eukaryota > Metazoa > Chordata > Actinopteri > Acipenseriformes > Acipenseridae > Acipenser > Acipenser oxyrinchus. Next base: position 38,497,697 of record CM060259.1, read on the forward strand.
ATGCTGTTTTATATATATATATATATATATATATATATATATGTGTGTGTGTGTGTGTGTGTGTGTGTGTGTAAAGTGGTTTAAGTGCTGAGCTGTGTACATAGTTACACATTTAAAAAAAAGAAGTGAAGTTTAAAATGTACACAAAGTACACTGCACGCAGGCAATAAAAATGTTCATTATAAATATCATATGGGAGATACTGAAACTGAAGAAGGAATCTATGAAAAATATCTGGGAGTTTATGTTGACTCGGAAACATCTTAATCTAGACAATGTGGGGAAGCTATAAAAAAAGGCCAACAAGATGCTCGGATATATTGTGAAAAGTGTTGAATTTAAATCAAGGGAAGTAATGTTAAAACTGTACAATGCATTAGTAAGACCTCACCTAGAATATTGTGTTCAGTTTTGGTCACCTCGTTACAAAAAGGATATTGCTGCTCTAGAAAGAGTGCAAAGAAAGAGCGACCAGAATTATCCCGGGTTTAAAAGGCATGTCGTATGCAGACAGGCTAAAAGAATTGAATCTATTCAGTCTTGAACAAAGAAGACTACGCGGCGATCTGATTCAAGCATTCAAAATCCTAAAAGGAATTGACAATGTCGAGCCAGGGGACTTTTTCGACCTGAAAAAAGAAACAAGGACCAGGGGTCACAAATGGAGATTAGATAAAGGGGCATTCAGAACAGAAAATAGGAGGCACTTTTTTACACAGAGAATCGTGAGGGTCTGGAACCAACTCCCCAGTAATGTTGTTGAAGCTGACACCCTGGGATCCTTCAAGAAGCTGCTTGATGTGATTCTGGGATCAATAAGTTCCTAACAACCAAACGAGCAAGATGGGCTGAATGGCCTCGTCTCGTTTGTAAACTTTCTTATGTTCTTAATCCGTGGTAATCCTGGGATAACCCCTACAGAGGAGTAGCTGATGAAATCCAGCACAAATAATACCCAGCTGTGGCTAATCAAAGCAGATCATTGAGAAGATAAATGAGCAAGAACACGCACTGGTTGTCGGGTCTCTAATCACAATACCACTCTGATTAACCGGAATTGCCCTGGTAGCTCCCTGGTAGCTGATGATGGTAGTTGGTAGTCAACTGTGGCTTTGTTTCATTTCTTACTCAGTACAGAAGAACACAATGAATGACTGAATGAAGGACACAAACACGCATTTGAATTGGCAGAGAAAGGATTGTGCATTTTGAACACCAACAACCATCGTCCTGTTACATTTTTATAGCACCTGAGCTTTAAAGAAAAAATGGAACGAGATACAGATACAAGAATAAACTATATATTTAGGTTACAGAAAAATAATATATCATACAAAATGTTATCTTAGTTTAAAAAATAAATAAAAAAAAAAAAAAAAATATTGATACTTTACAGCCAAAAAACCAAAAAAAGTTGTGAAAAAGGCACTTGGTAGGTAAACAAAATATTTAACATAAGGTGGTGGGGAAAATGTGATTGTGATTAATGTTGGTTCAGTGTCTAATATGTGAATACAGCACCTGGGCTGCAGTAGGACAGTCTAGCCCACTACAGTCCCCCTGCAGACCCAACTACAGAGGAGTCAGTTTCATTGGCAATGCAGGAGCACAGGTCTCTATAGGATAGGATAACATACAAACATTAGACTTTTTTTTTTTTTTCCTAAAGCCCATTCAAATAATTGCACATACTTATTTAAATGTTCTTAAAAAACAAAAGCCACTAAACTGTGATGAAGAAACTCAACACAAAACACTGCAGTAATAATTGCAATGTTCGCTTATTTAGTTTAGCAAGAAGATTTGATATATGGAGATAATAATATATTATATATATGCCAGGGTACAATCTGTTGGGGTTCTGATTGCTGAGGAACTGACTCCAGATTTTTTTTTTTCAACACTATCCTATAAAGAATAGACCCCAGTTAATAAGGTTTTAAGGCTGCAGGCTGGGGCTACTTGTAAGCGGTCTGTCTAATCTGTGCATTCATTAGTGTCGCGGTTCCCTCGTTAAGGAAGGAAATTGGGTATGTTGTGATTTTTAGATGCACACGCCTCTCTCCCTTTCCCTCCTTCTCCTGCCCTGACAGCTAGAGCTCTTGAAAAGGGAGTGATGAATAATCTGTGGTCTGCTACAGGCGCCTGTGGTGTCCAATGATGCGGTTGCAATTCGGACACCAGTGATTCACGTCTTTCGCACCGTCGATGCAGAATGGGATCAGGCAGCAACCGTAGAGGCACCTGCACAGAACAGAAAGGCACACACTTCATTAATGAATACACTCTTCACTGAAATCACAAATACAGATATATTCAGAATCGAGAACCATGCAGCCTTTTAAAATTGTGTGTGGGTGCGCCAAGGAAAAATCTCAGAGTCAGTGTACATATTTTATATATTTTAGCGTGGTTTGCGCACTTCTAGAAATGTACAGATACTATTTACACTGGAGAGTGCTCCGCTCTGCCCCTGGTGCTGTTCCTACCCCACGATGGGGAGTGCTCCGCTCTGCCCCTGGTGCTGTACCTACCCCACGATGGGGAGTGCTCCGCTCTGCCCCTGGTGCTGTACCTACCCCACGATGGGGAGTGCTCCGCTCTGCCCCTGGTGCTGTACCTACCCCACGATGGGGAGTGCTCCGCTCTGCCCCTGGTGCTGTTCCTACCCCACGATGGGGAGTGCTCCGCTCTGCCCCTGGTGCTGTTCCTACCCCACGATGGGGAGTGCTCCGCTCTGCCCCTGGTGCTGTTCCTACCCCACGATGGGGAGTGCTCCGCTCTGCCCCTGGTGCTGTACCTACCCCACGATGGGGAGTGCTCCGCTCTGCCCCTGGTGCTGTACCTACCCCACGATGGCAAACACTCCGCACAGCAGCCAGGTGAGGGTCCCGGATGTATACTCCAGCCGGGTCACAATGAGCTGCTGGCAAGCTGGGCAGTTCATCTGCACAGGCCGGTCGCTGAAAATCATGTTGGGCTGCACTGTGATCGTCTGCATTGACACTGCATGGGAGAATGGAGGAGGGGGGTTAAACCCTGCAGTTTATTTTGTGGGGTGGTGGGGTAAACACTTTATAACCGATTAGGAATCTCTGCAACCAAAACAGGAAAAAAAAAAAAACGAATCTGCTCTACCTGCTATTTGAATTCTCTTCAACTAAATTGATATGATAACTTACTCTAATTTTGTTAACAGCAAAAGTCTAAAATGTAATGTATCAAATAACATAAATACAGCTTGTGTATTTATTTTCAAAGAAAAATGTATTTGGTGCTTGATGGGTTAATCCGCATATGAAAAGGTCTTAAATCACCTTAAACCTCAATACATCACATTTTGTGTCAATGGTTAAAAATTCTATACACTTAGAGGGGAGTGTGTACAAAACTGTGACAAAAGGAAAACTATAAAAACAACTAGAGAATAAAAAGATTGGATTCGGGTCCCACTCACCCACTTGGTTAGTTATGGGGGGGGGAATTGGCTGTACAGGGTAGGGTGGCTGGTTGATCTTTCCCATCTCCGGTCCCTGGGGAGGGTACCCTGGGTTGGGAGGGTAATAGGGATAGGACCCCTTCATCGTGTCTTCGTATGAAGGAGGCATGGGTCCCGTTAGGGGAGTGGTGGCATCCATTGGGGGTGCACTGGCCATGTTTTCACCTGATTGGGGAAACAAACAAACTCCTGACTGTGTTAACTGCAGATAGGACTTGATCTCTCGAAGGAACCCTGTAAAACAAACTCATGATTGCGTTAACTGGATGACTTGATCTCTAAGGAACCCTGTAAAACAGACTGATTTTTAACTGCAGATAGGACTTGATCTCTCGGGACCCACACACCCACTCCTGACTGTGTTAACTGCAGATAGGACTTGATCTCTCGAAGGAACCCTGTAAAACAAACTCACGATTGCGTTAACTGCAGATAGGACTTGATCTCTCGAAGGAACCCTGGAAGCAAACAAGGTGTAAGCCTCTATCTGATATACATGTATAACCCTTTCTACTGTCAACACACACTTGTCATTGAAGAATGACAGCTTAGTCTAGTATTTACAGTCGTCTTTATATTTGACACTTGTATTTATTTCGAATGGAGCATTGCTTTTCACATACAGAATTAAATCGCAGTGGCTTACAATACAATACTGGATAGAAATTAGAATATAAAAACGCCAGTTCCTTATTAAACAGGACATGTTCAGGTTCGACATACCTGTAAAAAATATGCTCAGTATTAACTGGAGAAAGTTCTAGCATCATCAAGAATGATACACCCACGGGCGTCCGCAGGTATGTGCAAAGGGGGTACGTTTTGTCAAGAGCCCAACAGAGGCAACACATCCCTGCTGTCCACAGCCTGACTGTCATTCTGCAATCTGAGCATGCAAACAAACAGAACCAACTTGACAGTTTATTTGTACACTTTTAAACTGTAAGCTTTCACTTCTGACAAAAGGTACAGGATGCTTTAATGACACAAAAGGAACAGGCCGTTTTAAAATGACACAAAAAGGTACAGGACGTTTTAATAACACAAAAGGAACAGGCCGCTTTTATGACAAAAGGAACAGGACGTTTTAATAACACAAAAGGAACAGGACGTTTTAAATGACACAAAAAGGTACAGGACGCTTTAATGACACAAAAGGAACAGTACGTTTTAATAACACAAAAGGAACAGGACGTTTTAATAACACAAAAGGAACAGGACGTTTTAATAACACAAAAGGAACAGGACGTTTTAATGACACAAAAGGAACAGGACGTTTTAATAACACAAAAGGAACAGGACGTTTTAATAACACAAAAGGAACAGGACGTTTTAATAACACAAAAGGAACAGGACATTTTAAATGACACAAAAAGGTACAGGACGCTTTTATGACAAAAGGAACAGGACGTTTTAATAACACAAAAGGAACAGGACGTTTTAATAACACAAAAGGAACACGACGCTGTTATGACAAAAGGAACAGGACGTTTTAACGACACAAAAGGAACAGGACGCTTTTATGACAAAAGGAACAGGACGTTTTAACGACACAAAAGGAACAGGACGCTTTTATGACAAAAGGAACAGGACGCTTTAATGACACAAAAGGACTTCCTGCTTGCCACATCGTGGGTGTGTCCTGGTTTTGTAACCGTGATTTGTTTCCACATCAGTACATCATGCTCTATTAATAGTACACTGACTGCTGGTACTGTTCGTATTGAATAAGATTTTATCATCTTCCTGATAACCAGGACAGAAGAACTTGGCTTTTGTGTTGATTAATGGAGCACTCAATGGCTTTCTCGTACAGTGCTGACCCCTAGTGCAAACCATGCTTAATAACATCCCTCACGATGGGCAGCCAATGAAGCTTCGCCCTATTTCCTCATTACAGTAAAGTCGGATGTTCACGTCTTGTGCACGTTTTCTCTCCGGTGCCCGGCGATCCTTGAGCAATCCCATCAGCAGAGCTTCTGTATGCCTGGAACCGAGCGCGCAGTGAAGGCGAGGGGCAATGGCGCTGGACCCAGGTTTTATACATCTCTCTATATCTTCAGAGAGCTGCTCATTCCATTATTAGTATTATTATTATTTGTTTATTTAGCAGTCGCCTTTAGCCAAGGCGACTTAGAGAGACTTTGTGATGAAACCTGAAACCATGTTTGGGATCAAGTCATTTTTTTTTTTTTTCAATTGCGATTGCCATTCGCATTTAATCAATGACAACACATTGTTGATCAAAATTACAATTAGCAGTGTTCTGTTAAAATGAGCTTCTCACAGTGATAACACATTACATGCACCGAGGTCTCTGTGAGTCAGTTCTGTTGGCTTCATATGATAGCAGTACAGCAATCACAATTACAAGCCTCTACCCCTGGGCTACTCAACCCTGCTCCTGGAAGGCTCATGTCCCTCCTGGGTTTTGTTCTAACTGCACACTAAATTGATTAATTGGACCAATTAAGCTCCTAATAAGCACTTAATTGGTTCAATTAAGTAAGGAGGCTGTGTGGTCCAGTGGTTAAAGAAAAGGGCTTGTAACCAGGAGGTCCCCGGTTCAAATCCCACCTCAGCCACTGACTCATTGTGTGACCCTGAGCAAGTCACTTCACCTCCTTGTGCTCCGTCTTTCGGGTGAGATGCAATTGTAAGTGACTCTGCAGCTGATGCATAGTTCACACACCCTAGTCTCTGTGAGTCGCCTTGGATAAAGGCGTCTGCTAAATAAACAAACAAACAAATAATAATTTAGAGTACAGTTGGAAGAAAAACCAGGAGGGTCAGAGGATCTTCAGACGCAGTGTTGAGTAGCTCTCCTCTAATCCTTTGAACGCCCTGGATGCAGGCCGAACTGGGTCGATGAAACGGTTAAGAAAATGATTAAACAAAACTAAATCTCTGGCAATAGGCGGGCCACGGTTCACTCTGCCCGGTTTTAAAGTAGGCACTAACACTGCTGCGTGTCCTTTGCATCAATCACGCTAATTGAAATCGCAGAATACAGGAGAGCACAGGTTTCGTTTTGTTCAATGCCTGCCATCGACACACAGAGCCACCGCGTTGTTGCAGAGTTTTGCTGAAACGAGAAGCCGCTTGATACTGACATCACTCTTCAGGCATGGAGGCTCACTGACTGCGCGTTGTTTCTTTGTTTGTGCGCACACGCCCAGTCCGGTAAAATATGATCCCTACACGGATTCCGGTAAACGACACACAGCTTAGTCCACTCCTGCGCCCTAGAGTATCTACAGGAAATGGGACAGGACCGCAACGATTCGAAAAATGGGTCGGAACTGCAATGATGTGCTCGAACTTATTTACTCACAATTTGTATATCAAACTATAGGACCCCCCCCCCCCTGCTTTTATGTACCACAACCATTTGTCCCACGTATATTTAACTTGTTAGAGCTAATGTTTCAAATATAATCTAATTGGACAGCATTCGGTAATGCGTGCAAACCACCACGGACCTGCCATCCTGTAACTTATTTACTTTGTAATCATATACAGCATCAACAGACAAACACACTCGTGCAGAAAACACAACGTGTGGGTCACAAACCTGTAAGCGAGCGTCCAAGCAAGTCAACAAATCCGCAGGAAATAAAAAGCAGGAAAAGAGGCCAACTATTTCCTCGGTGTCCCGTCTTGACGTTCTGCAGGAAACACCCCCTAATTTAAATCACCCACCCTGACGTAGTCCGTCCAGTAAACAGCGCGGCTGGGTCTTTAACCTGCTTTGATAATTATACCACTGCTGAATAATTCCCACTAATAATGCACTTGTTTAATATATATATGCACATTATTGTTTGAACTTGTTTTATACATTGCTACCAGGAGATATCAATAATTTCTAACAGTCGCCCTTTATTTTGACTATAAATTTTGAGTGCAATTTTATTTTAAATTATATTGCAAGTGGTTTGCAATGGTTAGTGCGAGATAGGGATGACGTTAGCGTTTTCTATTCCTTGTCCAATGCTGCCACCATGTGGCCATTAAGTAGAACTGTTGGTTGTCGTTAAAAATAAACACAAAATCTAAACAGCTCAGTATCTCTTTGAAATGACTCGGATTAACCTTAAACCCCGTTCAAATATAAAGAAATTTCTGATACATTCTTAAAATACATTTTTTTTTAAAAAGAAAATATTTACACAATAACCAGGAGAGTACTATGAACTCTCCCAGCTTCAGTGCGTGCGGCTCCCACAGTCTCTCGCTTCAAATCAACTCTCAAGACCCGCTTGTTCTCTCTTGCCTTCAATGCTCTTTAAGTCTGATATCTGTTATTAGCTGTTGTCTAAATTGCTATTTCAGGTTTTTCACTCCATTTTATTCGTATGATTCTGCATGACACACGCATCCACAGTGTTTAGAATTCACATCCTAGCCCTGTATTTAATGTAATATGCCTGTATTTAATGTATTTGCATTGTTTTTTTACTGTTTGTATTTAATGTATTATGCCTTGTTCCTTACTATCTTGTAAAGCGCTTTGTGATGGTGGTCCAGAATGAAAGGCGCTATATAAAATAAAGATATTGATATACATAATAAAGCTATTGAAGAATTTCACTACCTGCACTACCCATTGTAAACAGCAGGGGGCACCAGCAACCGCTTATCAGCCCCGCATCAGCACTCCATCTAAAATTTCTTTCTCGTCTTCAATTTCCCTCTCCTCTCGGTTTTCATAATTATTCAATTTTCTACATAAATTAAACACCAACCGTATTAGTTTCTTGATGCATCGAAATCCATAACCATCTTTTAATTTTAATGGGTTTTTTTGTGTTTTTTTTAATAATTTGTGGAACGTTGTTAGAGGTCACGGACACGGTTACTTTGTTGCGCTATGTTTTGTGGGATTTTCCAGTGCTACCTCATTGCTGATTGGCTAATCGTTTCCTTTCGTCATGTTGCTAATGCTTTTGTTCAATTTCATTGGCCGGCAGCCTTGTCTGTCATACCAATTCTCTTATTCGGGCGCAATGAAACAATGCAGAGGGCGGGGTTATGCTAATAAGTGGCTGGAGAGAGAGAGAGAGAGAGAGAGAGAGAGAGAGAGAGAGAAAGAAAGAAAGAAAGAAGGGGGAGAGGCTTTTGTCTGCGTGAAGAGTAGGGAAAAAAAACGCGTGGAGTTTCACCTTACAGAGAAGCAGGACCAAACCTTCACCGCTGCACCGCCTCACACAACAACACAAACACAGTGAGCTTTTCAATTTCAATTCATCGTCTTCTTTTATTGTTAATATTATTGTTATTATGTAATGCAGCGGGGATGAGGAGTTTTGCTTTTGTTAAACCGATCGGGTATTTGAGATGGAGAAATCGCTTAAAGATTTATAAATGTGCGTTTTATAAGAGTCAAGGCAGTTCAGCGTCTGCGCAGAACGGCAAGCAAGGGCGTCCTTGTTCTTCTCAAAGTTATTATATTAATACGGTTATTATTGTGCGTGTGTTTCTGAACTCGCGAACGCAGCTCTTGTATTTTATTCAGAATCTCTTGGCTGCTTGTTGCAGGGCGCATGAGATTCTTCTCAACGCTACGGATTCGTTAGGACAGCCATGTACAGTATTTCTAGATTCATTTCCAATGTATTTATTGTAAGATGCTCGCGGCTGGGCTGTGCATATTACACATCTAATATTAAGACCCGTATTGCCTTTGAGCGGAACACGCAGCATTTGAACTCCTGTTGTAATAATATAAGCAAATGCTGTGTAATATGTGCGCCTGCCAACAGCCTGTTCAAAATGCGCATTCCTCCTCCTCCAGGGATGGCAAGAAGACTCCCATTGCATAGCAGTTTGATCCAGTCTTGGTTTTACTCCTGAGCTTGCTGCCTACACACTGTGGCTGATCAAGCTGCAGTTAGAAGCTGGCGTGGGTGAAAGGGCTGTGCAGTAGCGGTGGATTGGTCGTTTGGACAGTGATAGATCCCTGCAGCTCGCTTTACCACCTTCTCAAGTATTCCATAATGGACTTTATCAGGAAGCTTGTTGACAGCCCTGTTAGTTTACATTCCCCGAAGGCGGGTGTGACTGTGTAGCATCGCTCAGCGATCCATATCTACACCCTAACCGCAAGTGAGATCAGAAAAAAACAACGAGCTAAACCCAAACTGGAAAACACGTAGCTGGGACTAGAATCCGTGTCTGACGCGTGCAGTACCAGTGAAGAGCCCTCGCACAGGGCGTGGAAGACGTGTGCCATGTGCAGCCAGCGTGGCCTAACACTGAATCAGCGTGTGGGACGGGGAGATGTGGAGGGGGCACCATGGTCTCCACACCAGTCCCCACGTGACACAGTCACACATTGGTGGACGTGGGTTAGTAATGAGCATTCAGAAAGCACAAACAAAGCCAGCATGGTGCTCTCAGGAGTAGACTCTCGACAGTGGCACAGAAACCTGATTCCTCAGCAGAAGAGTTTTAGGAAGTGCTTTTATATGTCTCTGCTCGTGCTACTCCGCTAGCTGACAGTGCTGTGCTGGTCATGGACAATAACATTGCTGTTAACTGCAGAGCTCCTGAAGCTGAGATCCGGCTCATGCTCCAATGAAAGTCATTGTAAAAACCTTTCTGGCCCTGAGCTAAAGTGAATGAAATAAATAGGTGGCACGACTCGAAATCAATAACCCCTCTTCTGCAGATTGGGAGCCTGGAGTCTGCAGCATCCGTCTGCTTTAGTTGGGTTCTTGCAGTTTGTGTTCCTGTTCAGGGTTTGAGTAGAGCCCCATGCTGGCTGGCTGGCTTGTGTTAGTGTTTGAGTAGAGCCCCATGCTGGCTGGCTGGCTTGTGTTAGTGTTTGAGTAGAGCCCCATGCTGGCTGGCTTGTGTTAGTGTTTGAGTAGAGCACCATGCTGGCTGGCTGGCTTGTGTTAGTGTTTGAGTAGAGCCCCATGCTGGCTGGCTTGTGTTAGTGTTTGAGTAGAGCCCCATGCTGGCTGGCTTGTGTTAGTGTTTGAGTAGAGCCCCATGCTGGCTGGCTTGTGTTAGTGTTTGAGTAGAGCCCCATGCTGGCTGGCTTGTGTTAGTGTTTGAGTAGAGCCCCATGCTGGCTGGCTTGTGTTAGTGTTTGAGTAGAGCCCCATGCTGGCTGGCTTGTGTTAGTGTTTGAGTAGAGCCCCATGCTGGCTGGCTTGTGTTAGTGTTTGAGTAGAGCCCCATGCTGGCTGGCTTGTGTTAGTGTTTGAGTAGAGCCCCATGCTGGCTGGCTTGTGTTAGTGTTTGAGTAGAGCCCCATGCTGGCTGGCTTGTGTTAGTGTTTGAGTAGAGCCCCATGCTGGCTGGCTTGTGTTAGTGTTTGAGTAGAGCCCCATGCTGGCTGGCTGGCTTGTGTTAGTGTTTGAGTAGAGCCCCATGCTGGCTGGCTTGTGTTAGTGTTTGAGTAGAGCCCCATGCTGGCTGGCTTGTGTTAGTGTTTGAGTAGAGCCCCATGCTGGCTGGCTTGTGTTAGTGTTTGAGTAGAGCCCCATGCTGGCTGGCTTGTGTTAGTGTTTGAGTAGAGCCCCATGCTGGCTGGCTTGTGTTAGTGTTTGAGTAGAGCCCCATGCTGGCTGGCTTGTGTTAGTGTTTGAGTAGAGCCCCATGCTGGCTGGCTTGTGTTAGTGTTTGAGTAGAGCCCCATGCTGGCTGGCTTGTGTTAGTGTTTGAGTAGAGCCCCATGCTGGCTGGCTTGTGTTAGTGTTTGAGTAGAGCCCCATGCTGGCTGGCTTGTGTTAGTGTTTGAGTAGAGCCCCATGCTGGCTGGCTTGTGTTAGTGTTTGAGTAGAGCCCCATGCTGGCTGGCTTGTGTTAGTGTTTGAGTAGAGCCCCATGCTGGCTGGCTGGCTGTGTTAGTGTTTGAGTAGAGCCCCATGCTGGCTGGCTTGTGTTAGTGTTTGAGTAGAGCCCCATGCTGGCTGGCTTGTGTTAGTGTTTGAGTAGAGCCCCATGCTGGCTGGCTTGTGTTAGTGTTTGAGTAGAGCCCCATGCTGGCTGGCTTGTGTTAGTGTTTGAGTAGAGCCCCATGCTGGCTGGCTTGTGTTAGTGTTTGAGTAGAGCCCCATGCTGGCTGGCTTGTGTTAGTGTTTGAGTAGAGCCCCATGCTGGCTGGCTTGTGTTAGTGTTTGAGTAGAGCCCCATGCTGGCTGGCTTGTGTTAGTGTTTGAGTAGAGCCCCATGCTGGCTGGCTTGTGTTAGTGTTTGAGTAGAGCCCCATGCTGGCTGGCTTGTGTTAGTGTTTGAGTAGAGCCCCATGCTGGCTGGCTTGTGTTAGTGTTTGAGTAGAGCCCCATGCTGGCTGGCTTGTGTTAGTGTTTGAGTAGAGCCCCATGCTGGCTGGCTGGCTTGTGTTAGTGTTTGAGTAGAGCCCCATGCTGGCTGGCTTGTGTTAGTGTTTGAGTAGAGCCCCATGCTGGCTGGCTTGTGTTAGTGTTTGAGTAGAGCCCCATGCTGGCTGGCTTGTGTTAGTGTTTGAGTAGAGCCCCATGCTGGCTGGCTTGTGTTAGTGTTTGAGTAGAGCCCCATGCTGGCTGGCTTGTGTTAGTGTTTGAGTAGAGCCCCATGCTGGCTGGCTTGTGTTAGTGTTTGAGTAGAGCCCCATGCTGGCTGGCTGGCTCTTGCTGTCCAGTGTGTGTGTTTGGGGTCTCAGCTGCTCCCTTCACAGCGGAGCGGAGGACAGACAGCCCGCTCGGAATGCCTTCCAGTGATTTCAATCCGCTTCTCTCCGTGCATTCTAGAACATTCCCAGAGAATGATGGGATTCCATTCTGTTAGTGTTCATGTGCTTCTGTGTGGCTGTATGAAATGAAGCAGTACCCCTCCACCACAGACAGTACGCCATCGGTACACTCTGCTTGGTAGCCAGTTCTAGCAGCACAGGAAGTTGTGTCGGCAGCTTCACCAGCTTCAAGGAGGTCTGTTTCAGTGTTGCTGCGGCTCAGGGTTCAGCTGTGTTTCAGTGTTGCTGCAGCTCAGGGTTCAGCTGTGTTTCAGTGTTGCTGCAGCTCAGGGTTCAGCTGTGTTTCAGTGTTGCTGCGGCTCAGGGTTCAGCTGTGTTTCAGTGTTGCTGCGGCTCAGGGTTCAGCTGTGTTTCAGTGTCGCTGCAGCTCAGGGTTCAGCTGTGTTTCAGTGTTGAGCGGCTCAGGGTTCAGCTGTGTTTCAGTGTTGCTGCGGCTCAGGGTTCAGCTGTGTTTCAGTGTTGCTGCAGCTCAGGGTTCAGCTGTGTTTCAGTGTTGCTGCGGCTCAGGGTTCAGCTGTGTTTCAGTGTTGCTGCGGCTCAGGGTTCAGCTGTGTTTCAGTGTTGCTGCAGCTCAGGGTTCAGCTGTGTTTCAGTGTTGCTGCGGCTCAGGGTTCAGCTGTGTTTCAGTGTTGCTGCAGCTCAGGGTTCAGCTGTGTTTCAGTGTTGCTGCAGCTCAGGGTTCAGCTGTGTTTCAGTGTTGCTGCGGCTCAGGGTTCAGCTGTGTTTCAGTGTTGCTGCGGCTCAGGGTTCAGCTGTGTTTCAGTGTTGCTGCAGCTCAGGGTTCAGCTGTGTTTGTGTTGCTGCAGCTCAGGGTTCAGCTGTGTTTCAGTGTTGCTGCGGCTCAGGGTTCAGCTGTGTTTCAGTGTTGCTGCGGCTCAGGGTTCAGCTGTGTTTCAGTGTTGCTGCAGCTCAGGGTTCAGCTGTGTTTCAGTGTTGCTGGCTCAGGGTTCAGCTGTGTTTCAGTGTTGCTGCGGCTCAGGGTTCAGCTGTGTTTCAGTGTTGCTGCGGCTCAGGGTTCAGCTGTGTTTCAGTGTTGCTGCGGCTCAGGGTTCAGCTGTGTTTCAGTGTTGCTGCGGCTCAGGGTTCAGCTGTGTTTCAGTGTTGCTGCGGCTCAGGGTTCAGCTGTGTTTCAGTGTTGCTGCGGCTCAGGGTTCAGCTGTGTTTCAGTGTTGCTGCGGCTCAGGGTTCAGCTGTGTTTCAGTGTTGCTGCGGCTCAGGGTTCAGCTGTGTTTCAGTGTTGCTGCGGCTCAGGGTTCAGCTGTGTTTCAGTGTTGCTGCGGCTCAGGGTTCAGCTGTGTTTCAGTGTTGCTGCGGCTCAGGGTTCAGCTGTGTTTCAGTGTTGCTGCGGCTCAGGGTTCAGCTGTGTTTCAGTGTTGCTGCGGCTCAGGGTTCAGCTGTGTTTCAGTGTTGCTGCGGCTCAGGGTTCAGCTGTGTTTCAGTGTTGCTGCGGCTCAGGGTTCAGCTGTGTTTCAGTGTTGCTGCGGCTCAGGGTTCAGCTGTGTTTCAGTGTTGCTGCGGCTCAGGGTTCAGCTGTGTTTCAGTGTTGCTGCGGCTCAGGGTTCAGCTGTGTTTCAGTGTTGCTGCGGCTCAGGGTTCAGCTGTGTTTCAGTGTTGCTGCGGCTCAGGGTTCAGCTGTGTTTCAGTGTTGCTGCAGCTCAGGGTTCAGCTGTGTTTCAGTGTTGCTGCAGCTCAGGGTTCAGCTGTGTTTCAGTGTTGCTGCAGCTCAGGGTTCAGCTGTGTTTCAGTGTTGCTGCAGCTCAGGGTTCAGCTGTGTTTCAGTGTTGCTGCGGCTCAGGGTTCAGCTGTGTTTCAGTGTTGCTGCGGCTCAGGGTTCAGCTGTGTTTCAGTGTTGCTGCGGCTCAGGGTTCAGCTGTGTTTCAGTGTTGCTGCGGCTCAGGGTTCAGCTGTGTTTCAGTGTCGCTGCGGCTCAGGGTTCAGCTGTGTTTCAGTGTTGCTGCGGCTCAGGGTTCAGCTGTGTTTCAGTGTTGCTGCGGCTCAGGGTTCAGCTGTGTTTCAGTGTTGCTGCGGCTCAGGGTTCAGCTGTGTTTCAGTGTTGCTGCGGCTCAGGGTTCAGCTGTGTTTCAGTGTCGCTGCAGCTCAGGGTTCAGCTGTGTTTCAGTGTTGCTGCGGCTCAGGGTTCAGCTGTGTTTCAGTGTTGCTGCGGCTCAGGGTTCAGCTGTGTTTCAGTGTTGTTGCAGCTCAGGGTTCAGCTGTGTTTCAGTGTTGCTGCAGCTCAGGGTTCAGCTGTGTTTCAGTGTTGCTGCGGCTCAGGGTTCAGCTGTGTTTCAGTGTTGCTGCAGCTCAGGGTTCAGCTGTGTTTCAGTGTTGCTGCGGCTCAGGCTTCAATGGAAGCAGGACTCTTGGAAATGATGATTCATCTCAGTGAACTTTGTGCAATCGGTGTGCTTGGTTAACAAACCAGAACAAATTCTGTCTTTTTTTTTTGTGTTTGTTTTCTTCTTCCCAGATTTAATTTCCTCTTCTCTTTACTTTCCAGGTTTTTTTTTTCTTCCTGAAACTCCTAACCGCTGACATCCACAAGCTCTCCAGCCCTGGGCGTCTGTCACCGGTTCCCATTCCAACCCTTTTTGCTTGACCTGCATCAGATCTTTGTCTCTGTTTGTTTCCGGTCATGTCGATTGTGGATCACAGCCCCACCACGGGCGTGGTCACCGTGATCGTGATCCTGATCGCCATCGCTGCGCTGGGGGCCCTGATACTGGGCTGCTGGTGCTACCTGCGGCTGCAGCGCATCGGCCAGTCCGAGGATGAGGAGAGCATCGTGGGGGAGGGGGAGACCAAGGAGCCCTTCCTGCTGGTGCAGTATTCTGCCAAGGGGCCGCGAGTGGAGAGGAAAACCAAGCTGACCCCCAACGGCACGGAGAGTCACAGTTAACTCTGAACCCCTCGACCCCCGACACCTCCCCCTCCCCACCATCTCAAGACTCGTTCTGTCTGTCCCAAGCAGCGCTGTGACGATCCAAGGTAGCTTTCTTTCTCGAAGACTCTGTTTTCCCTTGACTTGACTGACACAGAATCTCTGGAGGTGGGCAGACAGTGTCTTGTGGCTTCGCAGTTTGAGAGTTTATAGAAGGAAATGCCTGCACTGCACTGCACTGCCTGGACAAAATAAATAAAAAAGACTCTTAGCCAGCATTTCTGTCATTTTTTTTGCACTGAATGTCAGACTTGCATATTCAGCTGAGTCTTTTGATGAGGCCACTTCAACTGCTGTAGCTGCTGTGTAACTTGTGAACTATAGAACAAAAAGAATCGAGAACTGGAGGAGACAGCAAAAAACACCCAAGACACTAATCAGAAAATGAGGCAGGCAATTATGTTTAACCAGAGGACAATTGTGTGTGTGTGTGTGGTTTTTAATTTTATGTAGTTCTTCTAAGGCTGGGGCAATGTATCATTTTTAACCATCGATATCTTTTTCCAAAAAAGCCGATGCATCGATTCGACGTTGTGAAAGGGTATAAACAAATCCAGCAGTAATGCACGTGGAGCTGTGGATTACTGTGCAACAGTGCTAATAAAAAGTTAAAAATTATTCTACTCATTAAATTACATCAGTTTGTGCATATAGTAACAAAAACAAAAAAAAAAGATTTCATCATTTTCTTACCTTATCCTTGTTGATTTGTGCCAGTTGAGGGTCAAAGCAAAATCTGAAATCCATAAAAAACAAAACTTCCCTTTGTTAAAACCTCTAACCAGAAACGATGCACAGGCTTGACTAGCGATAGTGTTCAAACGATACGATGCATCACCTCAGCCTTAAGATCTTCAGTCAGGGCATGTCAATGTCTGGCCAACCAGTTTTTTTTTTATTTTCCTTAATATTTCTGAGAACGTGTGTTTACAGAATCGTCATGTTTTTAATACACAACAGTAACTGCTGTTTTTAAGTGAATCCTGCTAGGTTTGGAGTACAGTAGCTGCTGTTTTTCTGTAAATCCTGCTAGGTTTGGAGTATAGTAGCTGCTGTTTTTCTGTAAATCCTGCTAGGTTTGGAGTACAGTAGCTGCTGTTTTTCTGTAAATCCTGCTAGGTTTGGAGTACAGTAGCTGCTGTTTTTCTGTAAATCCTGCTAGGTTTGAGTACAGTAGCTGCTGTTTTTAAGTGAATCCTGCTAGGTTTGGAGTACAGTAGCTGCTGTTTTTCTGTGCTGCCCTCTGCTAGGACGCTGCCCATCTCTTACCCTCCAGGACTCATGAAGGATGGCTGGGGATTGGTTTCCAACCCCACTGTCTGGAAAGTCCCTGGAGGTCCTTGGGTTGGCTGAGCAGTCACGTTTCCTTTACAGTTAGAAAAGCATGTTGAAATGATATTACAAAAGATAGATGAGTATGTTGTTTTTATATTGATCCTTTTTTCCACTGAAACTGGAATTGAAATACAGTACCTTTGCTATTGTTCTTAACTTAGAGATGACCAACGTGGTTTTATTTTGGATGAAGTTTGAGCTCCGAGTCATTGTTCATAAAGTCCTTTCTACCCCCACTACGCATCACTAAAGTTCTTTTTGCAAAGATAAACTAACAAATGAATCCCTGCTAATAGCAACCAATCCTTGGATTTTAGGTTTTAAATATGCATATATTTTTACCGGCAGATCCCACTGAGAATGAAGCATTTTTTACTGGTTATGAAATCGGATTAACTTTACAGGCAGGTATCTGTCTGATGTGCGCTCATGAGGAACATGAATAATGATACTGAAGAATTGATAAACTATCGGACTGCCCGTTGCTTTGTGAGATTACTAACAATTAAGTTGAACTTTTCTAAAAAGCAAAAACTGCCAAGGTCATTCACCCAAATTTATTTGAAGTGAGATTTCATTAAGACACATGAACAAGAGGACAGCATTGCTGTAGATGAAATGGGCATGTGAAAACCTCATTGAGTACAGTGTGCATGTGAAAACCTCATTGAGTACAGTGTGCATGTGAAAACCTCATTGAGTACAGTGTGCATGTGAAAACCTCATTGAGTACAGTGTGCATGTGAAAACCTCATTGGCTTCTCAGTGTGTCAGCGTTATTAACCCTTTACCTGCTGGCAGTATCCGCAGCGCTGTGTTCCCCCGTGCTAGGATTGCGCTGATAGAGTGTAATCTGCTACATGCTGTCTCTCTCCATCTGCTCTCATGGGTTTGTGTACCTTCTGTAACTCAATAAAACTTTGTAGGTACTTTCCACGTGCTTGCAAGTCATTTCTGTTCTACATTGCAGTCCGTTCCTCATGAAATGCGAGTCTGAATGGACATGCTTTAAATCATTGCTGGACAAATATGACATTTTATATTTCCTTTGCTCCACCGTTCTGCCAACAACACCATTTATTTTAAGCAAACATCTCAAAATCGGAGTAAATTAACCCACAGTTTCATTTGTATAAAAAAAAAAATCTGTGCAAAATCCAATGTGTAAACAAATGCAGCATTTCATTCTTTTTCTTTTTTTTTACCTGAACAGTTATAAACAGAACAGATACTTCTTGTAAAAATAGATATATTATGTTATCATTCTCATCATCATCAAGTTCTGGAACATTACAGAAAAAACACTGCATAAATGACAATTCGCCAGAGAAAAAATCTTCCAAAATCAAAACGTGTGTTGTCCATCAGCAGCCAATTGTAAAACTGAGAAGATGCTGGGAGGAGTCTGGCTGCGTCTCCCCCTCGAGTCTCATTCACAAGGGGGGTCGCTGCTGGCGTGTGGCGCTGCTCTCAGACTCTCCCTGGCGTGTGCCTGCCCTGCTGTCCGGTGGAGACGGCTTCTGCAGCAGCGGTTCCTTCTGTCGGTGGCGAGCCGAGGAAGAGGAGTAGAGCGGGCTGCTGTGCCGCTGGACGAATCGGACCAGGTTGGGCAGGGTGATGGGAGCGTCTTCAGGATACTTCACGCTGAGGTGTTTCCTGAACAGTAAATACAAATAAATACTGTGTGCAGCATCGTAACCAGAGCTGACATTCTGTCAAGGTCAAACTCAGGTTTCAAGCTGTAGCTGCAGTATAGATATGACTGCTTGGTATTTACTATTCAACCTCCAACTCTGTGTTACTCGGCAAAGCAACAGAGGAAATAAAGGAGTCTAACAGATGAGTATCAATGCTGTCTGCAACGCAGCTGAACCCTGGCTCTGTGTGTGAGGAGTATCAATGCTGTCTGCAACGCAGCTGAACCCAGGCTCTGTGTGTGAGGAGTATCAATGCTCTCTGCAACGCAGCTGAACCCTGGCTCTGTGTGTGAGGAGTATCAATGCTGTCTGCAACGCAGCTGAACCCAGGCTCTGTGTGTGAGGAGTATCAATGCTCTCTGCAACGCAGCTGAACCCTGGCTCTGTGTGTGAGGAGTATCAATGCTCTCTGCAACGCAGCTGAACCGTGTCTCTGTGTGTGAGGAGTATCAATGCTGTCTGCAACGCAGCTGAACCCTGGCTCTGTGTGTGAGGAGTATCAATGCTCTCTGCAACGCAGCTGAACCCTGGCTCTGTGTGTGAGGAGTATCAATGCTCTCTGCAACGCAGCTGAACCCTGGCTCTGTGTGTGAGGAGTATCAATGCTCTCTGCAACGCAGCTGAACCCTGGCTCTGTGTGTGAGGAGTATCAATGCTGTCTGCAACGCAGCTGAACCGTGTCTCTGTGTGTGAGGAGTATCAATGCTCTGCAACGCAGCTGAACCCTGGCTCTGTGTGTGAGGAGTACCAATGCTCTCTGCAACGCAGCTGAACCCTGGCTCTGTGTGTGAGGAGTATCAATGCTCTCTGCAACGCAGCTGAACCCTGGCTCTGTGTGTGAGGAGTATCAATGCTCTCTGCAACGCAGCTGAACCCTGGCTCTGTGTGTGAGGAGTATCAATGCTCTCTGCAACGCAGCTGAACCCTGGCTCTGTGTGTGAGGAGTATCAATGCTCTCTGCAACGCAGCTGAACCCTGGCTCTGTGTGTGAGGAGTACCAATGCTGTCTGCAACGCAGCTGAACCCTGGCTCTGTGTGTGAGGAGTATCAATGCTCTGCAACGCAGCTGAACCCTGGCTCTGTGTGTGAGGAGTATCAATGCTCTCTGCAACGCAGCTGAACCCTGGCTCTGTGTGTGAGGAGTATCACATGGGGACGATTCAGGGAGAAGTTCAGCATTGCTGCACATAGAAAAGGGAACTTCAGCAGCGATGAGAGGCATGGCACTCGCAACTTCTTTTTCCTGGTTTAAAAAAAAAACAAAAAAAAACAACTCTTTGTGCAATCGCTGTGTTTGGTTCCGGCTTTGATTCTGTATTGACAACACCACTGAGGAGGAAAAAAACAAACTAAAAAACCAAAAGGCTTCTGGTTTCGTATTTGCTGACCTCAGTTATCTAAGCGAGCCATTGTGGTTTTCAAAACCAATCTCATTACTCTGCAGAAAGCATGCACAGGGCTGTGGAATAGGCATTCTGTAATGCCAGGGTGCCTCGGCTGATTATTACACTGTATGCACTCTGCTTCACCTCCGCTTGAGGAATGCAGTATGTTTTTCACTACAGCCTGCATGTATACTCATGTAGCTGCAGCTAGCCTCGATTTAGCTTTTGAAAAAAGAAAATAAATGTCAGTATCAATTTTAAGCTAGCAGTGTGAGGAATCTCAACACATGAAAGGCAGTGTCATCATCCAGGGAAGAGTGTGTCTGCTTTCATGAACAACCTCTCCCCCTTCCCTCTCCCCTTCCCCTTCCCCTTCCCCCTTCCCCTTCCCCTTCCACTGGCTCTGTGCTGCAGGGACAGACTCATGATTGTGAATCACATCAACCTTACATAACAGCAGCGCTGCATCCAAAACAGGAAGCAGAGAGAGAGCAAGAGAGAGAGAGAGAGAGAGCAAGAGCGAGATGGGAGGCTGGTAGTTAAAGGACATAACTCATCAAATAAACGCCCACCTGACATCAGCAGTGCCCTACTTGTTAATAATAGCCTCGCTTGTGGGAGCTTGTCTGTGTGCCTCTGAATCATTGCAGCACAATGCCTGCTGCCAACACATACAGCAACAAGCACAGCACTGAACTGAATACACAGCATCACGAAAGGTACTGACGTCATCTGTCTTATCACTAAAACAGAAACCAGTTCGAAAGTGTGAACATGAAAATCCACACAGTAACAATAAAGCTCCGAGGAGAGGAGAGCATAGTGCTTCTGTCTGCTTGATGCATTGAATCCCCGCAGTCACACTTCCTCAACCCAACCCACACGCGTCACTCTTCATCTGAAACTGTACTTTACAGCATGCGAGGCATCTCTGCACACGCCTCTATTTATCTGCTGCACTGCCCTTTAGTAATGCTCAGCTGGGAATGTTCTGATTCGAGAAAAAAACCTAATAGAGCAAACTCATTCAAAAGCTTAGCAAAACCAGACCCTGAATAAAGAACCCTTTCTATCATGGAGTTTGGAATTCGGAGACAGCATTCTGCAAGTTCTACACTTTAACATGTTTGTGGAAAATCAGGCCGTCCACTTGAATCCTTGGAAGTAAAACTAATCTTGCATGGATTGTTTGAGCATCACCTAATTCAAGTGTAGCAGCGCAGGGCTGGGTGTAGGATACAGCTGATCACCTAATTCAAGTGTAGCAGCGCGGGGCTGGGTGTAGGATACAGCTGATCACCTAATTCAAGTGTAGCAGCGCAGGGCTGGGTGTAGGATACAGCTGATCATCTAATTCAAGTGTAGCAGTGCAGGGCTGGGTATAGGATACAGCTGCAGGTTTATTTTTAGATTTCAAAGTGACTTCTTGTTAGTAAATGGAGTCACTTTAAACTGTAAACTTTAAACTGGAAATATCGACCTATTTGCCAAATGAATGTCACCGGGGGATAATTTCAGTCCTTTTAAATGATGGAAAGCACTGGTTTCAGTGAAGACATCTTGACACACAGCAGTCCTAACTGGTCAGCTTGACTCAGTGGTGTGTACTGATGTCTGCTCTGACTCGGGCTGGGTCAGCTGTAACCTTCACTGCGGTCACAAACCCTTTTTGTTTTGTGCACTGAGGCATTGCACCCCCCTGCACTGCACCCCCCTGCACTGCCCCCCTGCACTGCACCCCCCTGCACTGCACCCTCCCCTGCACTGCACCCTCCCCTGCACTGCACCTCCCCCAGCATTGCAACCCCCCACCCCTGCACTGCACCTCCCCTGCACTGCACACCTCCCCCAGCATTGCAACCCCCCCCCACAGTGCAAGCACAAGGTCACGCTTCAGTTGAAGGATCCGTTGATAAAATGCTTCCAACACAAGATCTATTAAAGAAACTCTCTGCTCAGGTAAGCCATCATTATTGTTATTATTATTATTATTATTATTATTATTATTATTATTATTATTAGCCATGCACATTACCTGTCGCTCGGGAAGAACAGAATGGTTGGATAACGGTCCACCATAAACTCCCACGGGAGATCATTTTTGGCAGCATTTATTCTAAAAGAATTAAAAAAAAAAAAAAAAGTTATTTACACAATTGTTTTGCTGTTTATTTATATGAAGATTTAATCTGACACATTAACTGCCTCAGAACTCCCTCTCTCGTTAACTGCCTCAGAACTCCCTCCCTCGTTAACTGTCTCAGAATTCCCTCTCTCATTAACGTCCAGTCGCACGCACGGCCTGTTTCTTTGCTCAAAAAAATGTGGGAAAAAGACAGGAAGACAGTTTGTCAACCTCAGTGTTCAATCTAGATTGAAACTCTTCACAGATGCATGTTTAAATACAGTGTAACCTGCAACGTGGTAGTCTTGAGATTGCACAGCTGTATGCAGTGTAGTGGACACATTTTTTGAGGACGTCTAATAAGGACTGTCTGTGTCCCTGTGTGTCCTCGTCCTGCCTCCTACCTGCACACCGCCAGTCTTGGGTTGGACAGGGAGAGACGGGCCAGCTGGATGATGACGTGATTGAGAGCGGAGCAGAAGCCACACCACTGAGTGTAATAGAAGAGAAGGACGTCCTGCAAGCAAACGATCCATCAGCACAGGCAGGCAGAGAAGAGATTCCCCCAGCCCCCGTGTTCAACACACCTTTCATTTACCAACCAGAGCGCCCCCCGTGTTTAAAACACACCTTTCATTTACCAATCACAGCGCCCCCCAGTGTTTAAAACACACCTTTCATTTACCAATCACAGCGCCCCCCAGTGTTTAAAACACACCTTTCATTTACCAATCACAGCGCCCCCCCGTGTTTAAAACACACCTTTCATTTACCAATCACAGCGCCCCCCAGTGTTTAAAACACACCTTTCATTTACCAATCACAGCGCCCCCCAGTGTTTAAAACACACCTTTCATTTACCAATCACAGCGCCCCCCAGTGTTTAAAACACACCTTTCATTTACCAATCACAGTGCCCCCCAGTGTTTAAAACACACCTTTCATTTACCAATCACAGTGCCCCCAGTGTTTAAAACACACCTTTCATTTACCAATCACAGTGCCCCCAGTGTTTAAAACACACCTTTCATTTACCAATCACAGTGCCCCCAGTGTTTAAAACACACCTTTCATTTACCAATCACAGTGCCCCCAGTGTTTAAAACACACCTTTCATTTACCAATCACAGTCCCCCAGTGTTTAAAACACACCTTTCATTTACCAATCACAGTGCCCCCAGTGTTTAAAACACACCTTTCATTTACCAATCACAGTGCCCCAGTGTTTAAAACACACCTTTCATTTACCAATCACAGTGCCCCCAGTGTTTAAAACACACCTTTCATTTACCAATCACAGTGCCCCCAGTGTTTAAAACACACCTTTCATTTACCAATCACAGTGCCCCCAGTGTTTAAAACACACCTTTCATTTACCAATCACAGTGCCCCCAGTGTTTAAAACACACCTTTCATTTACCAATCACAGTGCCCCAGTGTTTAAAACACACCTTTCATTTACCAATCACAGTGCCCCCAGTGTTTAAAACACACCTTTCATTTACCAATCACAGTGCCCCAGTGTTTAAAACACACCTTTCATTTACCAATCACAGTGCCCCCAGTGTTTAAAACACACCTTTCATTTACCAATCACAGTGCCCCCAGTGTTTAAAACACACCTTTCATTTACCAATCACAGTGCCCCCAGTGTTTAAAACACACCTTTCAT
Source organism: Acipenser oxyrinchus oxyrinchus (assembly GCA_030684275.1). Taxonomy (NCBI): domain Eukaryota; kingdom Metazoa; phylum Chordata; class Actinopteri; order Acipenseriformes; family Acipenseridae; genus Acipenser; species Acipenser oxyrinchus. Next base: position 38,521,094 of record CM060259.1, read on the forward strand.
TTACCAATCACAGTGCCCCCAGTGTTTAAAACACACCTTTCATTTACCAATCACAGTCCCCCAGTGTTTAAAACACACCTTTCATTTACCAATCACAGTGCCCCAGTGTTTAAAACACACCTTTCATTTACCAATCACAGTGCCCCCAGTGTTTAAAACACACCTTTCATTTACCAATCACAGTGCCCCCAGTGTTTAAAACACACCTTTCATTTACCAATCACAGTGCCCCAGTGTTTAAAACACACCTTTCATTTACCAATCACAGTGCCCCCAGTGTTTAAAACACACCTTTCATTTACCAATCACAGTGCCCCAGTGTTTAAAACACACCTTTCATTTACCAATCACAGTGCCCCCAGTGTTTAAAACACACCTTTCATTTACCAATCACAGTGCCCCAGTGTTTAAAACACACCTTTCATTTACCAATCACAGTGCCCCCAGTGTTTAAAACACACCTTTCATTTACCAATCACAGTGCCCCCAGTGTTTAAAACACACCTTTCATTTACCAATCACAGTGCCCCCAGTGTTTAAAACACACCTTTCATTTACCAATCACAGTGCCCCAGTGTTTAAAACACACCTTTCATTTACCAATCACAGTGCCCCCAGTGTTTAAAACACACCTTTCATTTACCAATCACAGTGCCCCAGTGTTTAAAACACACCTTTCATTTACCAATCACAGTGCCCCAGTGTTTAAAACACACCTTTCATTTACCAATCACAGTGCCCCAGTGTTTAAAACACACCTTTCATTTACCAATCACAGTGCCCCCAGTGTTTAAAACACACCTTTCATTTACCAATCACAGTGCCCCCAGTGTTTAAAACACACCTTTCATTTACCAATCACAGTGCCCCCAGTGTTTAAAACACACCTTTCATTTACCAATCACAGTGCCCCCAGTGTTTAAAACACACCTTTCATTTACCAATCACAGTGCCCCAGTGTTTAAAACACACCTTTCATTTACCAATCACAGTGCCCCAGTGTTTAAAACACACCTTTCATTTACCAATCACAGTGCCCCCAGTGTTTAAAACACACCTTTCATTTACCAATCACAGTGCCCCCAGTGTTTAAAACACACCTTTCATTTACCAATCACAGCCCCCAGTGTTTAAAACACACCTTTCATTTACCAATCACAGTGCCCCAGTGTTTAAAACACACCTTTCATTTACCAATCACAGTGCCCCCAGTGTTTAAAACACACCTTTCATTTACCAATCACAGTGCCCCCAGTGTTTAAAACACACCTTTCATTTACCAATCACAGTGCCCCCAGTGTTTAAAACACACCTTTCATTTACCAATCACAGTGCCCCAGTGTTTAAAACACACCTTTCATTTACCAATCACAGTGCCCCAGTGTTTAAAACACACCTTTCATTTACCAATCACAGTGCCCCAGTGTTTAAAACACACCTTTCATTTACCAATCACAGTGCCCCCAGTGTTTAAAACACACCTTTCATTTACCAATCACAGTGCCCCCAGTGTTTAAAACACACCTTTCATTTACCAATCACAGTGCCCCAGTGTTTAAAACACACCTTTCATTTACCAATCACAGTGCCCCCAGTGTTTAAAACACACCTTTCATTTACCAATCACAGTGCCCCCAGTGTTTAAAACACACCTTTCATTTACCAATCACAGTGCCCCCAGTGTTTAAAACACACCTTTCATTTACCAATCACAGTGCCCCCAGTGTTTAAAACACACCTTTCATTTACCAATCACAGTGCCCCCAGTGTTTAAAACACACCTTTCATTTACCAATCACAGTGCCCCCAGTGTTTAAAACACACCTTTCATTTACCAATCACAGTGCCCCAGTGTTTAAAACACACCTTTCATTTACCAATCACAGTGCCCCCAGTGTTTAAAACACACCTTTCATTTACCAATCACAGTGCCCCCAGTGTTTAAAACACACCTTTCATTTACCAATCACAGTGCCCCCAGTGTTTAAAACACACCTTTCATTTACCAATCACAGTGCCCCAGTGTTTAAAACACACCTTTCATTTACCAATCACAGCCCCCAGTGTTTAAAACACACCTTTCATTTACCAATCACAGTGCCCCCAGTGTTTAAAACACACCTTTCATTTACCAATCACAGTGCCCCAGTGTTTAAAACACACCTTTCATTTACCAATCACAGTGCCCCCAGTGTTTAAAACACACCTTTCATTTACCAATCACAGTGCCCCCAGTGTTTAAAACACACCTTTCATTTACCAATCACAGTGCCCCCAGTGTTTAAAACACACCTTTCATTTACCAATCACAGTGCCCCAGTGTTTAAAACACACCTTTCATTTACCAATCACAGTGCCCCCAGTGTTTAAAACACACCTTTCATTTACCAATCACAGTGCCCCCAGTGTTTAAAACACACCTTTCATTTACCAATCACAGTGCCCCCAGTGTTTAAAACACACCTTTCATTTACCAATCACAGTGCCCCCAGTGTTTAAAACACACCTTTCATTTACCAATCACAGTGCCCCCAGTGTTTAAAACACACCTTTCATTTACCAATCACAGTCCAGTGCCCCCAGTGTTTAAAACACACCTTTCATTTACCAATCACAGTGCCCCCAGTGTTTAAAACACACCTTTCATTTACCAATCACAGTGCCCCAGTGTTTAAACACACCTTTCATTTACCAATCACAGTGCCCCCAGTGTTTAAAACACACCTTTCATTTACCAATCACAGTGCCCCCAGTGTTTAAAACACACCTTTCATTTACCAATCACAGTGCCCCCAGTGTTTAAAACACACCTTTCATTTACCAATCACAGTGCCCCCAGTGTTTAAAACACACCTTTCATTTACCAATCACAGTGCCCCCAGTGTTTAAAACACACCTTTCATTTACCAATCACAGTGCCCCCAGTGTTTAAAACACACCTTTCATTTACCAATCACAGTGCCCCCAGTGTTTAAAACACACCTTTCATTTACCAATCACAGTGCCCCCAGTGTTTAAAACACACCTTTCATTTACCAATCACAGTGCCCCCAGTGTTTAAAACACACCTTTCATTTACCAATCACAGTGCCCCCAGTGTTTAAAACACACCTTTCATTTACCAATCACAGTGCCCCCAGTGTTTAAAACACACCTTTCATTTACCAATCACAGTGCCCCCAGTGTTTAAAACACACCTTTCATTTACCAATCACAGTGCCCCCAGTGTTTAAAACACACCTTTCATTTACCAATCACAGTGCCCCCAGTGTTTAAAACACACCTTTCATTTACCAATCACAGTGCCCCAGTGTTTAAAACACACCTTTCATTTACCAATCACAGTGCCCCAGTGTTTAAAACACACCTTTCATTTACCAATCACAGTGCCCCCAGTGTTTAAAACACACCTTTCATTTACCAATCACAGTGCCCCCAGTGTTTAAACACACCTTTCATTTACCAATCACAGTGCCCCCAGTGTTTAAAACACACCTTTCATTTACCAATCACAGTGCCCCCAGTGTTTAAAACACACCTTTCATTTACCAATCACAGTGCCCCCAGTGTTTAAACACACCTTTCATTTACCAATCACAGTGCCCCCAGTGTTTAAAACACACCTTTCATTTACCAATCACAGTGCCCCCAGTGTTTAAAACACACCTTTCATTTACCAATCACAGTGCCCCCAGTGTTTAAACACACCTTTCATTTACCAATCACAGTGCCCCCCAGTGTTTAAACACACCTTTCATTTACCAATCACAGTGCCCCCAGTGTTTAAAACACACCTTTCATTTACCAATCACAGTGCCCCCAGTGTTTAAAACACACCTTTCATTTACCAATCACAGTGCCCCAGTGTTTAAAACACACCTTTCATTTACCAATCACAGTGCCCCCAGTGTTTAAAACACACCTTTCATTTACCAATCACAGTGCCCCCAGTGTTTAAAACACACCTTTCATTTACCAATCACAGTGCCCCAGTGTTTAAAACACACCTTTCATTTACCAATCACAGTGCCCCCAGTGTTTAAAACACACCTTTCATTTACCAATCACAGTGCCCCCCAGTGTTTAAACACACCTTTCATTTACCAATCACAGTGCCCCCCAGTGTTTAAAACACACCTTTCATTTACCAATCACAGCGCCCCCCAGTGTTTAAACACACCTTTCATTTACCAATCACAGCCCCCAGTGTTTAAAACACACCTTTCATTTACCAATCACAGTGCCCCCAGTGTTTAAACACACCTTTCATTTACCAATCACAGTGCCCCCCAGTGTTTAAACACACCTTTCATTTACCAATCACAGTGCCCCCCAGTGTTTAAAACACACCTTTCATTTACCAATCACAGTGCCCCCCAGTGTTTAAAACACACCTTTCATTTACCAATCACAGTGCCCCCCAGTGTTTAAAACACACCTTTCATTTACCAATCACAGTGCCCCAGTGTTTAAACACACCTTTCATTTACCAATCACAGCCCCCAGTGTTTAAAACACACCTTTCATTTACCAATCACAGTGCCCCCCAGTGTTTAAACACACCTTTCATTTACCAATCACAGCGCCCCCCAGTGTTTAAACACACCTTTCATTTACCAATCACAGTGCCCCCCAGTGTTTAAAACACACCTTTCATTTACCAATCACAGTGCCCCCAGTGTTTAAACACACCTTTCATTTACCAATCACAGTGCCCCCCAGTGTTTAAAACACACCTTTCATTTACCAATCACAGTGCCCCCCAGTGTTTAAACACACCTTTCATTTACCAATCACAGCGCCCCCCAGTGTTTAAAACACACCTTTCATTTACCTTTCATTCTGCGTTGCAATTGAAGGACTTCTTTTACCCAACAAGCGAATGTTAAATCAGTCATCAGGACCAGATAACGAAACCACCAATGGGCTGGCAGCGATTTCTCTGCCAGGGTAAGAGAATTATTAAAAAGCACCTTTTCAGGGTCCATCACTGCTCTGTGGAATGTCTGAGTGGTCACCGCGGTGATTAAAGACTCTCCCACAGGCTCCTGCACCGCCTCCCCGACCAGGTGCCTCTGCAGCAGACTGTAGGGGGTGCTGTAGTTCTGAATGAAGGACTCTGAAACACAACAGAAACAGGCAGGCTGCTACGTGCAGCGGAAACCAACAGAGACGTGCTGCAACCCCAGAGACACACAAAGTTCTGTAGTAAAACAGGTATAAAAATGTTGCTTGTGTTGTTTAGTTGAGTACTAATGCCACTTTTAATTCTTGCCTGTTTGTGTCCTATTGTGTGTGTGTGTGTGCGTGTTCTGTCACTTCTGAATATTGTTCACCATGCGTACTAAACTCTTTTTGCAAAAATGTTCCTTTTTGACCACATCTGCAATCAGATGTTTGATAACATGTCATGCACAATTCATGTGAGCTCCAAGTATTCTGTTAGACTGTAACCTGGCACAGTTCAGTTAGGACCGTACTGCACCGTCTCCACTCCACTGCTGTCACGTCCCTCGATGTTGTGTTTTGTGGAACATACCCAGAGTGTTTCTCACAATGCCCTGCTCCTGGTTCAGGACATGGTGCACCTCATCCTGAAGGTTCAGCACAGTGGCAAACCCCATCATGCTGGCGTTCTCGGGGGCGCCCAGCCTCCTGGCAAACTCCCGGTGCAGCCCCGAGTCCAGCAAGTAAAAGTTCAGGGTCTTGTTAGTCCCACACTTGAGCCCTGTGACAGCACTGTGTGCAGAAGCAGAGCCGAGGTCCTCAATGTGAGGCAGCACAGAGCGCCTGTCCTGCTGTGTAGAGGAGCCCTTGCTGAGACTCCAGCAGCAGGCAGTGTAGTAGTCCAGGGGGCTGGAGGGGCTCAGTACGTGGCTGCACTGCACCTTCCCGGAGAGCAGCTGTGTGAAGGAGTCCTCTCGGAGGTACAGCGAGTCCAGGGAGGGGCAGGGCCGGGGCTCGAGGGCCTGGTCGAGGCAGAGCTCACAGACATTATGAGTCCTGGAGACGGACAGCCAGTGCTGGAAAGCCAGTGTGTTGCAGCAGGGGGCTCTGCTCAGGGAGCCAGGCTCGCCCCACACTTCCGGCTCCATGAAGACAGGCCAGGACGAGCCACTGCAGCTGTGATACTGCACAGCAATCTCTGCCACCTGCCAATTCAACAAAGACACAAGGAAGAGATTATTCTTTATAACACAACCCCCTGGTACTGACTGCATGACAGCTTACCAAGGAATAGCATCTCCCCTCCCCATACGTTAGGAAAGATAGAGGGACTCTGGGCTAGGTTCTCAGAGCTACTTACTCCAAATCCTATTTCTAACCCTGTGGAGTTCCATATCTCTGGGATCTTTTGAATGCCACAGTGCCACTGGATTAGAAATGCTGCTTGCATTGTAGCAGACTCGAGCTGCATCTCACAGGGCTTCAAACAGAGTCGCAGACTGATCGTGTGCTGATCAGGAATGGGCAGCGCAGCTCTGAGACGATGAAATGTTCTCAGAACCAACAACTCAGAAATGTGTCACTGCCCCTTTTAACAGGATCGCACTGAAATAAAACACCACTTCTGTACCTGGCTGCAGTGTGCCTGGAAAGAGACTGCCATGGACTGCACTGACAGGAGTAGAAACCTCCCTCATTCTAAACAGTTTACTTTCAGTGACGAAATAGAAATGAGGCTTAATGACTGCATGGACGGGTGAACATGTCATCTGATTAAATTATCAACAGCGGATTTTCATTTCTGTATGCACTTTTATTTAGATTTTGGATTTAGGGTTAAACATCCCAGTGGAGCCTCTATTAGAAGCAGCTGGCTCAGGTGCAGTGCTCAGCAGTGACTGGTCCCCTCACCTCCTCCACGAGGGGCTGGCTGGGGGCCAGCGGGTCGAAGGGTAGGAAGATGAGCAGCGCGGCCCCCTTCCTCAGCTCCTGCTCCAGAGCACGGCTCTTCCCTCCGTGAGGACGCAGCCAGCGCACCAGCCGCTCCCGGTGCTCCAAGGCCCAGCGGCAGATGTTCTCCGAGGTGAAGTTCAGCACGTGGCTCGGGAACGTCTGCATGGAAAGTGAGCCAGAGGAGACAGTGTGAAGCACATTCCTTTATAAGCTTAGTGTCTGCATGGAAAGTGAACCAGAGGAGACAGTGTGAAGCACATTCCCAGAGCTTAGTGTCTGCATGGAAACAAACAAGTGAGCCAGAGGAGACAGTGTGAAGCACATTCCCAGAGCTTAGTGTCTGCATGGAAACAAACAAGTGAGCCAGAGGAGACAGTGTGAAGCACATTCCCAGAGCTTAGTGTCTGCATGGAAACAAACAAGTGAGCCAGAGGAGACAGTGTGAAGCACATTCCCAGAGCTTAGTGTCTGCATGGAAACAAACAAGTGAGCCAGAGGAGACAGTGTGAAGCACATTCCCAGAGCTTAGTGTCTGCATGGAAACAAACAAGTGAGCCAGAGGAGACAGTGTGAAGCACATTCCCAGAGCTTAGTGTCTGCATGGAAACAAACAAGTGAGCCAGAGGAGACAGTGTGAAGCACATTCCCAGAGCTTAGTGTCTGCATGGAAACAAACAAGTGAGCCAGAGGAGACAGTGTGAAGCACATTCCCAGAGCTTAGTGTCTGCATGGAAACAAACAAGTGAGCCAGAGGAGACAGTGTGAAGCACATTCCAGAGCTTAGTGTCTGCATGGAAACAAACAAGTGAGCCAGAGGAGACAGTGTGAAGCACAATCCCTTATGAGCTTAGTGTCTGCATGGAAACAAACAAGTGAGCCAGAGGAGACAGTGTGAAGCACATTCCCTTATGAGCTTAGTGTCTGCATGGAAACAAACAAGTGAGCCAGAGGAGACAGTGTGAAGCACATTCCCAGAGCTTAGTGTCTGCATGCCTTTTTCTGTATTTGTGTCTCAGCAACATGTGGTTTTGAAAGGAGCGAGCAGTCCCAGTTTCGAAGGCTGGTTTCTCGTTACTCACCAGAGACGTGTTGAAGTGTCTGTGCATGTAGACTGTCCCTGGAGCGTCCAGTGAAATTGCTTTTGCCACCTGCTTACTTGTTATCACCCCGAAACGCATGACACCCTGGAAATCTGAAACCACAGAAAGGAGGTGAGAGAGAGGAAATCTGAAAACCACAGAAAGGAGGAGAGAGAGAGAGAGAGAGAGAGAGAGAGAGAGAGAGAGAGAGAGAGAGAGAGAGAGAGAGAGAGAGATGGGGGTGCAAGCAGCTCTAGGGAGAGCCCTTTGCTTCACACCAATTCTAAAATAAGAAATGCTAATGTTGCATGCCACTGGCTCAATCACTGCAGATGCACGGTAATGTACATTATTTCATTTTATTTTTTTAAACTAAGTCACATAAGGACCAACCTTCTGAGTGGTGCATTCATCCTACATGATCCAACAACACTCTTCATATACCCTGAAGATCAGAAAACGCTCATTGGCTGAGTGTGTGTATCCCATAGCAACCTTATCAGTCGTGCTCACATTGTGAAGCCAAGAGACCCTCCTACAAAAACCACTCTGAGCTGGATAGCATTGCTTCAAGCATTACAAACTGTGTCCCCGACACACACACCAGCGCATTAGTTAAAGGGACAAACACATGGACATACTGCAGACTCACACAGTGCTGCTTGGCTTGGGTGCAGGACTAACGCAGGTCTCCTCACTAAAGCAGCTGCAGACTGGCCCCTTACCTCTCCTGAGAGCCTGCAGAGCCGAGGTGAGGAAGGTCAGGTACCCGGGGGGCTGTGGAGAGGCGTTGAACTCAAAGTACCCCAGAACCCCTGGCTGAGACAGAGCAGGGAGCAGGGTTAGCACTGGGGTCACTTCATTTCCTAAGAGTGTAAACTTTAGTATAGAACGTCTTCAAACGTCTCAACTTCTGCGAGGTGGCAGCATCTGTTTTTTGTATGCTTAATGAAAAAAAAGAAAGAAAGATACCTCATAATGAGACAAGAAGTTCTGCAGTCCAGCTCGGGAAGGAACATACTGGAGAGGAGTGATCACCCCATAATGAACTCCTCCACATAAGCAGCCGTGATGGGACCATTGTACTCAATGGGGCCGAACCTGTGCAAGGAGAGAGATAGAGAGAGAGAGAGGGGCACAGTGCAACTCATAGGACTGTCATTCAGGGACACAGCAGACACTACAAACCTGTGCAAGAGAGAGAGAGAGAGAGAGAGAGAGAGAGAGAGAGAGAGTGCAACTCATAGGACTGTCATTCAGGGACACAGCAGACACTACAAACCTGTGCAAGAGAGAGAGAGAGAGAGAGAGAGAGAGAGAGGGGTATAGTGCAACTCATAGGACTGTCATTCAGGGACACAGCAGACACTACAAACCTGTGCAAGAGAGAGAGAGAGAGAGAGAGAGAGAGAGAGAGAGAGAGAGAGAGAGAGAGAGAGTATAGTGCAACTCATAGGACTGTCATTCAGGGACACAGCAGACACTACAAACCTGTGCAAGAGATAGAGAGAGAGAGAGAGAGAGAGAGAGAGAGAGAGAGAGAGAGAGAGAGAGGGGTATAGTGCAACTCATAGGACTGTCATTCAGGGACACAGCAGACACTACAAACCTGTGCAAGAGATAGAGAGAGAGAGAGAGAGAGAGAGAGAGAGAGAGAGAGAGAGAGAGAGAGGGGTATAGTGCAACTCATAGGACTGTCATTCAGGGACACAGCAGACACTACCAACCTGTGCAAGAGAGCAACAGCTCCCCCTTGTGGAAGAAAAACACCCTGTAAAAATATCTATGCACTTTGCTAAATCCCATGTTAGTCACTTCATCGGGGAACCCAGGTGTGACCATCCCAACCGCAGTGCAGCTCCAGTCTCATTCCCACTCCTGCAATCCCCAAACCGCGCCCCGCTCTGCTCCTCACTCACCTTCTGTGATACAGGTATATGACGGGATAGTGATAGAAGTTATTCTGCTTCCTGCATTTCCCTTGGTTCCACCAGCAGTTCACAGCTACAAACTGCACCTGCACAGAGAAACCACAGTGTTATAGCACAGCTCCACTGGGGCAAGCACATCAAACACATGAAGCAGCACAGCACTCCACAGCTCCACCGGGACAAACACATGAAGCAGCACAGCACTCCACAGCTCCACCGGGACAAACACATGAAGCAGCACAGCACTCCACAGCTCCACTGTAACAAACACATGAAGCAGCACAGCACTCCACAGCTCCACCGGGACAAACACATGAAGCAGCACAGCACTCCACAGCTCCACTGTAACAAACACATGAAGCAGCACAGCACTCCACAGCTCCACCGGGACAAACACATGAAGCAGCACAGCACTCCACAGCTCCACCGGGACAAACACATGAAGCAGCACAGCACTCCACAGCTCCACCGGGACAAACACATGAAGCAGCACAGCACTCCACAGCTCCACCGGGACAAACACATGAAGCAGCACAGCACTCCACAGCTCCACTGTGACAAACACATGAAGCAGCACAGCACTCCACAGCTCCACCGGGACAAACACATGAAGCAGCACAGCACTCCACAGCTCCACCGGGACAAACACATGAAGCAGCACAGCACTCCACAGCTCCACTGGGACAAACACATGAAGCAGCACAGCAGTGCTCTACTGTTTACACAAGAACACGAGGAGGCCTTTCACCCCATCAGTGCTCGTCCACTTCCAGCAGCTGATTGTTTTCAAAACTTAAAGGATCCCAGTGATCCTGCCTCAGCAACATGACTAGGTAACCCATTCCATCCCCTCACCACTCTCTGTGTGAAGAAGAGTCTCCTTCAGCAACATGACTAGGTAACCCATTCCATCCCCTCACCAATCTCTGTGTGAAGAAGAGTCTCTTTCAGCAACATGACTAGGTAACCCATTCCATCCCTCACCAATCTCTGTGTGAAGAAGAGTCTCTTTCAGCAACATGACTAGGTAACCCATTCCATCCCCTCACCAATCTCTGTGTGAAGAAGGGTCTCCTTCAGCAACATGACTAGGTAACCCATTCCATCCCCTCACCACTCTCTGTGTGAAGAAGAGTCTCCTTCCCTCGGTCCCAAGTCTTATCTCCTATCAGAACATCAGCAAACTAGAGAACAAGTCTTGAATGTCATTGAAAGAAGAAAGCCCCCCGAACAAAGTGGTATGATGCAAACTAGAACAGGAGCTCCTATGACACAGGAGGGGTTCCAGCTGTGCACACACTGATAACTCCGGGCAATGCTTTTATTATATATACAGTACAGCTAATCCCAGCAGGACAACTTCCGATACACCTCAACTACACCACACAACCAAAGGCAGTTCATAACAGATTTGCTTTTTCCTTTTATTATTATTAGTATTAGCATTATTACTATTGTTATGCAGGGCACACAAGCTTCGTAGGTGACGTCTCTGAAGTGCTCTCTCACTGGATCAGTTTCAAAATCTTGCAAAACCAGGTTAACAAGCCTGGGGCGAGGGATCAGCAGAGAGTAAGCTATCGAGGTCAGGTCCTTGTGCTATTAAAGGGGCCGCACACAGAACATGTCGAAGCTGCTCTTCAAGGTGAAATCCCAAGCCAGGACACACACTGTACTGCAGATGGAGCAGTAGAACACACACACACAATGCTAACAGATGACCTGGGATCCCTTCTGCTGGACTGGAATCGTTCGCCTGCTTATTGCTTCAGCATTCAGTCCTTCGGGAGGATTTCATTTCTACCCAAGTAGACCCCTATTGAATAGCAGTTTGATCTAGTCCTGGTTTTACTAGGAGTTTAATAAGACACACCTGAGCTTGCAACCTATACACACACTGTGGCTAACCAAGCTCCTAGGAAAACCTGGAATGGGTGAAACTGCTCTGCCATAGGAGTTTTATTTCCATCCCTGCCCCAAATCTGGGTTTAAAATCAGAAGTGGTCTAGTCCACATAAAAGCCCTAATTTGATTTATAAATAATTGTTTGGATAATCTTCATAATTCAAATCGCAGAATATATTCTCTGGTAAACAGCTTGAGTTAATAATGACCATGTCATGACTAATGTTATATTATTATTATTATTAGTTTATTTAGCAGACGCCTTTATCCAAGGCGACTTACAGAGACTGGGGTGTGTGAACTATGCATCAGCTGCAGAGTCACTTACAACTACGTCTCACCCGAAAGACGGAGCACAAGGAGGTTAAGTGACTTATATACAAATGACTCACACACTCCGAGAGCCTATTTAATTTTGTCTGATAAAAAAAAAAACAATACATTGAGTTTGTTTACTGCCTCCGTGGGTGACACAACGTCTGTCACAACAGCAGTTAGTTACCTGGTCTGCCAGCTTCCTGGCGACCCGCTCGATCTCTCCTCTGGCGGAGATGGACTGCCCGCACCAGGGAGCGTAGAAATAGAGCAGCGACACCTCGGAGGCGCTGCGCAGCGACTCCGCCTCGTCCAGCTGCCCGAGGTACAGGTCCACTACCGGGACGCCGGGAGAGAAGAACCGCGCCGGCGGCTGAGCGGGTAAAACAACCGGCTTCGTCTCACTGTCGAAACAGAGTACGAGGTAAACAAAGCAGGTTTAATTATATTAAAAAAATAAATAAATAATAATAAAAAAAATGTAAGTCAACAAACCAAAAAAAAAAAAACAAGATGAAATTAAGATGAATAAAACATGACAGCCAGGATCATACTGCAGAGATATATATGTATATATATATATATATATATATATATATATATATATATATATATATATATATATATATATATATATATACATACATACACGAAGCAACAAGATTTATAAATAACATAAAATTCTTTAAAACACTCAATGGGAACGGGTGTTATGTGGATGCGTTCACGAGAGGCAGATTCTGCAAATTCATTGGCTACTTGCTCCGATTCTGTGCAGATTCTGCGCAGAATGACGAAAGTCTGCGTGTCGTGAACGCACCCTGTGTGTGTTATCCTGTGGCGACCTCATATGGGGACGGATTTAAAAAAACAAAACCCTTGTAGTCTTTATGGAAGAGGTAAATACATGCTATGATTGCCTTATCTGTGGATATCCCCTCCCCCTACCTCTCTCATATTAAGCAATGGAAGAAAAAAAAACTGAAACCATTTTCAATGAAAAAAAAATCATTAATGTGTCCAAAACTACTTTTGTTCAGCATATTTTGAATATGTAATGCACGAAAGGGTCAAAACTGACGCACATTGCGTGAGATCAGTAACCGCAAATACAAAAGAGACACGTCACCGATCACACAGACTTAAAGACCACTTACTGTTCTGTAGTCAACAACTAGCGTGTTATGAATAACACGATTTAATATTACGACTGTGTATTATTCTGCGCTGCAAAATAGTGTATAACTGAGCGGTAACAACGTCAGAGATACCTTGTTACATAATGAACCGTTCCAGTGTTTGTTGTGGTTTCATGTGTGAGAGTTGAACACTTCTTATACAGCTACAGTGTATCATATTGTTATTAAGCGCGATGGTGTTTGTGTTGTTTGCTGTCGCTTCAGTCAGAGGAGCGTCTGCACCTTTCTTTCACAACCCTTCCTGTGTCAGAGAGTACGCGAAACTGAGGTCGTGCGTTACCTGCAGGTGAACGTTATTGCAAGAATGAGGCTACAACTCAGCACGATGGCTCCGCACAGCAATGCAGGTCTCCGGGCCATCTGATTCACCGCCTGCCGGAGAGAACCCCGCAACCGGAGCAGCATTCCGAGCTCACCCCGTCACTCCCATTTATAAACTCGACACCGGACAGGGGGAGGGAACTATGCCCATTTGGCACAGCCCGCTTTATTTGAATAGTGACCGACTCCAAGCCCTCAGACCCCGGCGTGTATCAGACAAACCCCTCTCCGCCACGTACTCCCCCAATGCTTCCGCTTTGGCTTCAGCAGCAAAGTAGTTTTAGGGTTGGTCGCTGAAATGCTTCCTAGGAAACAGAATGTAAAATGATGGTGTTGATGGTTGCAAATAGGAGCCTTTTAACTACTGCCAGTCTTGAGTTAAGCACTTTTGAGATAGTCTCAAACTTTAACTATGCCTTGTTTGATAGGCTGTTTAAAGAGATTACGGCGACTGCTTATTGGACAAAAAAACGTAGTGCAAGCAGCCAGGGTATGAATGTTGGGGAACTGATGAAAAATGAACAGTAAAGCATGCGATCACCGTCTATAAACCTGCTTAAAATACGCCAAAGCTTAACTTCTGTCAACTCCTTGGGTTAGGATTTTAACTCTTCGTTGTTCTGGGTGAAACGGATCCAGTTCTAATTGACCCCAGGCGTGGTGCAATTAGAAGAACCAGGAGCCCCACGCTGTGCAGCATGCATTCAGAAACCCCCCAGTGTGCAGCACGCATTCAGAAACCTCACGCTGTGCAGCACGCATTCAGGAACCCCACGCTGTGCAGCACGCATTCAGAAACTGCAGTGTGCAGCATGCATTCAGAAATCGCACAGTGTGCAGCATGCATTCAGTTCAGAAACTGCAGTGTGCAGCATGCATTCAGAAATCGCACAGTGTGCAGCATGCATTCAGAAACCGCACACTGTGAAGCATGCATTCAGAAACCGCAGTGTGCAACACGCATTCAGGAACAAAGGAACCAGGAGCCCCACACTATTTCACTAGTAACAAACGAGACAAAGGTAAATGAATCTTTTAATATTGGCATTGCTGGTCAATACAGTTCAATGCCAACTGGCATCAGAAACGGTTGAGAAATAATCAACGTTGGAACAGCAAGCAAATTCGAACACTTATACAAGATTTTTTTGTGCAGTTCCTACAAACCCTTTTATCCCCAAATCTGCCAAAAAGCAAGAAGAGGAGGAACCTAAACCTGTTGAACTCTCTATTAAAAACAAAACAAAACAAAACCACTTTGGGAATAAAGAAAGAAAGAGTTGCATGAAGTCTTCTTGTCCCACTCCACTTCTGTTTCTTCAAGCAGCTCAGATGCACCGTTTAAAAAAACCCAAACTCTCGGATCTTTTTCCAGTTCATCTAAAAGGGCACTCGGAGGACACCAACATCAATAAAATCATCCCTTAGCCTATTTAGTGTATTTTCTTTTAATTCTGTATTCAAAACAAGCAGTTAGGTCCAAGCAGTGGCTGCATTCAGATACCCTGAACAGCCTCCCCTATCGTTTCCGTAACAACTCGCCAAAGTCTATTACTGTCCTACAAAAAGGCATCGATGCGTTTGATCAGTTTTAAACAGTGATGAAACAACAGAGTCATGATTAAAACAAAGCCATGCAGGTGACAGCTATGGTAACGTATGATTCTAACTTTAATAGAGCAGAGGCAGCTTGCATAACCTCTGCTGTTGCCCTTGAAGACCCACAAAGGGACTGCCTGACTGACTGTCAGCCCTCCTCCTTTCTGCTCTTACTTCAGCAATGGCAAATACTCGTTTCACACTTCGTTCAGCACCCGACACACCCTCCATTTTCAACTGCATTCATTGATTGACTTGCTAATTAAGGGCTTAATGAATGTCTTCAAGCAAAAAACTGTATTTTCCAAAGTCGTTATCATTTGGAGCGATCAGGTGGTCATTCCTTGCTTTGGCCAGCTTCATTAATAGGAACTCTCTCCTATCCTCCCATTCCTTCAGCTCTGCTTTGCCGTGAGCCAGCTTACAGCCGTCTTCCTCTGTGCAAGAGCCTTTAAGATACCTGCAACGCCAATACATTGAGTCAATATTTCAAAAGGACATTGTTACATTAAAAACACTGAATGCATGAACATTTAAAATATATGTTATACAGGGATGGAAATCAGACTCCTTTTGCAGAGCAGTTTCACCCATTTCAAGTTGTAATACCAGCTTGATTAGCCCCAGTGTGTACTGGTAACAAGCTCAATCTTATTAAACTCACAGTAAAATAGCTATGCAATGGCACAAGCCTACCTCTCGCACACTTTGAAGCAGCCGGTAGGGAAGCGATACTGCCAGCAGTTCTGGTCATCCTCGCTGTTAAATAGCTTGTCCTTGTGTTTCTCTGAAGTGATGTGCTGCTGCCACTGCTTCTTACTGTTACAGTTCTTCCCACACAGCCAGCAGTGATAGCCAGCCTGCACAAATACAGAGACACTGGATCTGTAAAGCAGTACATTAGCATGCCAGCTGCCGATTTCACTGCAGCCCTCCGGGATGGAAGTAAGGCTCCTATTGCACAGCACTTCACCCATTCCAGGTTTGAATACAAGCTTGATTCGACACTGTTTAAAGGTGTGTCTTATTAAACTCATTGCAAAACCAGGACTGGATTAAACTGCTATGCAACGGGAGCCTTATTTCTATTCCTGCGTGCTGGTCTAGCTGTACTTTAGGTGTGTATTACAGTACAATTAAACACCCTGCTCACTGTTTTGAAACTAGAACGATTTCATACAAAAATAAATTAATTAAAAGCAATGCAAATAAATGCACAGTGAATGCTCCCTTACCATTTCTTCAGCGTAGTCTGTGGGCATATGAATCGGATTCCCGTTCTGTCTGACTGCCTCCTCTCCGTGCTCTGGCTTCGCACTCTGACTTTTCAGCCACAGTTCATACAGCTGCTCCATGTCTTGGACTTGACAAAAAAAAAACATCAAAATGATATCAATAAATAAATACGTCAGTCTTCTTCTGGCAAAGTCTCAAGGAATTGTAACTTATTTTAAGATATTCCGGTCAATATACGGTCATCTGATTACTACTCTGGGGCCCATTACACAAAAGTGATTTGCGACAAATAAACAACTGGGTTTCATAAAACTTTCGCAGCTGCAAGTAGCAATTTCCATGGCAGATCCTGCAGAACTGTACGCTTCAGTGAACAGATTTCTCTGGTAAAACATTCTGATGACAATATGAACTAGTCTCTGTATCTTATAACACCCCGACCTGGAGACTCACTGCTAGTGTCCTTCATGCGAGTCCACATGCCTGACCTGGAGACTCACTGCTAGTGTCCTTCATGCAAGTCCACATGTCTGACCTGGAGACTCACTGCTAGTGTCCTTCATGCGAGTCCACATGTCTGACCTGGAGACTCACTGCTAGTGTCCTTCATGCGAGTCCACATGTCTGACCTGGAGACTCACTGCTAGTGTCCTTCATGCGAGTCCACATGTCTGACCTGGATACTCACTGCTAGTGTCCTTCATGTAAGTCCACATGTCTCGCTCCTCTGGGCTGTGAGCGAACGAGCAGTTCCCAATGTACTGACACTTCTTGCCAGAAGCTATATGGATACACAGCTGTTGGCATAAAAATAAAAAATTAAAAATAAAACTTTCAGATATGTCTGAAAAGGCTACCATAGCAGACAATGAGCATATACAGGAAGGATGGACCTACGTCAAACTGTGCAGGAATAGGTTTCTTGGTTGGGAGCGGGCGGATCGTGGTCCACTTCTTGCGCTCACTGGACATGACCAGCACAACACGCCTCTCTCTAGACCAGCTGGAGAAGCAAGAAGACCGAAACTCAACAGGTACATTCTACCACGCAAGGTCTAAAAATCAAAATCCTTAAACTGAGGGAACACGAAGCACTCTTTTTCAGAGGCTTGAAACCTGGTTCCAGGAGACCTAGTTTGAGGCAACTTTGCTGAATCAAACCCAAAGTCTGCCCTGGAGTGCCGTGCAGGGGCCTGAAACCGAGTCTCCTAAAACCGAGTTCCAAGCCCCAAAGTGGCTTCGTGTTCCCTCAGATTTAGACTTCAATTGAGCTACCCGGTAATGGAGCAGAGCGCTGGCATTGAAAAGCAGCAAGGGCATTACTCCCCAGAGCGCTGGCATTGAAAAGCAGTGAGGGCATTACTCCCCAGAGCGCCGGCATTGAAAAGCAGCGAGGGCATTACTCCCCAGAGCGTCGGCATTGAAAAGCAGCGAGGGCATTACTCCCCAGAGCGCTGGCATTGAAAAGCAGCGAGGGCATTACTCCCCAGAGCGCTGGCATTGAAAAGCAGCGAGGGCATTACTCCCCAGAGCCGGCATTGAAAAGCAGCGAGGGCATTACTCCCCAGAGCGCCGGCATTGAAAAGCAGCGAGGGCATTACTCCCAGAGCCGGCATTGAAAAGCAGCAGAGCCGGCATTGAAAAGCAGCGAGGGCATTACTCCCCAGAGCGCCGGCATTGAAAAGCAGCGAGGGCATTACTCCCCAGAGCGCCGGCATTGAAAAGCAGCGAGGGCATTACTCCCCAGAGCGCCGGCATTGAAAAGCAGCGAGGGCATTACTCCCCAGAGCGATGGCATTGAAAAGCAGCGAGGGCATTACTCCCCAGAGCGCCGGCATTGAAAAGCAGCGAGGGCATTACTCCCCAGAGCGCCGGCATTGAAAAGCAGCGAGGGCATTACTCCCCAGAGCGCCGGCATTGAAAAGCAGCGAGGGCATTACTCCCCAGAGCGCCGGCATTGAAAAGCAGCGAGGGCATTACTCCCCAGAGCGATGGCATTGAAAAGCAGCGAGGGCATTACTCCCCAGAGCGCCGGCATTGAAAAGCAGCGAGGGCATTACTCCCCAGAGCGCCGGCATTGAAAAGCAGCGAGGGCATTACTCCCCAGAGCGCCGGCATTGAAAAGCAGCGAGGGCATTACTCCCCAGAGCGCCGGCATTGAAAACAGCGAGGGCATTACTCACGGGTGCCTGGCTTTAGCAGTGCAGTACTTCTTGTTCTTGTCTGGTTCGCTGACTTGTCCGTTTCTCCAGCACTGTCCGCAAACAAACTGTATCTTCACGTTAGGGGGTCCGAATCTCACAGGCATCCCGTGGGTCTGCTTTAGAAGATTGTATTACAAAAAAAATAAAAAAAAGTTTGACACGGGTCACTTGTGAAGTGTTTTGTTTAATACCGCCTAATCCCAAACACACTCAGACAAGAAGTAATGTCTATTTTACCCGAGCATTCATACTGAATAATGTATAAGGGTTAAGCTGTTCACTTCGTACTTCTTTAAAACGAGAGGCGAATGAATTAAACAAAACTCAGGGTTACCTGGGCTCCCTGGAAATTCACTTCCATGCTTGACCAATACTTCTTAGACTCCAGAGTAATAGCTTCTGGTGTGATTCCTAAACACACAAAAGCAAAGGGTGCATTGATTCAACATCACAGACACACGTCTTTCTTTATTTTTCATTAAGACAGCCTGCTGGTGTAATCGGAGGATGCTGTTCTGTGAAGCCATCAGAACCTGCAGCTCTGAAAGCAGTAGGAGCGCCTCTGGGGAGCTTGTGAGATGTTTTACAGTTCCTTGTTGAAGGTCAGAGCTGGCACGTGGGTCCAGTCTGCCTTCCTGACACTGCGATCCTACCTGTTTCCGCCTGTATCATCCACACTTTGAGCTCGATCAGGCTGTGTGCGTAGTAGCACTCGTCCTCGCGCACGCAGCAGTAGCGCACCTCGTGTCGGCACAGGTCGAACTGCCCCAGCACGTGGCGTGGCCGGATCTTGGAGTACTTCACCGTGGTCTCCCTTAGAATGTGCACCAGACACCTGCCGCAAAGCAAAAGCACTGCGTCACGCCAAGGAACAAAAACACTGCATCCACCTTTCATTACTGAAGCGAGTGACTCCCAAACCACTGATCATGCCGATCGTGACGTTTTGTGCGAGAACACGGGGGCTGTGTTTTTGTTTATGCTTTTGGTAGAAAGTACAGTACATAAATCGATGGAGAGCTCGTCAAGCACAGACATGCTCTTTTCTGCAAAACCAGCAGAGACACCCTTTTGCTTTTTCTGCACTGCTAAGTACAGTGATGACCATCTGCAGTACAATGACGGTACATCGAAACTTTTGTCCGAGCTTCTGACCAGAAGGCTGGTGGAAGCGTCTTGAGTGGTTTCCAAATGACTGGATTAAGAATGTGCGCATGTCTAAGGAGTCGTGTGTGCGTCTGTCATTTATTGAGACATTTCCTGGAGTGCCAAAACACACAGATGGTGGAAAAACGAGTTGCGGTCGCACTGTGGCGTTTGGGGATACGAATTGTCCCATATTGTTTTATTTAAGTTGTAAAACCAAAAATACCATTTTTGTTCTTACAACAAAATATTATACAACTGTACTTTGATTAAATTAAAAAAAAAAAAGTGCATTATATTTATGCACTATTTACCATTGTTATGAATTTACTATTCCTCAATATTACAAAATCAACCTGGCTCATCAGGCACCTATCTATATTTTTTCAGTCATGTTTAATCACACGGAAATGTCTGATAAACAGAAATCCACGGAGCACTGCGGTTGTGTCAGTGTGGGTGTAACACACACACAGTTAGTGCGCATTAACTGAATTAATAACCACACTCGATACTTGCTCTGAAAAGGATTAAC
This sequence comes from Acipenser oxyrinchus oxyrinchus, assembly GCA_030684275.1. Lineage (NCBI taxonomy): Eukaryota > Metazoa > Chordata > Actinopteri > Acipenseriformes > Acipenseridae > Acipenser > Acipenser oxyrinchus. Next base: position 38,541,464 of record CM060259.1, read on the forward strand.
TTGTGCGGTTGCCGCTGCCCTTTGTAACCGGACTGTGTGTGAATACAAACCGTATTAAAAGCAAAAGGTGAACTCACAACCGCATTTAGCCTGTGTGTGTGCGTAACCTTAGACTCATTACAAAACTAGGACTGGATCAAACTGCTATGCAGCGGGAGTCGTACTTCCATCAACTTCCTGTGAAGCTGTCAACAACCTTCCACCCCTGCTTGTCGGACTTGGATCAAGGACGCATGCACCATGTCAAGGGCTTACTTGTTCTCTTCGAAGTCATGCTTGGTGACAGGGTGTGAACAGTAGTAAGGGCTGTCCTGGTTTCTCTTGCTGATTATTCTAGGTTTGTGATCGAAGCACACCTGCAATCATTGAGATTGAGAAACGCATTAAAACACAGTTTAAGATCAAGGATTCGGTGCAAAGTAAAGCCAAGAAAAAGTTCATTCATTCGTTTGGCATTTTATTATGGATAACAGGGACCACTTTACCGCTTACTGCAGAAATACACAAACACTCTTTTGGGTGCATAAAAGGTTTCAGAAATCAAGTCTAGAAAACTAGACAGAAAAAATCAAGAAAAGGAAAGAAATGTTTTTGAAGTCCTGGTCAGTAGCCCTTTAAGAGTTACCAATTAGTACATATGTGTTTAAAAAAAACAGATCCACTCTAGAAAGAAACAGCTGGTTTCAGCTGAAATAATTAACGTGAGCGAAGCGCTGGCCGGCACTCACCTCACACAGGAACATGAATATGCCGTGGTGCTCCTGTAAGACCTTGGCTACAGTTAAGTTGACTTTTCCTTTTCCTCCGAAGGGGTCAAACAGCAGCTCTCGGCTGAACGCTCGGTTGCGCTCCAGGGTCCACACGTCGATCTCCTCCTGGCAGTACGCAAAGGTGCAGTTACCCGGGTACCGGCACTCGCCTCCTGAAGCAACATCTACAAAAACAAGCACAGCTTCAGCCCTGGGACCAGAACAGAACCTAGACAGGATCCACAGCACCGCGTCATTCCAACAGGATCCACAGCACAGCATCATTCAGACAGGATCCACAGCACAGCGTCATTCAGACAGGATCCACAGCACAGCATCATTCAGACAGGATCCACAGCACCGCGTCATTCAGACAGGATCCACAGCACCGTGTCATTCAGACAGGATCCACAGCACCGCGTCATTCAGACAGGATCCACAGCACCGCGTCATTCAGACAGGATCCACAGCACCGCGTCATTCAGACAGGATCCACAGCACCGCGTCATTCAGACAGGATCCACAGCACCGCGTCATTCCAACAGGATCCATAGCACAGTGTCATTCAGACAGGATCCACAGCACCGCGTCATTCCAACAGGATCCACAGCACAGCGTCATTCAGATAGGATCCACAGCACCGCGTCATTCAGACAGGATCCACAATACCGCATCATTCCAACAGGATCCACAGCACCGCGTCATTCAGACAGGATCCACAGCACAGCGTCATTCCAACAGGATCCACAGCACAGCGTCATTCCAACAGGATTCACAGCACAGCGTCATTCCAAATGTACCACTTGTGTTATTTTATAAATAGGGCTTCAGATTTTCGGTTTTAACTGATAAAACCCCCCAGATAGCATATCCAATAAACACTGGAAATGGTTCCTCAGTTCACGTTGACTAGACCCTTTTCCTCCTCCCTTTTTGGCCGTGCCCCTGACTTGTATCTTGCATGGATTTGTTCAGAATCTACTACGACTACGACTACTACTACTGAGTGGCAGCAAACACTTACACTGGAGGATTGTAACTCGCTGGCGAGATTTAAAATGAGATTACACAAAACTCACGAGATTTCAAGCTATATTTCAGTTCGATAGGCACAGAAAAAACTGCAAGCATTCGAAAACAATAATTTCATATATATATATATATATATATATATATATATATATATATATATATATATAAAAGATTTACATATAACTCAAATAGCTAAAAATAAGCAATCGAAAAATGAAATTAATAAAAACCAAAAAAGAGCTCACCAGAATTTGTTTTAATGTTTCCTGTTTAGACGAAAAAGAAACAATAGCAATGCAAAAATAAATGTGGATTTGTAGGACTGTTCTTTAATGAAGCCATGCTTGGCAGCTAGAGCAGCGGCTCACCTTTGCAGATGTAGTAAGGCCCCACGTACTGGGACTTTGTCGGCCTGGGTCTCACTCGCTTCCACGTCAAATCCTCCGAGTGTTTTATTCTTCCAAGCAGGACGTCCTTCTTACACTGATGCTCCAGTTCAGCATGGAAAACATAATTCAGCAGTTTGGGACCTGCAGCAAAGACAGCCACTTCAGGAGTGCAAACGTACTGTGCTGCACAGGAAAGACAATGCAAACACCTGTCTAAAAGGACTGAACTGGGAAGAATGCAGTGCGTCTGTATCTGCTTACAAATCCGACTGCCACACCTTCACATCTTACCCCACTTCTACTTCGTTCCTCAGCACTGCGCACACTGCTCCGCTTACAGCCTCTCCTGCTACAGCACAATCACCCTCAAAAGATTTCGCATTATTCTAAACCTTTTTTCTTTTTTTTTTTTGTTTGCCTTAGGACGTGGATGCCACGAAGTTACTCATTTGTAAAAGGATTTCTCTTGCATGTTCAATATCCTACCTGTTTTTACATAGCACAGATTGCAAGCCTGCATGAATTCATGAGTGTCTGCCAAAGGGTTTGAGTTCAGCAGGGAGGCGGTGTGCAGACTCAGCATCCCACCCGGCACTCCATTAGAAAAGGCACCGTTCTGTCCCATAGTAACAGCCCTGTTACTGTGAGAGCCCGGAAGAGAGTCTGTGCTGCTCTGCTCAAACAACAACAACAGCAATGGAAATAATAAATCACTCTGCTTGTGTTTCACACGGGCTTGTGAAACCAGCATTTTTAAGCTCTAACATTTTATCATTACTGAAGTAATAAACTTACAGACACAAACGGACCACCGCTGTGTGCTTGAGAGCCTGCCCCCAGAACAGAGGAGGACAGATCTGCATTAAAATAAGAAGCATTATTAATATTATTAAAAGCAATTGAAACATGCACACAGACACACATGTTATTAAATCATTGTGATGCTCTCCAACATTATTAGACAGTTAAATATATAGTAGAATCTACAGGATAGATGCTTTCCACCCCACCCTTCAAAACTTCTTTCCACTACAGTACTGCATAAACTTTCTCTTAAGAAGAAATTAAACATCTTCATATTTAGAGTGAAACACAAAACAAAACGAACATTCAATAGATTAAATGTGTGCACGAGAAGTCGTTGAAGCACTACAATGAGAAGACAGCACTCAGAACCCTTACCTGTCTGGGTTTCAGAAATAGACAAGGCGTCGAGAGAATCCAAGCGGGACCCGAAGGCATCCAGACTGGACAGCCCAGAGTTCACTGGCAGTTGCAGGGAGTACAAAGAGGGCAAAGTGACAGAGGGCATGAACGGGTTCGAGACGGTCCTGGGGGGCAGGAGCATACTGCTGGGCAGGGCCATGCTTTGGGCAACACTGGTCGGTAAAGGGATGGGGTCTTTCATCATAGGGATGGACTGCAATCGAAGCACAAAGAATACCAAAGGTACATGATTGCAGAATGCAGCGCTTACTGTGCAGGTCTCCAGACAAACCGGACACTACGATTCTGAATTAAAAACACATTCTGAATCTGCAATACCATCTCCAAGCTTCCCTCAAAGAGGGAACAGTCCTTGCAAAGCCAAATACCCTCTCTCAACTGCTTCAAATGACAGCAATTACCCACCAGCAGTCATCACTTTAACTTGGATGTGTGATGACTGGTGTTTTTCTTAAGACTCTGCAGAGAAAAGCACGCCACACCAACCCAAGCAGCTGTTTCTTCACTTGGAATGGTAAGCCAGCCCGATGAACAGCAATGACCCTCGCCAGTGGAGAGCTCGATCAGGATAATCCAATAACTGCACTGCTCTGAACCCCCTTCCCCTGTCACCTCACAGCAGTGGTTACAATTACATTAAACTACAAGACAGGAAGGACGCTGCTGCAGTAATGAAATGAAAAGCTCACCACTGGAGGCTCGCTATCCAGCAGGTCATCCAGATCATCCCCGATGATATCGGCGTCATAATCCAGCCGGGACTCCGCACGGGAAGGGAACGCTGGCCCCGTTCGCAACACCGACGAGGGGTGGCCGATCTCCTCCGCAGCGTGGGACTCGATGGGAGAGACGGAGGAGACTGGGATGGAGGCCGGGAGCGAGGCCGAGTCGCACTGCGCTGAATCAGCTTCCGAGGAGCACGGAGTCACAGCAGAGACTGGGAACGCACCGGACTCCTGAGTGCTGTCGGATAAATCTGGAAACGGAGCAAAGCGCACGTTTAAACCGAACAAGCAAAAACAAATGACTACTACAAAATGGAGTGTACTTTGTAAATTTTGCATTTTATCATTTACATTTTTATCCATGATAATATGCGCCATCTTTAATTTGGCAACACTGTCCCCCCCCCCCCCGTATATCTTAAACCATTTTTTTTTGTGTGTGTTTTGTGTTTAAAACAGCAAAATAAATTACCCATTTCAATGTCTTCAACAGAGCCCAATCCCTTTGAACACTGCAAATGAAGCAGAAAAAGGTATAAAGTTATAAAAAGGATAACAGATGCTTCCAACAGAAACTAGCATGTACGAAATAAAACAGACATCTGCAACAATTCAAGACAACTGCAAAAATGCGAACGAGCGCTTGCTCGGAACAAGAAATATCTGCTGGCTGAACTTGGTACCAGGAACTGACAGAGAAGAAAGAATTACCTTATCAATTGCTGCTCCTGAATTACATGAACCAGTTAATGGATTCAAAGCAGGCTGTAAAAAGATAATGAAATGTGACTTGACCACACTGTTGCCAGCTGTCACTCCACACACACACCACTGCTCCCAGTCCCCACTCACAGTGCCCACTGGGGTTGTTTTAGAAGCGTTTTAAGTGGAGCTAATGAAATAATTCCAGCGAGTCTTACTGAAGAAGCACACATTACGGTAAACTTGCATTTGATTGCATAACGTTGTTGTGATTCTTTTATTTCCAAACGATGAAGGCAGAATGTATTACAAGCAGGCTTGTCATTGGTAAAGCAGTGGATGACTAGTGAGAAGGAGAGACTCAAAATCCCAGACGCCAGCTCCTGCAGGCACTGGCAATTCACCGTCATATCAGCTGAGATTTACTTGAATTACTTCATCAGCTCTAATATGAAAGATGCCTGTGACGTGGAGAGTCTGACAGGGGGCTGAATATTGCAGAAGTTACATCACGCTCACCTGAGATCGAACGTAGGCCTTGCGGATTTTTAAACCCAACTTCTTGGCTAGTTCTCGGGTCAGTTTTATAACGTTTTCATCCTGCAAGGCAGAAACAAAGCAAACAAAACGGTATAGTTCGAGGCTTTTGAAAACAGGACATATATTAGAGAGCTGGAGAAACGTCTTACGTGTGGCACAGCTAAGGAGCACTTTGCTACAGCATCGTAGGCTTCTTTGTGTCTGCCCAGCTCCTTCAGGGACTTGGACTTGCGGAAGAGAGCCCTGTAGTTATTTTCATTGTGCTGTAAAGATTTTTCACAGTCTTCCAGTACCTGGTCATGAGCCCCCTGTAACACAGAATTATTAGTATTGTTATTCAGCGTATAGGAAAGTAAAGCAAGAGAAACACAAAATCTGAAGACAGGTTCACCCCCTATATCCCACTGCGGGCCAGACTCTTAATGCAAGTCTAAAGTGATGAAAAAACAGCTTTAGACCAAGCGCCTAACAGGAAGGTCTTGGCAGCTTATTTCTGGTTTCCTAACATCACTAGATGCTTTATGTGCAAATGATGATTTGTAGTAAACCTCTTTGAGAATCTAGCCCAGTCTATCCCGGGTGTTGTACACTAGCTGTGGAGATAAAGAGGAGTCTTTAATGAAGTCTTGATTTACACAGAAAGCAGACACTTGCCATGTTTAAGTGACAGGCAGCCCTGTTTGCGTACAGCTTCTCCATGTTTTCACTGGCTATGCTGATGTCCTCCGACTCGGCGTAGTCAGCGATGTTTAAGGCCTCTGTGTACAAGCCGAGGGATCTCGCCCAGTCCCCTTCCCTGTAAACATCGTTCCCTTCGCCGAAAAGCTTCCTCACCAGGTCCTGGATAAACACCTGAAAGCATAAAGCAATAGCAAGGATGGAAGTAAGACTCCCGCTGCATAGCAGTACGATCCACTCCTGATCTCACAAAGATGGTCTAAATATACATCCAACACACACACACACACACACACACACACACACACACACACACGTTCTCTGGCAGGTAAGAAGCTTTGTGCTGTTGTACAAACACACTGTATGGTGCGAAGGCACTGTCCATGAGAACAGGTGTGCGATTATTACTCCAATGAGCCCAAGAGTAACCCAACAGTTACTTCTTTACAATGAAAACATGAATACCAATATGGAGAAACTGTAGGAGTACCACATGCTAAACATAGGAAAAGCAGGTTGAACAGTGTTTTAAAAACTCATGTATACAGCAGCTAGGCTCAAAACCTTCATGTGCAAACTTGCTGATCAGCTCCTTTGAGAACTAATTGATGAATCTATCGGTGCATGAAGAAAGAGGATGTGCAAAGTCAGGATTTATAAATGCTATTGCCCCACGAGGCACAGCAAGCTGTCCTGTCTGCACTATCCAAAGGCACAACGTTGACAAGCGAAAAGTTTAGGAAACAAAACCGTTTCACCTCGTATTCTTGTTCTGTTCCTGGATAGGGCAAGGTAGACCTGCAATCAAAAAAGAAAATATAAAAATAGCAGACATACAAAGTGCTTTCACAACCTTAACTGTGAGGACACCCTTCAGTAGAGAGTGCAATCAGAAGGGTGAGTACTGCATCCGATCGGAAGCAGCTCCCGAAGGAATTCCCAGTGATCTAGTCTACCATTTCAGGGCAGTCACACTCCGATTACCAGTAAGAGCCGTCTGGAGCTACAGCGACACATGGAGAGTCACAGAGTGACTGCATGCATCTGCTTAAAGCTGGAATCAAAAGCCAAAATAACTTCCTGCCCACCCTTACCGGTTAAACCAGTCCTGAGCAATACAACTCAAAATAACCAATCAGCACTTTAATTACAATTAGAAGTCCCGCCCCCATTGGAACCTGTAGCAGCTGTTCCACTTCTAGCTCTTGAGAGATCTCGCACTTGCAATGTCAATGACAAAAGAATTCGAAACGTTTTAAACCACAGCAGCCTCTACTATAAAAACAGATGAAGTACTTTAATATCAGGGTTTCGGCTGCCTTTAGACTGAATGACTTACAATGCGTTTCTAAGTGCTCGTTGGCTACCTCTGATCAAGTTGAGTGAACTTTCTCTTGCACTCTGTGTGTCAGACCTGAGCTTGTTCCCTTTACAAAACAATGACATTGTAAATAGTAAATCACGCTGTATGTGTTTTACATAGGGACGGAAATAAGACTCCCATTGCATTAGCAGTTTGATCCACTCCTGGTTTTACTAAGTTTAACACGACATACCTGAGCTTGTTCCCTTTACACACTGTGACTAATCAAGCTCGTAGTAAAACCAGGAATGGAGGAAACTCCAATGCAATAGGAGTCTTATTACCACCCCTGCTGAAATGATGTGCTGCTGAATGCCTTATCACCCAAAGCCAGGAGACTTACTGTATGAACTGCAGTCCCTTCTGGATATCCTGCCAGCGGCTGCTTCTGTCTTTATACACATTGGACATGTTACTCTGCACGTCCAGATCCTGGACAGACTCAACACCTGCAGCAAAAAGCAACACGTCAATGGAAGGGGTCCAATAGATACAGCATTACAGTCTCTCCTTCAATGTAAAATAAGGGATTGCAAGATCCGCCATCCTTTCCAATTGAATTATTTATTGGACTCCATTGTATTCATTCCACTAAACTGGAGCATCTGAAATCGCTGGTAACAATCCTGGCGAAGCGAGCACTGGATTACCCCGGGGCTGGGAGCGATAAGCGTGTTCCGTACAGCCATGCCTGGATTACCCCGGGGCTGGGCAGCGATGAGCGTGTTCCGTACAGCCATGCCTGGATTACCCCGGGGCTGGGAGCGATGAGCGTGTTCCGTACAGCCATGCCTGGATTACCCCGGGGCTGGGCAGCGATGAGCGTGTTCCGTACAGCCATGCCTGGATTACCCCGGGGCTGGGCAGCGATGAGAGTGTTCCGTACAGCCATGCCTGGATTACCCCGGGGCTGGGCAGCGATGAGCGTGTTCCGTACAGCCATGCCTGGATTACCCCGGGGCTGGGCAGCGATGAGCGTGTTCCGTACAGCCATGCCTGGATTACCCGGGCTGGGCAGCGATGAGCGTGTTCCGTACAGCCATGCCTGGATTACCCCGGGGCTGGGCAGCGATGAGCGTGTTCCGTACAGCCATGCCTGGATTACCCCGGGGCTGGGCAGCGATGAGAGTGTTCCGTACAGCCATGCCTGGATTACCCCGGGGCTGGGCAGCGATGAGAGTGTTCCGTACAGCCATGCCTGGATTACCCCGGGGCTGGGCAGCGATGAGAGTGTTCCGTACAGCCATGCCTGGATTACCCCGGGGCTGGGCAGCGATGAGCGTGTTCCGTACAGCCATGCCTGGATTACCCCGGGGCTGGGCAGCGATGAGCGTGTTCTGTACAGCCATGCCTGGATTACCCTGGGGCTGGGCAGCGATGAGCGTGTTCTTTCCAGCCATGCCCTTAATTGTTTCATTGAACCAATTAACCCTCCATCCCCTCAGGTCTCAAACAGGTAAAGATTTCATTACCACTGTTAAAGCAGGTCTAGAAAAGCCCTGCAGGACCGGAGCTGTGGCTCAGATTCACCTCCGGGACCTGGTTCAGTGTAATGATGTTACACAGCGTGATTCACCTCCTGTTGCTGGGAGGGTAGTTTGCACCTTGCAAACAGCCTGCCTGGTGCTCAGGGCTGGCGTGCAGCTCACACTGAGGAATTTGAAGTGCCTTTCTGAAGGAGCACCAAGGGGAACGCAGGCTGCCTGACTACAGCAACCCCAGCTTCCCTGAGAAATACCACCAAAAACACTTTTGAAACTAAACAAGTGGAATTTACTAAGAAACTAAAGTTGTTGAATGTCCTAAAAGTTTCTTTTAGTCTTGCTGTATCAACACACACACACACACACACACACACAAACACTCGGCTGTATTTCAAACAGAAACTATTTCAGTGAATTTTATTAACTCAAACTGGATTGGTTTGAAAGACAGACTGGATTAGATCATTATGATACTTGAGTAAGCTAGTGTGTCTAATAAATCAAAATAGAAAAATATGCTGTAGTTAACCTGCTGGTTTCAATTGCATTTAAACAGGAACAACATGATGCTATAACTGAATGCATTGTTGATGGAATTTCCCAAAAAGTCCAGAACTGTACACATTTCTACTAGCTAAAAGCATTTGGTGTTACTGAATTTTATAAAAACGAGAAGCGCATGTTAAGACGAACTCTCGATGTTACTGTACACTGGACGAAGGTATTAATCATCATCAGACAAGTATTTTGTGTCAGTTCTGTACAAGTTAATTAAATGCCTGGTAATGTGAAACACCAATGAACCTACAGACAAAACGGAAAGGGCGTGTTGTAAAAAAATAAAATCAAATCTCAATTCTATAAACGCGCCTTACTCATATTCACAAAGCACAGCTAGGCCGAGCAACCCATGCATGTGTCACAGTAAAATAACTACAGCTCGGGGATCTGCGGCCCTCACTCTAATATCATCCACACATAATTATCAACATTTAAAAAAAAAGGAAAAAGTATAGTTTATCATGAAAATGATACGCATTGTGTATTTCATTGTGTATGTTTTATACTGATGTATGCACTTCCAGATTTAACGTTTAACAAACACACTGTGATATTTTAAACGTCCAAACAAATTCAAAATGAACATAAGACATTAGGGAGTTAATTCACATGTGCGTAACTATGCAACAGGGGTGAGGGGAGGGTCTTTTTATAGGGTATATAGAAAGAAAACACAATAACGGGTTAACGAATACTCATAGTTTCCGAAAGATGTGTTTTCGATGATAGCAAAAGCCTAATTTAAAAACAACAACAACAAAAAAACGTACTGGTTTTATTTCCACATTCAGAATGGACGTCTCTTTTTACGTAATCAATCTGATAAATAAAGGTTCGCATTCCAGAACGTCATTCCAGAACGTCTGAGTTAATATATTACGTTGTGGTGGCAGAGATCGAGACTGCGTGGAACGTATTGAGGTTGAACACGAACGGCACCGCCTTACCTTTCTTTGTTTGTTTTGGCAACACCAAAGGGCTTATTTTAATACGACTTTGGTTGTTTAACGTCCCTGCTTTTCCTCGTTGCCTGCTTGGGTGGTGATCATTTGATCTACAATTCTGTACTTGCAATATCCTTCTCGGCCAGCCTTAAACAGCACCACGAAACTGTCGTGTTCCACTTCCTGAGTAACCTAAAAAAAACAGAGCACGGCCCCCTGGCGACTAACACCGAGCGTAGCAAGGAAAAGAGATCGGTTCTCAAGAGCTTACTTATCGATTGATAAGACCTCTCCACTTATTGGCTTGGTTATTTGCTAAATATCCATTCAACTATCAGTTTACAGTGTGCAATCCTTTATTTATGTATGTATTTATTGTTGTATATGGTGATACACTGTATGTAATAATTTAAATACAAGAATGTGGCCCCGTCTCAATTTACCGTTTTGTTTTAGATACGCGTCCTGCTGGCATTTTCTCTACAAAGCTTTTAAGATGTTTACAACAATCTATCAGAGGGAGTGATTACTGCACATACCGGACAAAGGGACTTCTATAGAGTGTGATGCCACCCGCTGGACATTTCACAAATTGACAGCATCCTGTGTTAACTCAATTTACAAAGCTTTATTCACTCGTGCCATTTAAAAAATAAACGCCGGGTCATACTCGTCATTATATAATAAGCGAACAGTAGAACAGTGTAATCAGTCAATCACAACAGAGCTTAAGAACCAAAACGTGTGCATTATAAAGTTCTATGGTCCCATTGAACATGTCCCCATTTGTACCTGTTGTTTTCATGTATGTATGCATTTATTATTTGACAGTATTTGCATGTTTGATTGCTTCTTATCTGGTTACGGTACCCGTACTGCTGTAACAGTAAAACAGTTGGATAAAAACGCGTTCTTACCTGCTTCCATTGCGTTGTAAAGCCTTCAGACTTAATGAATGCCGGGGTATTTTTTATTTTCTTAACTTTCTTAAGTTCAATATGCCGATAAAAACAACAACAGGAGGCGGGGCGGTATCGACAAGACTGTAAAATAATAAGCGGCGGAACGCGGAAGTATATTCTGAATCCTGATGCGAAACTGGCATTTCCGCGTTAGCCCTTTAAGCTGCAGAGAGAGATGTGTCCCGCAGATAAAATTATACTAACTTTCTTATTGTTGCAATGAGGTGCACGAAACAGGGTTCAAAATGCATTGACAGGTTTGAAACCGTTTGAACAGCCGCTCAATTATATGTGTACCTTAAGGGGTCAAGGGGGTGAAGTGAAACAGACGCATCGTTCCTTTTTAATAGAATGTGTCGTCACATCTCATCATCATGGTTAAAATCGCCGCTGAAAAACCAGCAGCTCCCAGTAAGAGCTGGTAATTGCTAGACACATTGAAGTGCTCCTGTCTGGATTTACCAAACTAGCATTGCACTGCACAGAACACAAACCCACTGATTTCATAGCGCAGGCAACAATTGCATGACAGCTGTTGTTTTTCACCTATTGACTGTACAGTTTGCTTACGTTCTCTTAAAGTAGTGTCAGCGAGTCCCATCAACAGCCATGCATACAGTAACTCTCCCTTTGCAATGAAGCTTCTGTTTGGAATATACGGAAGTGACAGCAATGTCTCAGCATGGTGTCAGCTGATTTGGTTTATGAAAAGAAGAGCCAGCGGTGGGGACGCGTCGTCTTTTTGTGCATTTGGAAGAAGCGAGCATTTATTTATCCTTACTATCCTTTCTTCAGCTGTCCTTGTGCTCACAGGCCCTGCTTCAGCTCCACCCGGTCCTTCAATGCTGAGACACCGTGTGAAGGAGGCGTGCCCTGACTCTGCTTCCATTGAGAATGAACGGTCAGTTAAACGTGTAGTGTCATGCACACTGTAGACAGCAGCACTGCATTTACACACGCAGGTTTATTAAACTGCTGCTGGTGTAGCCACTTTTTTTTCCAGTGAGCGAATTCACGATTTTTGAATTACTTTCAGAAAAACAAAATATTGAAAACAATCAAACTTTTTTTTTTTTTTTGTCTTGACCGAATCGTTTTTCGTCTAGAATAAGGAATTCTATTCAGAATATTGTGTTTGTGTTTCAGGACAAGTACTTTGAGGTGTGGAAGAGGACCCTGTCTAAGGGTCCTCTTCCGTGGCTTTCCTGCTCACCGCTAAGGACGCCACGCCCCGCCCGTACCTGGCTAACCTGGCCAAGCTCTACATCGTGGACTGCCGGCTCGGGTACAAGGTGTATGACGTCTTCGACTCCAGCTTCCTGGGGATCTTCACCCTGATCGACATCATCTACCTGAAGATCAATCCCTCGGGGTGCTGCTGGGCATCTCTCCTCTCTGTGTGTAGAGAGATGCGTCCCGGCTTTCACGGATTCATATATATATATATATATATATATATATATATATATATATATATATATATATATATATATATATATATAAGCTACTGTAAATTTAAATAAATAGCCACTATTTTTGCAAGACATACACAGTAAAATGTATAAGAGCCAGGCTGAGGGGTTTTACACTATGTGTAGATGCTGGCAGCTGCAGGAAACACGCTGCGATGGCCATAGTGCTCTGTTGTCAATTATTTTATTTTTTGCAAATCAATGTTCTAAAGTGAAGGGTACTTTAAAATTCTCAATCTCTTTGGAGCTTGCACGGTGATACAGTGTAATGATTACATGACTGTGTGGTCCAGTGGTTAAAGAAAAGGGCTTGTAACCAGGAGGTCCCCGGTTCAAATCCCACCTCAGCCACTGACTCATTGTGTGACCCTGAGCAAGTCACTTAACCTCCTTGTGCTCCGTCTTTCGAGTGAGATGTAATTGTAAGTGACTCTGCAGCTGATGCATAGTTCACACACCCTAGTCTCTGTGAGTCACCTTGGATAAAGGCGTCGGCTAAATAAACTAATAATAATAATAAAACATTGATGGATGATTGAGGGAGTGCGTCCCTCCTCTGTATGATTGCACTAAACGTTTCCTAGAGACAGTAGTTGTTGTTTTTTAATGTGTTATGAAGCAAATTAAAACTTTTTTATAACGGTATTGGGCACTGAACTTTGCAAAGTGTCATTAATACACAATATCACGGGAAACACAAGGGCATTAAAAGGTACATTGATGCACAATAACACTCTAGCAGCACTTGTACACATTATTGTAATTACTATGGAGACTTTGCTATGTGGACACTCAATAAACCAATAAAACAAACCAAAAGCGCTTCTAATCCAATTCAAACTATAAAGCAGAGAAGTGATAAAAGTGCAATGCGAAATAACACAACATCAAATCTCGAGTAATTACGGCTCACACCAGCCTCCCGATGTCCGCAATCTTAACCCCTCCTCTAAGTTTAACTGCACCCCTTCTGGATCGTATAGAAGCGAAGCAGTAATTAAAAGGTAATGCAATATAAAAACAACAAACCCATAACATAACCCTCCCCTTTAAAAGTCTCCTACAGTTTAATACTATAGAATTCTGTAAAACTAACAGGGCTAATTCTGAAGGCGAAAATGTCAAAACACCGACAGAGATTTAATCTGACTCGCCTAAACACTCACACGCACACTGCGCTTCTTCAGTCCTTAATTTCATTCTCCCTCGTCTAGTCCCTCCTTTATTCTCCTATCAATTGCCTTGACTGATTACAATAACAGATTCATTATTTATTACAAAATAGGTGCCATACATTACACACACGCCCTCCCCGTGATCCAGGGGTTGGTAACGTGTGCCGAGGAAATGAGCGCGATTTATGAATGAATGAATGAATGAATGAATGAAGTGCAGCAGGGGCGTAGCTAGGAATGGAAATTTGGGTGGGCCCCAACTGCGGGTGGACTGGCAAAGACCAAAGGTCTGACGTCACAGGAAATAGTTTACATTACAAACACGATTTAAATCAATTAAAACTCTGAATACATCAAATATCTCCCCCGGGTTTGAGCAGCGCAACGTAGCCAAGACTGATAATGTATGGTGCCGAGTGAAGCAAGGCGAACATGTTTTGCAGTTTATAACAGTAGTTGCACGTATACACTACAAATACAAAACACATAAGCATCCAACCTACAGAAACAAACACACTGCGCACAATAACTGCAAAAACCGTTTCGTTTGACAAAGTGCAAACAGAAACTAACAAAACTGTGAAAACGAAGTCATTATTTACAAAAATAACATAAAAGGCTTTTTTTTCACATTACCCTACTGCATAGCACGACTTCAAAAAATGAAAAACTATTACAATAAACACTTCAAAAACAAAATCTTGCGTAACCAGCTGTAAACGGGTTATAAGTAGGCCTACATACACAATTGTAAAATCGAAATAAAATGAAATGTAGGTACTTACATTACTGGCGCATTTGTTGATTCGTAGGTTCGTTTTCTTTTTACAAAATTTGTCGGGACATTGCTAATGCGTAAGACACTAATATAGCTATGGTTTACTGCAAAGTTGGCTAAACATTCTGTATTATATTTCTTAGCAGACGCCCTTATCCAGGGCGACTTACAATTGTTACAAGATATCACATTTTTTACATACAATTACCCATTTATACAGTTGGGTTTTTACTTGCTGGAGTGTACAACACCAGTGCACCCCCACTGGGATTGAACCCACGCCCTTCCAGTCAGGATTCCAGAGCCCTAACCACTACTCCACACTGTTGCCCTGTGTAGGTACTTAGATAGCTAATTGCAAATGTAAAAAATAACTAAACCGCAGCTGCACAAGCTGGTTGCTTGCATGCCTTGCAATGAAAGAAACGTGCCTGTATGCATGCTGCCGACCCGCTGTAATTTCGATACTATAGTATCGAAGACGTAAGATCTCATATCGCAGCCATCCAATCACCAATCTTTTTTTTTTCATAACCATGCCAACGGTGCTGAGGTGGGCGGGACGGATATATTTTTTGAACCGCAAAGATGAGTTTGACTCGCCGCAGCGGATTACAGTCTGATAGGGTTTGGCATGAAATGTTTTTAATTGTCAATCGCTCCATAACTGGGTGGGCCCATGAGCAAAATGGGTGGGCCCGGGCCCCTCAGGCCTAAGCGTGGCGCGTCCCCTGAAGTGCAGGATTCTTGCATAGATCAACAATGAACGAATCAAACACCATCATCATAAAACTGAATCAGACGTGTAATTTCACTCTTTAGAAAGTGAGAAGCAACTACCAGCGCTTTCTATATATATATAAAAATATATATTATTACGCAGTAAATATTCATTGATATTATTTCATCGTACCGGTGCTGTATTTCTAGTGTTCAGTGTTTAAGACGCCGCACTAATTGCTGGAGTATAAATACACCTCAGGTGCGCTCTTATTGACCAGAAGCTCAGCAAGGCAGATCCGAGGCGGGATTATGTCACTCGCAAGGAAGTGATGCTGGTGAGGTTGACACAGCTGGCTTTAACTTTGCAAAGCTTCTCCACAGACTTTTTCAGCCGCGGGTGCAAACAGGAGTCGAAACCTTTGCGCGTACCCGTGGAAACGTCCCCTGCTACCCAATCATGACCGCTCTGCCTCTGCTTCTGTTGCTGCTGTCTGGTGAGTGCCGTGTCTGAAACTGTATACGGAATAGTATCGGTGAGTGAGTGCGCTTCTTTACAATCTCTGCGATGCAGCTGGCTTAATGCTACACACACATGTGGCTTCCTGAACGAGAGTGGCAACAAATACCCGCTCTCGAAAAATATACTACGGGTTTCTTTTTAATCGTGACGGTCAGCGAGTGAAGTTCGGTTTGTGCACATGCTTCAGAAAGTCAAGGCTTATCCTTGGTAAGGCAGTTAGTGTAGTTTAAAACTAAACTGTAAAACACTGTGTCTAACATAATATTGATGTTGCTGATATATATATATATATATATATATATATATATATATATATATATAAATCGATAAATTGAACTTACGTTTTTTGTTTTTGTTTCATTGCCAGATATGGGCAGACGTGTCATATTTTCGAAAGAATATAATTCGTTTGTTACCGGTAATGGTACCTTGTATAACAGCATGCCATTAATAATAATTACGTTTCACGTATGAATGATATTTTGTGGTCAAACTGGTGCAGTGCCCCATAAACCATACAGTATTTCAGCTGGGCGACAAGCAGCTGTTAACCGGCTCCTAAAGTTATTGAAATACAGCCAGGCTCCCATTGCCCTGCTGGTGCTGCCGCTGAAGCAGTGTGGGAGGAGCTTGGTCTCTGCGTGGGAGCAGCCTGGTCCCTGTGGGGAGACGGTAGAAAGCTCCGGCTTGGTTTACATTGCCTACCACAGAGGACTTCACTGGGCTCTTTGAAAACAAATCAAAACACCCCCCCTCCGAGCAGCACAGTAAACCATCCTTCACCAGGTTCAGAAGCACATGTGTAGAGACTTGGGAGTCCCTGTAATACTGTGTTTGTGGAAGCGAAATTGTGAAATGTCCTGTATTGCTGGCATGTCGAGCAGGGCTCTAGGGAACAGCTTCAAAGCTTTCTGATCTAAATTCCTTTTCGCTTGATTGTATGTGAAACCTTAATGTTGAACATTCATGGCAGCTTTACCTGATTTTATTACCGAGTGAATAGAAGCTGTCTTTTAAACTAAAGCAATGATCTTCAGAAAGTATTTGTGTTTCTCTAAACACATGGTTAACGGGTAAATAAAATGAGACAACAGGTTGTTGCTTGCAGTTATCTTATTGCATGCTGTATGGAGGAAAGCATGTGATTTTATCAGTGCCTGTGTATCTGTGAGTGTCTGGTGCTCAATGACAGTATTGTTTTGAGTACTGATTGTAGTTTACAGACCCATGGTCACTACCAGGTGATTAGAGATGAGGTGGTTGGTCTGGGCGGTGGCTCACTGTGCTCTCCTCTTAATAAAAGCTGCTTGTTTTTAGGGACCTGGGTTTGTGTGTGATTAGAGATGGGGTGGTTGGTCTGGGCGGTGGCTCGCGATGCTCTCCTCTTAATAAAAGCTGCTTGTTTTTAGGGACCTGGGTTTGTGTGTGATTAGAGATGGGGTGGTTGGTCTGGGCGGTGGCTCACTGTGCTCTCCTCTTAATAAAAGCTCTGTATGTTGTTTTGTTGTGCTGTTCTTGTCCAGTGTACAGGGCTGCCTTCACAGAGCCTCTCCAGAGGACTCACAGCATTCGGAAGAGGGGTCTCTTGGAGCTGGCTGGCGTGATTAAGTGCAGCACGGGGCGTTCTGCACTTGCCTACATCATGTACGGCTGCTACTGCGGGCTGGGGGGACAAGGCTGGCCCAGGGACAAGGCGGACTGGTAGGTGTGATGTGAACCCAGCCCCGGCGTGGCGTGCAGACAAGCTCAGTCCTTCAGCTGCTGCTGTGCTGCGGACCAGGTTTGACTGTGAAGCTGTTCAATGCAGATCAGCACACACCCCAGATAGACTCATCACTGTCATGTCTGACTGAAGCATCAGGCAGTGCTCTGCATTCTAGATAGCAGCGTCTTCTCAATGCTCAATTCCTGACCTGTGTGCTGTAAATTACTGCACCCTGTTTCTAACACAATCTACGAATGCACACTGGAAATCCCTGGGATAAGCCCCATGTGCTGCACGGACGCAGGCATGTCTACCCCCTTCCTGCTAAGACTGACTGTGTCACGAAAATGCAGGACTGTTTGTTAGAAGGTCATTTATATCGTATATTGGACTTCTTTATTTACAGAAATGGAAGTGGCCCGTTTGATACTGTGTGTGTACATCATCGCTGTTTCAATACAATTCGACATACAGTATTGTAATCCACACACTAATTCCCTGGAACATACAATAACTATCACTCCAACAAAATGTACCACTTATTAAAACCTCAACCGGTTCACTCAATAGGATCACAAGGTCTGAAGCGTGGTAAAGCATGGTAAATCGCTGACACTGCAGTAAAACAATAACATGCTAAATTCCTGTGGTCTGCACTTCATGAGGGTTTATTGTAACCTCCGATTCCTGTAAGCAGATAAACAGGTGAGTCAGTGATCACTGCAATCCAGTTTGTGAAACGTATCGTTTCTTAGGGCCTAAACAGTATTTACTGTGGTGTGTGTAAAAAGGTTAAAAAACAAACAAACACTCCCATTGCCCAACTGAGCCCTTGCGTGCAGTTACTGTGGATTCTCCAGCCTGTCTTCCTGAAGTTCAAGTGCTGTTTAATAACCCAAACCCAGCTCTCCACACATTGAAAACAGTCATTTGTGGGTTCTGTAGGCAGACTAATTGACTGTCACTTTGTGCTTGCTGCAGTACTGCGAATCACTCTAAATCTGAAGGAAGTTAAAAAGCCCTCCGTCTAGCTAGAGCACATTGACCAGTCCCCCCTGTCGATACAATTACAACAATGTAAATGGTGTCGAGTTTAGACCCGTCGACAGAGGAGCTGTTAATGTCTGGATGTTGTAGTCTTGCCTTTCATCCCCTTTGTCTTTGTTTGTTCCCAGTGCAGTTTGGAAAAAAGATGTTCTGCTGTTGAAATGGAAGGTTATTCTCATCTCACTCAAGTTTAAATTCAGGGTTAGTGTTTATGGGATTACACTGCAGAGCGATGCCTCCTGGGCACGGCCCGGCTCCAGCAGTCACACCTCATTACAGACGCTTCTCAGATTATCTCTGTTCCTATGAAGACACATCAGTAGCAGAATGTCTCTCTGTTCCTATGAAGACACATCAGTAGCAGAATGTCTCTCTGTTCCTATGAAGACACATCAGGAGCAGAATGTCTCTCTGTTCCTATGAAGACACAGAAGAGCAGAATGTCTCTGTTCCTATGAAGACACAGCAGAGCAAAATGTCTCTCTGTTCCTATGAAGACACAGCAAAGCAGAATGTCTCTCTGTTCCTATGAAGACACATCAGTAGCAGAATGTCTCTCTGTTCCTATGAAGACACAGCAGAGCAGAATGTCTCTCTGTTCCTATGAAGACACAGCAGAGCAGAATGTCTCTGTTCCTATGAAGACACAGCAGAGCAGAATGTCTCTGTTTTGAGTTGTTTTTCTCTTTTTGTTTTGAGGTGTTGCCACAAGCACGACTGCTGCTATGAGAGGGCTGAGCAAGCAGGGTGCAAACCCAAGACTGACAAGTACCACTGGACATGTGAGGACAGGGTGGCAGACTGCGGTAAGCACTGTGTCTGCAGGAAAATGCTGCAGATCCGCTTAACAGCTTCAGTTAATAAGCGACCTTTAATAACACTGTAACTTCACATGCATTTCAACAACTCAAACAGGCAGACCATTCCGTTTCACATGCTGTGTGTTTCAGTGTTTGTCTTTTGAGTTAGTATTCCTAACAAGACCTTTAAGAATCTGTTAACTCGCCTGTCCAACTGATCATACAGTGAAATTCAGAGTTGTGGTTAAAATAGGATGTTTTTGTTTAACATGAGCCATAACTACAGCAAATCCACATGAAATGGGGCTGCCCCATGTAGAGGCCCGAGGCCAGTCCTGGGACATGAAGCCCAGCCACAGACCGCTATTTTAAGCCCTGTGGCTGGAAGCACATCCGATCAACGCATGTTGTTGAAGCAGTGTAGTTCAGGACTAGTGTAGCACGTGGTCAAAACAAAGGCTTAACTCATCTCTGTCCTGGCCAGACCACATGCAGCAGTACTGCCCGCCTCAAGAGGAAGCTTGATTATTTCTGTTAGATTAATGTGTGTCCACACAAGAGACCAAGGCAGGTTCATGTGGAGCTCTCTGTCCTATTGGTAGAAGTTACAGAGTTAGCAGAACTGTTTGTTTTCCCTGCACACAGAGAACGACACTCTGGTATTGCTGTCTGCAATGTTCCAGAACACATTGCTGTTTGAGAAGCAGTTCCTCCGAGGAGAGGCAGGGGACAGTGACATCACTGTGCTCGTGGATCACAGGTCCTCTTTCATTATTCTTGTTTCAGAGTCGCTGAAGGACAGATGTGAGAGAATGCTTTGCAGGTGCGACAGGGAAGCAGCGAAATGCTTACGAAGAGCTCCCTACATACCCAAGTACGCAGTATGGCCGGACTTCCTCTGTGGATATGACCACCCAACATGCAGCTACTACTAGCTTACAACAGAGGGCTGGAAACTGGAAATGAGACTGCGATCGCCACACAACCTGTCAATTATCTACACAGCTTGATAACTTTTTTTTGGGGGTTGTATAATAAAATAAGATGTATGCATTGAAATAAAAGAGAATATAATGTGTGAAAAATAAGGCTTTAATTCTTTATTGCAATACATTTCATATAATTTCCATACTGTATTTTACCCCATTGTGTGCAATAGTGGACCTTTCGATCCTTCTGTTCTGTGTCTGAGAATGCGATTATTGTATTTTACAACACAGATCAAAAGATACAAACAGTCAATGATGAGGACAGAAAAACAAATGAAGAATTCAATCACTGCTACATTATACATCAAAAAAAAAAAAAGACGACATGTGCATGAATAGATCACAGGGCTATTTATACCAAAGTGCAAATTTATTTGAACACAAAAATCAAGTCATTTAAAAGTAACATCCACAACATTTTTTGAAAGAGCATCAATAGACAAGATCAGAACTTTTCCTTTCACATAAACTGAACTTCATGGCGCTTGAACCTTTCATACCCAAAACCAATAAAGTGATAGCCCTTATATACTGAACTCTTGCAGGGCATCTTCTCATAAAAGCCACTAGAAGCTGAAGTTCTGCAAAGCGTTTTGGCGCAATCATTTAATAAAAAAATAAAATAAGAGAAAAAGTATGAATTCCAGGCAGATACAGCAGTTATTATTTTATATTGAGGAATTAGTGGATTCATTTGGCTCTAGGTGCAGATATTGGTTCAACATTAATGAGGGTTATTTCTGGTAGCATCCCTGCAAAAGGCCATGTGATTGGATCACAGGAACACTGTTACATCCCATCACGAATGCTAAACAGAACAGTCTATCTTTGTAATCTCTTTATTGCAATGAGTCGATCAAAAATAAAGATGAGGCTATTGTTTGGTTTCAAGTGGAATCTGACCGCGACCCTCCCACAAGGTTGAGACGTGATAAACTGTACAAGACTAAGTGAGCACTTCACTCCAAGAGCGAGAGAAGGATCATCCAATCACACAGCATGCAGTAACCTGTTCCACTGCCACATGCCATTGAACACTGCAATTACTACCTTTTAAAATTACAATCTGTTTGTTTTGGTGGAAAAAGAGACCAAACACCCCATTTGATCAGCTTCAGGTGGGTTTCAGTTTCCACAATCAAATCAGTCCGTTTCAGGTTTTTCATTAAAGCTGCACTTAAACATTACAGTTCGGCTTGATATGGGTTTGAAATCCACTGAAGAATCGCTTTACCTTGACATCATCGTGGCACAGCTACAGCAGTCTCACAGACTTCGTTTTCACATCAGACCACCGCATTTCTGGCACGTGGCGTTTAAAAGGCTTTTCAGTAGCGAGGATGTGAAGGTTTTAAAGCAGGTTTCACTTCTCTTACGGCCCACGCGTCTCCAGGCGACGCACTTCTTTCACCACCAGGTCAATGTTTATGATGGGGTTGAAGTACAGAGCCCAGTAAAACAAGCAGTTGCAGATGAACTGTGGAATCATGGGCCAGACAATGGCGACAAGCAGCCCCTGCGTTGAGACTTTCCAGAAGTGACTCCACATGCGATGAGGAAGAGCCCTGCTGGTGAGAAAGCAGAACACACGCTCATTACACAACTCTGCAGAGGAGCTGCATGTCAACTGAAAAGTCATTCTGTGGTCTGAACCCAATATCCACCTCCTTAGACAGGGTGGTGTTTACTAATACACACATCACCTAATTCCATTGGGCTTGCAGTATGCCAGCATCCTCTGCTGCCATGATTTGAAATACACAATGAAATGTAAATGACTAACATTTATCAAAAGTTAACCTAGCTTATTTAAAATGACCTTCAATGAAATAGCTGCTGGTGTTTATTTCTACCTGTGCTGCTTGCTATCCTTTTGAAAGCACCTGTACCCTGCAGTTCATTAAGCAGCCGGATGCTGCTGCCGCTTCTATGGGCAGGTGTGTTACCTGAGCTCCCCACGTGACCACAGCCTCCAGAGGGTGAAGCCTTCCAGCACAGACAGCAGCATGGCATTGACGATGATGAAGCGCGATGTCCAGTAGTGCACAGCCAGCCAGTCCCAGGCAAACTCTGCCATCAGCTGGTACGGGAGGAGGGAGTACTTCACAAGGAACTCCACCCACTGCGTCCAGCTGGGGTCATTCAGCTTCAAGGGAGAGAAACAGACAAACACAACCTGGTCATGCACTGCAGACATCTGAACAGGGACATGCCAAGCACTCAAAACTAAAACTGCTGCACCAGGGATGGGACAACTCCCACGGCACTGCAGATCCCTTCCGTTTTTCTTACGAGTTTAATACGACAGCTCAACTTGTTACTACCTGCACACTGTGGCTAATGAAGCTCATATTAAAACCTGCAATGGGTGAAACTGTTCTGCAATAGGAGTCTGATTTCCATCCCTGTGTATGTAGAAATATTCCCACCACACCACGGGTGGAAAGGGAAGATTATAAAATGTGGTTTATTTTTCATACAAGCCATCTGGCTGGCAGATGTGCACAAAATAAACTAAACTAGAGAATGCTTGTTGCAGCGAGACACTGCGAACGGTAAAGAGGTGTTGAATACAATGTAACATGAATTCATTGTCTTCATAAAAACAACCACCACTGTTATTTAAATAACTCCTGTGTGCGGAGGCCCTGTCTAATGGAAACGAGGAACTGAAAACAGGAAACAGGCTCTTAAAATGGGCAATGCTCTGCAGCTTTGAACTGAAAGGAACACCCCATCCCCACGCTCCCTTACCAAATGCTTTGTTAGAATATCTGGCTCCTCAGCTGCGTCTGCACTGCCAGGGCAGCTGGTGTGCATGAAGGGTAGGAATGTTTCAGTGTAGTCAAACAGGTACAGATAGAGCAGAGTGAGGCGGGGAGAGCTCTTCAAGGCATAGACCAGGAACAGAGACTTCCCTCCATTCACAGCCTGAAACAGAGAAGAACGAGGCATGCAGTCAAACTACACCTCCCCCAAGGTCAGAGTTTCACCAGCAATCACTCGGAGCAACAGTTAGAACATTTAAAATGACAGGATCTGCTTTCTGAATTTCTGAATTTCCACCTACCCTCTATTCACACTATTTTAGGATATGCAAATCATTTAAACTGTAACGCTGTAGATAAACAGCTGCATCCTGGTGCCTGTGCAGGCATGCGAAGATCCTTCAGCACTAGAGCGTCTAAAACCTTGACCACCATTTCATTTAGCAGGCACATGAAGATCCTTCAGCACAAGAGCTTCTAAAACCTTGATTAGCATTTCATTTAGCAGGCACACAAAGATCCTTCAGCACAAGAGCTTCTAAAACCTTGATTAGCATTTCATTTAGCAGGCACATGAAGATCCTTCAGCACTAGAGCTTCTAAAACCTTGATTAGCATTTCATTTAGCAGGCACACGAAGATCCTTCAGCACAAGAGCTTCTAAAACCTTGATTAGCATTTCATTTAGCAGGCACACAAAGATCCTTCAGCACAAGAGCTTCTAAAACCTTGATTAGCATTTCATTTAGCAGGCACACAAAGATCCTTCAGCACAAGAGCTTCTAAAACCTTGATTAGCATTTCATTTAGCAGGCACATGAAGATCCTTCAGCACTAGAGCTTCTAAAACCTTGACCAGCATTTCATTTAGCAGTCACACGAAGATCCTTCAGCACTAGAGCTTCTAAAACCTTGACCAGCATTTCATTTAGCAGGCACATGAAGATCCTTCAGCACTAGAGCTTCTAAAACCTTGACCAGCATTTCATTTAGCAGGCACATGAAGATCCTTCAGCACTAGAGCTTCTAAAACCTTGATTAGCATTTCATTTAGCAGGCACACGAAGATCCTTCAGCACAAGAGCTTCTAAAACCTTGACCAGCATTTCATTTAGCAGGCACACAAAGATCCTTCAGCACAAGAGCTTCTAAAACCTTGACCAGCATTTCATTTAGCAGGCACACAAAGATCCTTCAGCACTAGAGCTTCTAAAACCTTGACCAGCATTTCATTTAGCAGGCACACGAAGATCCTTCAGCACTAGAGCTTCTAAAACCTTGATTAGCATTTCATTTAGCAGGCACAGCACTAGCTATTCTGCAGTGTTGTGTTTTTAATTCAGCCCCGATGCTTCACTCTCACAGCACAGGTGCAGTGTATTATAATGACCCACCCTGTACTCCCAGAGGTTTTGAGGAGGCTTGACTCCCAGTGCTTTCACTCGCTCCAGCTCCAGCAGCACTGCCTTCCTGTGGGTGTGGTTCTCAATGCTGAAGGGGCTTTTGGCAAACTCCTCTTCTTCAAGCATCATTAGGAGTCTACAAACAAACATTCAGATAAAAGCAGAGAAATCACAGCTCTTTCTGTGTTGGGGTAGTGGCTTCAAATGACACTTCCTTGATCCAATTACAAAAGACCCTGCAGTGTTCACCTTCGTTGCAATATATTATATACAGTACTGTGCAAAAGTTTTAGGCAGGTGTGAAAAAATGCTGTAAAGTAAGAATGCTTTCAAAAATAGACATGTTAATAGATTATATTTATCAATTAACTAAATGCAAAGTGAGTGAACAGAAGAAAAATCTAAATCAAATCCATATTTGGTGTGACCACCCTTTGCCTTCAAAACAGCATCAATTCTTCTAGGTACACTTGCACAAAGTCAGGGATTTTGTAGGCATATAGTCAGGTGTATGATTAAACAATTATACCAAACAGGTGCTAATGATCATCAATTCAATATGTAGGTTGAAACACAATCATTAACTGAAACAGAAACAGCTGTGTAGGAGGAATAAAACTGGGTGAGGAACAGCCAAACTCAGCTAACAAGGTGAGGTTGCTGAAGACAGTTTACTGTCAAAAGTCATACACCATGGCAAGACTGAGCACAGCAACAAGACACAAGGTAGTTATACTGCATCAGCAAGGTCTCTCCCAGGCAGAAATTTCAAGGCAGACAGGGGTTTCCAGATGTGCTGTCCAAGCTCTTTGAAGAAGCACAAAGAAACGGGCAACGTTGAGGACCGTGAGGCGCAGTGGTCGACCAAGGAAACTTACTGCAGCAGATGAAAGACACATCATGCTTACTTCCCTTCGCGAATCGGAAGATGTCCAGCAGTGCCATCAGCTCAGAACTGGCAGAAAACAGTGGGACCCTGGTACACCCATCTACTGTCCGGAGAAGTCTGGTCAGAAGTGGCCTTCATGGAAGACTTGCGGCCAAAAGCCATACCTCCGGCGTGGAAACAAGGCCAAGCGACTCAACTATGCACGAAAACACAGGAACTGGGGTGCAGAAAAATGGCAGCAGGTGCTCTGGACTGATGAGTGAAAATTTGAAATATTTGGGTGTAGCATAAGGCAGTTTGTTCGCCGAAGGGCTGGAGAGGGTACACGAATGAGTGTCTGCAGGCAACAGTGAAGCATGGTGGATGTTCCATGCAAGTTTGGGGCTGCATTTCTGCAAATGGAGTTGGGGATTTGGTCAGAATTAATGGTCTACTTAATGCTGAGAAGTACAGGCAGATACTTATCCATCATGCAATACCATCAGGGAGGCATCTGATTGGCCCCAAATTTATTCTGCAGCATGACAACGACCCCAAACATACAGCGAAAGTCATTAAGAACTATCTTCAGCGTAAAGAAGAACAAGGAGTCCTGGAAGTGATGGTATGGCCCCACAGAGCCCTGATCTCAACATCATCGAGTCTGTCTGGGATTACATGAAGAGAGAGAAGCAACTGAGGCTGCCTAAATCCACAGAAGAACTGTGGTTAGTTCTCCAAGATGTTTGGGCCAACCTGCCTGCCGAGTTCCTTCAAAAACTGTGTGCAAGTGTACCTAGAAGAATTGATGCTTGATGCTGTTTTGAAGGCAAAGGGTGGTCACACCAAATATGGATTTGATTTAGATTTTTCTTCTGTTCACTCACTTTGCATTTAGTTAATTGATAAATATAATCTATTAACATGTCTATTTTTGAAAGCATTCTTACTTTACAGCATTTTTTCATACCTGCCTAAAACTTTTGCACAGTACTGTATATATATACATTTTTTTTTTAAACAACTGTTTTGATATTTTTATTGACACATCAAGGGTCATAGATGAGCTGTGGAGTACATTTCTAAGCTTCTACTCCAGAGCACTTCTGTGCATCCGCTGAGCATCACAGCGACTCCAGATCATGCTCCCTCATTTCAATCAACCACAGCATGAACAGAATGCACATCAGACAAATGAGCAAACAGAAACGTATTCCCCAGCTGATTTAGAATTAAAAGTATTTATTAAATAATAATAATAATAATAATAATAATAATAATAATAATAATAATAATAATCCAGACAGCACAGGATTACAGTAAAGGTAAATGCGTTGCATTTTCAGTAATATTACGTATCTTCTGAATGATTGAGTGTTCATAGAGTTATGTGGATGGAGAGGTCAGGGTCCTTCACCTTCCATTCACTTGCTCCTCCAGAAATCTCTCTTTATAAAGAGAAGCCCAGGGTCCCAGCTGCTCCAGCCACAGAATGACATCTTCTGCGGTCCACTTTGTCACAGGTTTATGAAGCAGAAGATCCTGCTGAACCTCTCTGCTGCTCCAGTGATACACAAGCAGCATCACCTGAAAGAGGCCATGCCTGAGTTAGGCAGCGCACAGTAACTGCACTGTGCCTTGTGAGAACACAGTGAAAAACAAGGGAGGGTCTATTTCTATAACCAGCGTGACAATTACAAACCCAGAGTGAAATGAAGTGTGGTGTTTACACGCTATCCTAGCCTGCTTCTTACACACAAGTGCTTTATACAGGCACTGAAGCGAGTCATTCTACAGGCTACACACGCCAGTGCACAACATGACAAAGACACATTCAGTATGAACTACTCTGCAGTTGAAGAAACACCTTGCTTTACACTTTGATTTCAGGTTTAATGCACGTTTGTTTGACTTATGAAAGTGAAACCATAAGCTCATAAGTAATTCATTACACACACACACACAAATGAACCCCTGTTTAAATGCAAGCACAATTCCATCCTGCTTTAACTTTTTATGAATGCAAGCTTTGTGGAAAAGCACAGCAACAAGGACGGAAATAAGGCTCTGTGACAGAGAAAGAATGATTCTTGGTGTTAGATCTCTCTCCCGACCTGCGAGGGCGCTGTGTAAAGGGAACAGAGTACCCTGGACTGGATGGTCCGACAATTCATTCCCAGTGTTCGGCAGAAGCCGGCCATCTGGAAAGGGGGCGGGGCTACGGCACACTAAACCATCGACCCGGAAGGGAAACGATGTGGCAGCCGCGGATTGGAGGAGCGGGTGCACTCATTAACCAAGGGGTCATGGTTGACGGTATACAAGGGGACGTAGCGAGGTGATCTGTTCCTTTGTATGGTTACGCTAAACCCAGAAGGACCAGTACAATAGAGCACAGCTAACCCTAACCCGGACATCACTGCACCATTGTGTCACCTAATAAAACGGTACTTCACCACAAGCACTGCAGCACTCACTCTACACTTGTGAGCGTGTGGGTGTCTAATTGTGTTTAGGACTGTGTTTATTATTTGCAGGACTGCAACCCTTTATTATTACTGAGCAGTACACATTGCTGTGTATTGTCAGCTCTCTTATTTACTGCTTGGTCATCAGACCACTGGATTATAATCAAAAGAAACCATTTCACCCGTACTTTGTTGTCTGTCTGCATCACTGGATTACTGCACCTGCGCACTAATTAACACAGGTACCCATTGCTTATCAGTTTGATCCAAACCTGGTTTTGCTACGCACCCGAGTTTGTTACCTCTACACTGTAGCTAATTAAACCTGGAATGGGTGAAACTGCTATGCAACAGGAGTCCTGCCCCCACCCCTGCAGTACCCTGCACACTAGCCCTCTCAAATGGACTCGGGCAGCGCAGGGGTGCTGGGGGCTGTGCTCCCTGGAGACATACTCACTGCGACGCAGGTGAGGGCGGCGAGCACCCCCGAGAAGAAGCCGGACCCTCGCGGCTGGTGCCCGCTGAGCGGGTTCAGCGCCCGGGAAGCCTGGTCATCCCCGTACCTCTGGAAGGCAGACAGGCTCTGTATGATCCTGGGGCTCGAGTCAACCTCACCCCGCCTCTCCACCACAACCTGAGGGAACAGCTTCTCTACTGCATCCCTGAGCGGAAGGTCATGGAGATGAACATACATTAACATGGTACAGGGGGCTGCACGATACAGCAGGAACGTGTCAGGTGTGTGCCAGTGTTTGTGTGTGTGTGTGTGGCAGTGTGTGTTTGTGTCAGTGTGCGTGTGTGTGTGTCAGTGTGTGAGTATCAGTGTGTCAGTGTGTGTGTGCGTGAGTGTCAGTGTGTGTTGCAGTGTGCGTGTCAGTGTGTGTGCAGCAGTGCGTCAGTGCGTGTGCGGCAGTGTGTGTGTGTCAGTGCGTGGAAGTGTGTCAGTGTGTGTGTGTGTGAGTGTCAGTGTGTGTGTGTGTTGCAGTGTGCGTCAGTGTGTGTGCAGCAGTGCGTCAGTGTGTGTGTGTCAGTGCGTGGAAGTGTGTCAGTGTGTGTGTGTGTTGCAGTGTGTGTGTCAGTGTGTTGCAGTGTGTGAGTGTGTTGCAGTGTGTTTGTGTGTGTGGCAGTGTGTACGTGTCAGTGCGTGTGTGTGTACGTGTCAGTGCGTCAGTGTTACTACCTCAGCAGGATGTTGACCTTGGGAAAGCCTTCCCATCTCGCCCTGCATTCCGGACACACTGTTTTCCGGGAGGATTCCCACCACAGTGCCAGGCAATGCCTGCAGAAGCTGTGTCCGCAGTTCAGGGTGGTGGGACTGAGCAGGATGTGATAGCAGCAGTGGCAGGAGAACTCGCTTTCAGAGATCAGGCTGCTGGAAGCTTTGTGGGGGCTTTCTATATCGTACCAGCACTCGGAATTAAATTCTTCAAAATCAACATCCCCCTTCATTGGAATATCTTTGGTGAGCGCTCCCAGGGTGAAGCGTCTTTACTCATCAGCATCACAAAGCACCATGTTTCCAAGCCATTTCAACAGTCTGCAAACAAGATTAAAAATATGCCATTAAAAACACATTAGGATCAGTCCGGAATATCAGATTTTACTTTGTCTACAATACAGGGATGGAAATCAGACTCCTATTGCACAGTGGGTTCACCCATTCCAGATTTTACCACAAGCTTGATTTAGCCACAGCGTGTACAGGTAACAAACTCAGGGGAGTCTTATTAAACAAAAACCAGGAATGGATCAAAGGGCTGTGCAATGGACGTTTCATTTTCACCCCTGCAAAGAGGAAAAGTTAAAAATCCTAATTAAAGAAACAAAACAATCACAACATTTAGCTGCTGCGTGACAGTAAAAAAAAAAGCTCTGGAAATATCTGAGGTTATTAAATGTATAAATGCAACCGTATCCTGAGACTGTGATTGTATTACGATGCAGTAAGGTTAGCACAGGGGCGAACTGTGCTGAAGTTCAGAGAGCGTGTGACGACACGCAGAGGGAGCCACAGCACTTCACACCGCATCCGCATACGAGTCAACCAAACCCACACACAAGGAAAGACTGTTTTAGACATGAAGTCAAAAAGCGTTCATCTCCGAAGCTGAATGAATGCGTTCAAACCGATTTACTTAAACCACGAACGTCTCGTGTAACGATAATAATATTGATACAGTCGTAGTGCCAATATTTTCACTCGCAACTTTTTGATACGCCGGCAGTTTACCTTATCTCTTGTTCGTACTTATTTCTGCTAATTTACCGGCAATAACACAACGTCTATCCTCGCGTAACAATTACTTTCAATAACAGTTAAACCGAGGTTAATTTAGGATTGGTATTAAACACATTGTATGCGTTTCATTGAGGAAGACTACAGTACAAACTGATATAATATAGACTGTCATATGGTAATATGCGTGACAGTGCACCCGACTGCTGATCCTAATGTATTTAAAACAGAAAGAACCCATTTCATTTATTTACGTACAAGTAAAATATTAAATAAGTGTAAGTTTTAGTAAAATATTACTGTAGAACCTGCTCATCAAACTGGAGCGTGACGTAATGAAAACATAACAGCCTACCTTTCTCGCCCGGCTTTCACTATTCATATCATGACGAGGAAATCCATATAATAACGCATCACATGCACAGGTATAACTTCTTATACCGAATATAAACACAGCGCTGCGCTTCCCAAACGAGTCTCCAGACACCTCAATTCACATCACCTCCATTTCATGCTATCCGCCTAACGTACCGCCCCTGCGGCAAGTCTATTGGCCAACAGGGATGGCAGCTGGCCGCTCTGCTCAATACGATTGGTTATGCGGATATCAATCTTGAAAAAGAGAGTAAATCTCGAGATCTGCGAATGTGCTGTGGCCTTGAATGTTATGGTTATTCGGTGTTGAATCTATGCGTTTTTGACAGAGGCTTTCCAATCTGCAATATACACATTGGTTAAGACATCCAGGCATTTATTCTGCGTACTTTTTAAATGGCTGAATTATACCTGCGTTTGGAAGGAAAGTGAAATAATATTATATTAATTCGGAATATGAAAACTTCATAACATTATAAAAGACAATTAACTTAAAACATATAGCGGATACTGCCGGTAAGCAAGATAGCTCACTGCTCCCCTCTTGTGGATACTGCCGATACTGCAGGCAAGCTCACTGTTCTCCTCTTGTGGATACTGCCGGTGCAGCAAGCAAGCTCACTGCTCCCCTCTTGTGGATTCTGCCGGTGCAGCAGCAAAATAGCTCACTGCTCCCCTCGTGTGGATTCTGCCGGTACAGCAGCAAAATAGCTCACTGCTCCCCTCGTGTGGATTCTGCCGGTGCAGCAGCAACATAGCTCACTGCTCCCCTCTAGTGGATACTGCCGGTACAGCAAGCATGCTCACTGCTCCCCTTTTGTAGATACTGCCGGTACAGCAAGCATGCTTACTGCTCCCCTCTTGTGGATACTGCTGGTACTGCAGGCAAGCTCACTGCTCCCCTCTTGTGGATACTGCCGGTGCAGCAAGCAAGCTCACTGCTCCCCTCTTGTGGATACTGCCGGTACAGCAAGCATGCTCACTGCTCCCCTCTTGTGGATACTGCCGATACTGCAAGCAAGCTCACTGCTCCCCTCTAGTGGATACTGCCGGTGCAGCAAGCAAGCTCACTGCTCCCCTCTTGTGGATACTGCCGGTACAGCAAGCAAGCTCACTGCTCCCCTCTTGTGGATACTGCCGGTACTGCAAGCAAGCTCACTGCTCCCCTCTTGTGGATACTGCCGGTACAGCAAGCAAGCTCACTGCTCCCCTCTTGTGGATACTGCCGATACAGCAAGCAAGCTCACTGCTCCCCTCTTGTGGATACTGCCGGTACAGCAAGCATGCTCACTGCTCCCCTCTTGTGGATACTGCCGGTAAAGCAAGCAAGCTCACTACTCCCCTCTTGTGGATAGTGCCGGTACTGCAGGCAAGCTCACTGCTCCCCTCTAGTGGATACTGCTGATACCACTGCTCCGCTCTTGTGGATATTGTCGGTACCACAGGCAAGCTCACTGCTCCCCTCTTGTGGATACTGCTGGTACAGCAGGAAGGCTCACTTCTCCCCTCTTGTGGAGAAGAACGGATACTGCAAGCAAGGACAGTTTAAAATTATTATTATTTTTATAATTATTATTATTACCATAATACCAATAGTAATATGTTTTATACGATTTTTGTGATTTATAATGAGTTATTCCACTACTTATTTTTAATACATATTTTAAAAGCAAGAAAAATGTAAAAAGTAATATCAAATATCCACCATGGATACGTTTACTTTAAATTAGCTGTTTGAGATAAAACAATAAAATTAAATATATAGAGACAAATAATAGCCATGTAACAATTTTGTTTGATAGCATTTATAACTTGTGTGGTTTGTTGAAATAATTGAGATTTTTCTTTTAAGCCCCGGACCAGTCGCACAAACCACGTGTTTCTCATGCGAGCTCCGGAAGTGTTTGTTAAAAGGATTAAAGGGCTGAGTTGAAAGGCCGCGGGTGGAGAGCTTGTTGTGTTTCTGCAGGGATGGAAGTAACCAGGAAAAGTGAGTATCGAATCAGTTGTTGTGATAAATACTATAATACCCAGACCTTGGGTGACATGCAGCTGGCGGACAGATGGTACTCGATTTGCTAAGTCTTGACGCTGTTTAATGCGGGTGCTGCAGTGTTTGCTTGCGGTTTTACCGAGCTAAGTACCGTATATTACCGCACTATATTTTGCCGTTTGCTAATCCTTGTGTTTACCGCAGATTTTAAAGAGTGTCTGAATACGATATACACCGCGATACAAGAAGCCGAGTTCCTAGCCATCGATGGAGAATTTTCAGGTAACCTTTTCTGTGCAGCAGAAACTGTATCTGATGCTGCCACCGTCTCGTCTCGCTCTCTCTGTGTGTGTGTGTGTGTGTGTGTGTGTGTGTGTGTGTGTGTGTGTGTGTGTGTGTGTGTATATATATATATATATATATATATATATATATATATATATATATATATATATATATATACGGCACACGCTTCTCTCTATACTAAGCATCGATTTCCACACACAGGCTGATTCATAACGGTATGTTTTCATTTCTTAAGGTATCAGTGACGGTCCGTCCGTGAGTGCTTTGACGAATGGTCTGGATACGCCAGAAGAGCGCTATCAGAAACTGAAAAAGGTGACCGCATCGAGACCGATGCCATTCCACTGCAGGGATGGGAGTCCGACTCCCGAGGAATAGGAGCTTATTAATAAGAAACACCTGGGTGTGCTACCCGGATACACTGGGTCGAGCTGGCATTCAAACCTGGAGTGGGTGGTGCTGCTGTGCAATAGGAGTCTTGCTGCATCCCTGCAGCTACTGTGTAATCATAGTTTGGAAACCCATTCTCCAGCATGAAAGCAGTGATGGTTTGATTTGGTTTCTGTTTAGCAATCGTCTTCAGGAAAGACCAGTGCACAGTACAGGCAATGTGGTTACACTTTGAAACCAGTTTATCTGCCCAGTCCTCCCGGCTCGCCTCACTGAAACATTTTTATTCTTTTATTCTTGTAGCATTCCATGGACTTCCTGCTGTTTCAGTTCGGTCTCTGCGCTTTTAAATACAACCATGCAGAAGCCAAGTGAGTCGCTGTTTTAGTTTTCTTTTACGCTTCACAGTAATTTGTATTGATGGAATGTGTTCAGTTTCTTTTCTCTCTTTTTTTGCAGATACATCATTAAGTCTTTTAACTTTTATGTTTTTCCAAAGCCGTTGAACAGAAGCTCCCCGGATATCAAGTTTGTCTGTCAGGTGAGAGGCTTATAAACGGTGACTCGCTCCTGAAATGTACATTTCTTACCAAACCACCTCTCCGAATCTCTCTGTGTTCATGTATTGCAGAGTTCAAGTATAGACTTTCTGGCCAATCAGGGATTTGATTTCAACAAAGTGTTTTGTTGTGGTAAGTACAGTACAGTAAGTAGCAGTCTGCCCAGCTGCTGTGCGCGCCCTTGCTCCTTCAATGTAAAGAGATTCCCTGCTGTCGCACCCCCAGGTATCCCCTATCTGAACCAGGAGGAGGAGGGGCAGCTGAGGGAGCAGTACGAGGAGAGGCGCTCTCAGTCCAACGGAGCGGGAACCCCCTCCTTCATATCCCCCAACTCCTGCAAGGGTCCGATCGTCGTTCCGGAGGAGCACAGAGCCTTCATAGAGAGAGTCGTGTGAGTGGAAGCCAGCCGCGCTGCTGGGAAGCTGTGTGTTCAACATCGAGAATCCTGCGTCGTTCACACACTCCGGTCCTGTCTGGTCACTGTGTGCGGTGCTGGCTCATTTAAACAAAGGCAGTTAGATGGATTCATGGAAACTCTCTTGCATGGGAGGGGAGACTTGACACATGGTTTGAAAGACTAGCTCTCACTCAATAATAATAATAATAATAAAGCAGCTACCATTACAAAAACGAATTGTATTTAACTGAAAAGAGGGGAAAAAAACACCATGGTAATAATGAAAGTTTCATCATTTCAGAGAGAAAGTTGAAAGCTTGTCAAACAGCACAGAAGAATCCAGTGTGCAGCTGGACCCCTGTACTGGGTAAGTGTGCTTCACTCGGGGGGGCATTCTGCTTGGTTTGTGAAATGTTAGTTTTATTGTTCACTTTTTTGCTGGTCGTTCTGCCCTGTGTTTTATTACCTGTATTTATTACATGTACTTTTCCTGTTTTTATGTTTTCATGTAAATCTTGTTGCGTTGGTAACCTGTGTATACATCCTCCTTTTGTTAGTGTTGAGTTATTATGGGATGTTAGTTAGCCACAGGTAGAAACTTGCATATATTGTGAAGTGCTAGTTGGAAATATGAAAAAAAATTCTCTCTCTCTCTCTCTCTTTCTTTTAATTTAAGATTTCAGAGGAAGCTAATTTATCAGACCTTGAACTGGAAGTAAGTGATTGATTTAATTAAGCTCCATTCTGTTTTGCTACACTGGTATTTTAAGATAAGGATTTCACTGGAATTCCTTTGGGGCACTGTGTAGTTTCAGTACAAACACAGGCTGCCATTGGCAGTGGCAGCAGCAGCACCATACCAGTGTAGTCCAAGGCCGCAGTATGTGATCGATGAGACTTCCTGCAGGGAACATGTGTGTCATGTGATCGCATGTTGCTGTTTGGATAGTAATGGGTAGAACCCCTTCCACTGGTTTTCGTTGCATGTTGTATAATCTTGTGTGTTATTGGCCATGCTGCTTGTGTGATAAATGCTATTGCATGCTGATCTGGAGTGTCTCCCAGTTATACTGATGTCTGTGAAACAGTAAAAGCAGCCCCTGTTTATTTTTAAACATTTCGTAATGCTTTCCAGATTTTCCAAAGGCATTCATGTAGAAACCATGGAGACCGAGAAGGTAGGACCCAGTGTCTGCATGAATCCGTTTCTGTGTAATCCAGTGTGCTGCACATCCTGTACGTTGAATTTAGCAATTGCATTTGCAGCTCTGTGCTTGCTTTGTGTGTGCATTGGTCACAGGGTGAAACATGCTGTGTGTGTGCATTGCCACAGGGTGAAACATGCTGTGTGTGTGCATTGCCACAGGGTGAAACATGCTGTGTGTGTGTATTGCCACAGGGTGAAACATGCTGTGTGTGTGCATTGCCACAGGGTGAAACATGCTGTGTGTGTGCATTGCCACAGGGTGCCAGTGAAACATGCTGTGTGTGTGTGTGCATTGCCACAGGGTGCCAGTGAAACATGCTGTGTGTGTGCATTGCCACAGGGTGAAACATGCTGTGTGTGTGCATTGCCACAAGGTGCCAGTGAAACATGCTGTGTGTGTGCATTGCCACAGGGTGCCAGTGAAACATGCTGTGTGTGTGTGCATTGCCACAAGGTGCCAGTGAAACATGCTGTGTGTGTGCATTGCCACAGGGTGCCAGTGAAACATGCTGTGTGTGTGCATTGCCACAGGGTGCCAGTGAAACATGCTGTGTGTGTGTGCATTGCCACAAGGTGCCAGTGAAACATGCTGTGTGTGTGCATTGCCACAGGGTGCCAGTGAAACATGCTGTGTGTGTGTGCATTGCCACAAGGTGCCAGTGAAACATGCTGTGTGTGTGCATTGCCACAGGGTGCCAGTGAAACATGCTGTGTGTGTGTGCATTGCCACAAGGTGCCAGTGAAACATGCTGTGTGTGTGCATTGCCACAGGGTGCCAGTGAAACATGCTGTGTGTGTGTGTGTGTATTGGTCACAGGGTGAAACATGCTGTGTGTGTGCATTGCCACAGGGTGCCAGTGAAACATGCTGTGTGTGTGCATTGCCACAGGGTGCCAGTGAAACATGCTGTGTGTGTGTGCATTGCCACAAGGTGCCAGTGAAACATGCTGTGTGTGTGCATTGCCACAGGGTGCCAGTGAAACATGCTGTGTGTGTGTGCATTGCCACAAGGTGCCAGTGAAACATGCTGTGTGTGTGCATTGCCACAGGGTGCCAGTGAAACATGCTGTGTGTGTGTGCATTGCCACAAGGTGCCAGTGAAACATGCTGTGTGTGTGCATTGCCACAGGGTGCCAGTGAAACATGCTGTGTGTGTGTGTGCATTGCCACAAGGTGCCAGTGAAACATGCTGTGTGTGTGCATTGCCACAGGGTGCCAGTGAAACATGCTGTGTGTGTGTGTGTGTATTGGTCACAGGGTGAAACATGCTGTGTGTGTGCATTGCCACAGGGTGCCAGTGAAACATGCTGTGTATGTGCATTGGTCACAGGGTGAAACATGCTGTGTGTGTGCATTGCCACAGGGTGCCAGTGAAACATGCTGTATGTGTGCATTGGTCACAGGGTGAAACATGCTGTGTGTGTGCATTGCCACAGGGTGCTAGTGAAACATTGCAGCAGGGCAGGGATAAGATATTCAGTTCTGCAGGGCATTTTAAAGTAATTTGTAGGAGTTGTTGCTGTTGTCAGTACTTGCTGTTATTAAACAGATCATTGTTTCTGCCTAATGTTTATGGTCTCTCTCTTTATTTATTCTGGATGTGGAACCAGCATGCTGAATGGTGTTAGGTTGTAACACAGTACAATAGCAGGGTGTGGCACAAGGCTAGCCTTCTGTAGGTAACGTGATGCCTCAGGCAGGCTTCAATTCAAACTAAACATCTGGAACTTAGTTTTTAGTTTTGTGAAAGGGGGTGCCTGCTGTCTGATCTCTTTGTGCAGAATGGTGCGTTGTTTTATTTGATCTTTTTAAATTTCTTTTAGAACGAGCGCTGCATTTTAATTAGCAAAGTGGATGAGGATGAAAGAAAAAAGAGAGCACGGCAGAAGCAGGAGAAAGAACAGGCATGTGTTTGGTTTTTTACATTCGATCTCTTTGAGTAAACTGCTTGACGGCGCCGGTCCGTGTCTGGTCTGTGCAAAGAGGCTGAACTTTGCTGGGGACTCTGAAGTGGGCGTCACCTTGGCTCGGACGCTCCCCGGGGTGGGAGATGGGAAACCGTCAGGGACTCCTTCTCCTCGTTGCACAACAGCGAACCCTACTGGCCAGACATGAGCACATTCAGAGTGGATAAAAAAAAAAACCACGGGGCTGGAATGGGAACGAGAGAGAGGAAGATTATCCTCGCAGCAGCTGACTAATCTGTTTCCAGATTATCCAGATCTGATTCCAGCTCTTTGATGCTTGTGCAGGTTTCCCTTCATTAGCTGTGATTTTTTAAAATCTTTTTTTTTTTTTTTTTGCAGGGAGAACTTACTGATGCTGTGGGCTTCTCCAGAGTCATTCATGCCATTTCCAAATCGGCAAGTTGTACCCCTCTCTATCTAATACTAACAGGGCCAGCACCGTTTCAGGGACATGAAAGTGATATCCTGCAGCTCTCTTCAGGAAGCTTCTGCCCAGTATGGGAACTCTTGGGGATGATAAATGAACCCCAGAACATTTCTGTCCTTGTAGTTGGAGTGCAAGACTGGGGCTCCCAAGTGGCGCATCCAGTAAAGATGCTCCCCTTGGAGTGTAGGATGCACCCTATAGCCTGGTGATCGCAGCTTCAAATCCAGGCTATGTCGTTGCCAACCATGACCGTGGGTTCCCAGGGGGCGGCGCACAATTGGCCGAGTGCCGCCTGGGTAGGGAGGGATTATGTCGGCAGGGCAATCCACGGTTCACCGCGCACCAGCGACCCCTGTGGCTGATAGGGTGCCTGCGGGTCTGCAGTGGAGCCATTCAGATCTGTGTTGTCCTCCAGCACTATAGGTCTGGGGGCTTCGCTGTGGATCTGCAGTGCGAAAAATGACGGATTGGCAGGAACACGTTTTTGGAGGACGCGTGTTTCCCAAGTCACTGGGGGTGAACCGGGATAAATAATTGGGCATTCCAAATTGGGGAGAACTGGGGTGAAAACCATTGGTGACGAATAAATTAAAATTAAAAGAAAAAAAAAAAGGCAGTTGCACTAGCCTCCCCTAGCCCAGGTGTTCATGCTGCATGCATGTTGCAATACTGTAAGGCTTGAGCTGGGTTTGTATGCGAGTCTTGTGACAGCTGTGGTTTATTTTCTGTCTTTATACCTCCCCCAGGGCAAGCTGGTCGTGGGTCACAACATGCTGCTGGATGTAATGCACACCATCCATCAGTTTTACTGCCCGCTACCCGAGGTGAGGGTTCATTCAAGTGCTGATGGCAATCCTCCGACAGCTGCAGCACGGAGTCGCGTTTTACTAACCTCTGCACCGCTGCTTAGTGATGTAAATATGAATGTTAAAACTGT
This sequence comes from Acipenser oxyrinchus oxyrinchus, assembly GCA_030684275.1. Lineage (NCBI taxonomy): Eukaryota > Metazoa > Chordata > Actinopteri > Acipenseriformes > Acipenseridae > Acipenser > Acipenser oxyrinchus. The sequence goes on from CM060259.1 coordinate 38,580,331, forward strand.
GCATTTTGCATCTAACCCTGTTAAGATACTGGGGGTGAGGGGTGAGGAGTGGGAGGTGGTGGGGTGATGAATACATCTAGAGTTGGGAGAGCAGGCTGCAGACTGGATTGAAAGCAGTGTCTCAGCTCTCTATCATCTGCTGTTTAGTGCGTGCGTGGTACAAGTGTAGGGCAGTTCAGCACTGCTCCTGTATCTCTGAATTCTACTGCAGCAGTGTGCGTTTTGTATCCTGTTCTTGCCGAGTCAGTAATCCTTCATTCTGAATCCTAGGAGCTGAATGGTTTTAAGGAAGTGACGTTGTGTGTGTTTCCCAGGTTAGTACCACATGTCTGCACTGTTTTGTGATTTGAGTGTTTGTTTAATGGCTGCAGAGTATTTCTGTGGCAGTCCTGAGCTGGCATGCTTCACAGGGTTCAGTGTGGATTGAGCAGCTTGCTGTGTGCGTTTCCAGTTCCTCGCATCACAATGCAGCTACTCCAAATGTATTGTGTGTGATTGGAGTGCTTTTATAAGGAGTGTGCTATAAAGGTTTATCTGTTAGTGTTGTACCTCTCAAAGAGAAATGCATTGTGGGCTTGACGTTTCCTATTGTAAACTTGTGTTTTTTTGTTTTTTCTTTTAAGGCTTTTAGACACCAAACTCATGGCAAGCACGCACCCATTTAAGGTAACGTCTGGTACTGTGTGGAGTGAATGTAATTGCACATCAAAGTACTGTCTCCAAAGTACTCCAAGGAGGCTGTGTGGTCCAGTGGTTAAAGAAAAGGGCTTGTAATCAGGAGGTCCCTGGTTCAAATCCCACCTCAGCCACTAACTCATTGTGTGACCCTGAGCAAGTCACTTAACCTCCTTGTGCTCCGTCTTTCAGGTGAGACGTAGTTGTAAGTGACTCTGCAGCTGATGCATAGTTCACACACCCTAGTCTCTGTAAGTCGCCTTGGATAAAGGCGTCTGCTAAATAAACAAATAATAATAATAATAATAATAATACTGTCAAAGGGTCTCTGTGTGGGGAAACGCATTGCCACTAGATGGCAGTAAATGACAGGTGACGCCCTTGCCTTTTTCCTGTGTTTCGTGTCTGAATGGGCAGATGATGGCTGGTCTGGGCCTGCAGCACTGTTGAGTGCTCTTGTAGGGAAGGTGTGTTGTCAGTCTCTAGATAGCAGCGTGGCTGTGTTCTTGTCCAGCGCTTGTATGATCACCAAGCGACAGACGTGCTCTTCTTGTCTTTCCAGGAGCTCATTCTCAACACGCCTCTCGCAGAGCTGGAAAAGAGGTTAAAAGAAGCGCCTTTCAAGTCCCCGAAAGTTGGTAAGAAGAAGCATCAGCACGGGGTCACAGCACACCTGCTCTCATCGAACCATAGACCTGGTCAAGGGCCTGCGTTCTAGAGGTATACAGAGTGGTACATTCCTGGAATGCAGACGCGTGCACACAACTGAAATGTTACATTCAGGGGTGGCTTTTCCAGCCCTGGTCTTTTGTTCCAGCCTTGTTCTAAATGGAAATTAAACCTCCATCCAGACCCTGAAGCACGTCCTTATTTGACCTGTTCAGCCTGGAGCGCAGTGACCCTCCAGACCCGGGACTGGACACCTCTGTGTGACAGGGGTGCTGACGGGCTGTGACCCGATTTTGCATTGGCAGTTTGCAGTATTTTCTTTTAGTGTGTCTCACATTTAATCCATTGTGGTTAGTGCTTCAGTTTGTATGCAGTGCTGTCTCTTAATGACGAGGGCTGCTCTGTTGCAGACTCTTCCTCCTAAGTGTTTTGCTTAGTCAATTACAGCCAACTTGTATGCTGAAGATGCAATTCTAATGCTGTTTGTTCAATACAGCTATGCTCCAGCAATTGCAATTATCCTAAAACGTAATATTAAGTAATTACACATATTTACTGTATGTGTTCTAAATAACCAAGCGACATGTACAAGTGCAGAAACATACTACAGAACTTTTATTGAAAATGTTGATCACGTGTGTAATTGAACTGGTATAACTGGAGCTGCCATTCTGCTGATGTGCCAGGTTCAGCTACAGTTCCATTGGAATTGCACATTTCCGACTGGAATTCCCTGCCAGGTGTGGTTGAGGGTCCTTTTTCTTGTGCTGCTCTCCCAGGCTTTTGAGTTGACTCCTGAAGTGTGTTTCCGGTTCCTCTTCACAGACAGCGCCGAGGGGTTCCTGAGCTACAACACTGCCTCGGAGCAGCTGCACGAAGCCGGTTATGATGCCTACATCACTGGGCTCTGCTTCATCTCCATGGCCAACTTCTTGGGTACAGACCTCCACGCATTGCTCTGAATTGGTGTTACTGAGAGAGCTCTGTGTGTTTTACCTGGGGAAAAAAATGCAGTTTGAAATCTGGCAGGGGTATTGCTTGCTTCCCTCACAACAGAATGTTGTCCCAAGTCCCTTCCTGCCTCTGTCTCTGTTTCCTCTCCTCATTTCCTCCCTGCGTTGCAGGTGAAGTTGGGGCTGTGTAACAGTATCCAGTGTTCACAGCATCAGTGTTATACATGCTGTGTGCTGTCCCTGATAAACGCCCACCTGACCCCACATGGCTTCCAAATGCCAATTAAAGTTCCAAAAACACAAAGCAGGGGAGAGGTGAGAGGGAAGGGGTGTCTTTGAGTGTACAGTACCTTGGCTGTTGCCCTTATGTAGTGCATTTTATTTTGTATTTGTTATATATAAACTTTAAACAGATTTGTTTGTGTGAATCTGCAGAATTTATTAACGTCCGAGTTTTATGTTCTAGGTTCATTCCTCAGCCCTCCTAAACCACACATTTCTGCCAGATCGAAGCTCATTGAACCCTTTTTCAACAAGTGAGTGTTCTTGTATTAACATGCGTTCTTTCATTACGCTGCTCCATTCAAACATCTTCAGGTGGTTTTTCCACTGCAGTACAATAAACACATTTAAAAAGAAATCCAGAAATCCATGTCAGCTTCGTCGGGAGCCAGCTTGTGGTTTTTATCAGAGGAGATGGACGGACGCCAGTGACATTTTGCTGCATCCTGGAGATCCTAATGAAAGGGTTGTTGCTTTCTTCCCTTGTGATCTGAGGCTCACGTGGCTTTGATAGGAAGCGCTTGCTTGTGGCAGATAATTGAGGAGCAGCCTTGTAAATTACCAGCGATGTCTGTGCAGAGTGCTGGGGGAGGGGAGGCGTTCGTCTTCATCTCTTGGTATGAGCTGCAGGAGAATGGAGAGAATGAATGTCTCGATTTACAGCGAGGATAACAAATCATCTCTGTTTGGGTTTGCGAGAGACGTGATTTGGTGCTTGGCTTGTAAAAGTGGAAGCAGCTGCTGCAGCATGGGTATAAATCACAAAGGATGGAACGATCACTCGATGTCTGGGTTTAAGATGTAATGGATTCTAGTGCTCTTCATCGCTCTGTGTAAAGCTGTTATCTGGGATTGATGGCCCCATTCTTTACTGTTCTTGTATTTTACATATTGATCAGATATTGCAGACATGCACTGCAAAAAGGTGATTATATATATATATATATATATATATATATATATATATATATATATATATATATATATATATATATATATATATATATATAAAACAAACAACCAGAGTAAACCTAAGTATTCCACTGTCTTGTGTTCATTGTCCAGTATACTCTGTGAAATGCAGTGGATGCTCTCTCTGCTTTGGGCTGCTGCTCTGTTATTCCTGCCCTCGGTGATGCTGGATCTCCTCTCTTTCAGACTCTTCCTCATGAGAATCGTTGACATCCCCTATCTCAACCTGAGTGGTCCTGACTGTGAGTATCCCTGCCCTGCATCTGTTTAGCTACATGTGCCTTCCTTTAGGAAAGTGAACCATGGTATTTTTACAGTTTTACCCCATGATTATACTGTGCATTTACCGTAGTGTACCCTGTTTTTCCATGTTTATTAAGATGGGTTACCATACCTTGCTATTTCTTACAATGCTTGCCTGTGATTTACTATGCTTTCACTGTGCTTTATGACACTTCCATATGCTTTTACTGTGGGGACCTTTTATAAGAGTTCTCCTGCATGGGAATCAGCTGAAATTAGTGTGATGGATATATACGTGCCATTTTCTGAAAAACCCAGCGTGCTTTGTCCTGTAAACCCTGATAAAACTATAGTATCCCCCCTCTATACCCCTACATTACATCATTACAGCATCCCCCTCTATACCCCTACATTACATCATTACAGCATCCCCCTCTATACCCCTACATTACATCATTACAGCATCCCCCTCTATACCCCTACATTACATCATTACAGCATCCCCCTCTATACCCCTACATTACATCATTACAGCATTCCCCTCTATACCCCTACATCATTACAGCAGCCCCCTCTATACCCCTACATTACATCATTACAGCAGCCCCCTCTATACCCCTACATCACATCATTACAGCATCCCCTCTATACCCCTACATCATTACAGCATCCCCTCTATACCCCTACATCATTACAGCATCCCCTCTATACCCCTACACCATTACAGCATCCCCTCTATACCCCTACATCATTACAGCATCCCCTCTATACCCCTACATCATTACAGCATCCCCCTCTATACCCCTACATCATTACAGCATCCCCTCTATACCCCTACATCATTACAGCATCCCCTCTATACCCCTACATCATTACAGCATCCCCTCTATACCCCTACATCATTACAGCATCCCCTCTATACCCCTACATCATTACAGCATCCCCTCTATACCCCTACATCATTACAGCATCCCCTCTATACCCCTACATCATTACAGCATCCCCTCTATACCCCTACATCATTACAGCATCCCCTCTATACCCCTACATCATTACAGCATCCCCTCTATACCCCTACATCATTACAGCATCCCCTCTATACCCCTACATCATTACAGCATCCCCTCTATACCCCTACATCATTACAGCATCCCCTCTATACCCCTACATCATTACAGCATCCCCTCTATACCCCTACATCATTACAGCATCCCCTCTATACCCCTACATCATTACAGCATCCCCCTCTATACCCCTACATCATTACAGCATCCCCTCTATACCCCTACATCATTACAGCATCCCCTCTATACCCCTACATCATTACAGCATCCCCTCTATACCCCTACATCATTACAGCATCCCCTCTATACCCCTACATCATTACAGCATCCCCTCTATACCCCTACATCATTACAGCATCCCCTCTATACCCCTACATCATTACAGCATCCCCTCTATACCCCTACATCATTACAGCATCCCCTCTATACCCCTCACATCATTACAGCATCCCCTCTATACCCCTACATCATTACAGCATCCCCTCTATACCCCTACATCATTACAGCATCCCCTCTATACCCCTACATCATTACAGCATCCCCTCTATACCCCTCACATCATTACAGCATCCCCTCTATACCCCTACATCATTACAGCATCCCCTCTATACCCCTACATCATTACAGCATCCCCCTTCTCATACCCCTACATCATTACAGCATCCCCTCTATACCCCTACATCATTACAGCATCCCACTCTATACCCCTACACTACACCATTACAGCATCCCTCTATACCCCTACATCATTACAGCATCCCTCCACCCTACCCACTACATCATTACAGCATCCCCCTCTATACCCCTACACATCATTACAGCATCCCCTCTATACCCCTACATCATTACAGCATCCCCTCTATACCCCACTACATCATTACAGCATCCCCTCTATACCCCTACATCATTACAGCATCCCCTCTATACCCCTACACTCATTACAGCATCCCCTCTATACCCCTACATCATTACAGCATCCCCTCTATACCCCTACATCATTACAGCATCCCCTCTATACCCCTACATCATTACAGCATCCCTCTATACCCCTACATCATTACAGCATCCCCTCTATACCCCTACATCATTACAGCATCCCCTCTATACCCTACATCATTACTACAGCCCCCTATACCCCTACCTCTATACCACCATACCATCATTACAGCATCCCCTCTATACCCCATACATCATTACAGCATCCCCTCTATACCCTCTACATCATTACAGCATCCCCCTCTATACCCCTACATCATTACAGCATCCCCTCTATACCCCTACATCATTACAGCATCCCCTCTATACCCCTACATCATTACAGCATCCCCTCTATACCCCTACATCATTACAGCATCCCCTCTATACCCCTACATCATTACAGCATCCCCTCTATACCCCTACATCATTACAGCATCCCCTCTATACCCCTACATCATTACAGCATCCCCTCTATACCCCTACATCATTACAGCATCCCCTCTATACCCCTACATCATTACAGCATCCCCCTCTATACCCCTACATCATTACAGCATCCCCCTCTATACCCCTACATCATTACAGCATCCCCCTCTATACCCCTACATCATTACAGCATCCCCCTCTATACCCCTACATCATTACAGCATCCCCTCTATACCCCTACATCATTACAGCATCCCCTCTATACCCCTACATCATTACAGCATCCCCTCTATACCCCTACATCATTACAGCATCCCCTCTATACCCCTACACCATTACAGCATCCCCCTCTATACCCCTACATCATTACAGCATCCCCCTCTATACCCCTACATCATTACAGCATCCCCCTCTATAGCCCTACATCATTACAGCATCCCCCTCTATACCCCTACATCATTACAGCATCCCCGTGAGAAACGTATTTTGAAACGGGTTTGGTACGCAGTTTATTATTTATTTAACAAAGCGTTTCTTTCCTGCAGTGCAGCCGAAGCGAGACCACGTCCTTTACGTCACGTTTCCCAAAGAGTGGAAGACGAGCGATCTCTACCAGCTCTTCAGTGCCTTCGGTAGGTGACTCTCTCTTTACCCAGGAGCCTCTCCTGCTGCCTTGCTGCGAGGCTTGTAGTATGAATCGATGGCTTGAAAAAGGACCAAACCATTTGCTGGGGGTTGGGGGCTGCTTGTCAGTGCACCCCCAGAATAAGTGGCTGAGTCCCATGCCAGCTCCACAGTGTGTGAGAATGAAATACTGGAACCATTTGAAGCGAATTGCATTGAATCTCTGTTACCTTGCCCCCTTTTATGAACTAACTGTGGTGCTTGTCATGCTGTTGTGTTCTGAATTGCAGGTAACATTCAGGTGTCCTGGATTGATGACACCTCAGCGTTCGTGTCCCTGGGGCAAGTGGATCAGGTGCAGATCGGTAAGAGGATTCGTTACCAACACAATACAACAACCGTCACAGAGACAGCGCAAATATAGCACTCTTCTTGCCAAGGTGTCTCGGGCTCTTCACAATTAAAGATCACTAATGCGCTTGTGGGTGAAACCATCAGAGGAATGTTGTAGCTCATTAAAGTATGGTAGTGTGTTCAGCTCAGCAATTTTTACTTTTCTTCGTTCTGTATTTCTAGTGATTTGATGATGGGTCCTGAGTCTCCTTGGGTATAGAGCTGTTTATGAATTCTCTGGACTCACAGAATTTATGGTTCGCTAAGTTGTGTGTCTCTTTCTCTGTTTTAAATGAAAGTGTTCACAATCTATGACCTTGTTAAACTCCATGGAAAGCAGCCCATGTGATCCCAGTCGTGGATGTGTTGTTCCCTGTGTTTGTCTGTCCTCATGTGTCATGTGATCGTCTCACTGCCTCTTCCCTGCTGAGCCCTGGGCTCTCTGCACGTGACCAGTCCTTCCACAAACACACACACATGTGGAATAAGCACAGATACTGAATGGTTTAGTGCACAGTTTTTACCGTGATCTAAGCAAGCCTCTCAGTGCTGTAAAGAGGAGTCCGTGTTTCAGAAAGCTTCGGTTTGGATGAGTTTCATTGCAAGCTTCGCCAGTAGTACTCAACAGAATTTCAGTGTTTCCTGGGTTTCCAAACGGAGGCGTTTTTCCTGATTTTTGAATTGCTCCTTGATAAGCTGTCTGTGTGAGGCCGGGCATGGCAGCTTTATAAACTGTTCAAGCAGTTAAGACGTTGCCTTTCTCCTGGCTAGCATTGGAATTGTAAATGACATATAAGAACATAAGGGTTTACAAACGAGAGGAGGCCATTCAGCCCATCTTGCTCGTTTTGGTTGTTAGTAGCTTATTGATCCCAGAGTCTCATCAAGCAGCTTCTTGAAGGATCCCAGGGTGTCAGTTTCAGCAAAATTTACTGGAACTTGGTTGGTTCCAGACCCTCGCAATTCTCTGTGTTAAAAAAAAAAAAAAAAAAGTGCCTCCTATTTTCTGTTCTGAATGCCCCTTTATCTAATTTGTGACCCCCGTCTTTGTTTCTTTTTTTCAGGTCAAAAAAGTCCCCTGGCTTGACTTTTTTTTTTTTTTTTTGCAGGGGTGGTGTGCAAGTCTGAATTTTAAATAGGCTCTGAGATGTTTGCAGGAAAGTTTGGCTGTTTTGCTGGATTGGATCTTCAGGCTGTTCATTCCTATACACAGTGTGTGACCCGTTTTGGTACAAGAGCTGCATTCGTGAGGCTCGGGTCCACTTGTTCAGCGCGGGTTAATCATGCGACTCGCTGGGGAGACTGGGCGGATCGGAATCCAATCGATTTTTGAGCTTGGAGCGCCAGAGGAAGTTCTGATCAACAGAACATTGCTAGATCTGGGGCAGAAAGCTCCGATAACATACAGTCCATTGTATTGGAGTAATTCACCATGAAATTGTGAGTCATGTGGTGTCTGGCACTGGCACATGGGGTTGAGAGGGCTGGATTCCACTATTCCTTTCATTATTCACTTCAAGATCCCTGCTTCTCTTAATGTCAGGAGATCATGTGTGCGCCTGTCTGAAATTTAAAAAAAAAAAAAAATTAAAACCTTTGAAGAGTCTTGCACTAAAAGGTTCAGTTGCTGTATGAAATAGTGTGCAGTGCTATAGCACAGCTTTGAGTTGAAGCTGTTTAGGGTCGTGAGGGAGGTTTTAAAACACCTGGAGATCAGAAGAAACCACAAAACTGTGCGTTCAGATCAACAGCTATGGCCAAAGCTTTTGCTTCGCTTTGTAGAAGTGATTCGTTTTGCTTCATAAAGTCAAGTGAAAGCTGCTGAATAATGTTATGTTAACATGTTGAACTACACACTGCTTTTGTAGTTTTTCCTTCAATGAAAAACAGACATGAAATACGGTACTGCTATTCTGGCCTGAAGACTCATGGAAGTGTCTGTTTTATTTGGAACTTGGTAGTGTTTTTTTTGTTTTGTTTTTTTTGTTTTGAGCATCGTCTTGTGAGCAGCAGTAGTAAACGTAACTAGAGGAAGCTCTTGGTTATCTGCAGCCCCCAGCTGTTGGGTAGCTGATCTCCACCCTCCCTAATAAAGGTGTCTGGAGCTGTTTCATGAGTGTCGCTGGTGTTGCATCATGCTGCTGGATTCCATTGCCAGTAATTCAGTTTGCTTGCCTTTTTATTGGGGCTGTTTCGTCTGCAAAATAAATACTCCCTCGTGTGAGGTTTGTATTCGGCCAAAGAAAGCCATTCATTGGCACAGTGTTGAGCTACGTTTCCGTGGCTCCAGTTACAGACACTGCATGCTTACTGTCTTTATACAAAGGTACCATTAAAATGCAAACTTGAAGAAATTGCTTTTACTCTCGACTCCTCCAGTTAGATTAAATGTAGGGTTTGATGTAGGCAGAATATTCCGAAGATGGATTTTCTTAATGAATTGAGAAATCTTTTGACCCTGCTCCCCCTCTCCTACATACAGGGTAGGGCTGGGTGAGTGTATCATACTTGATGTTGGGAGCTCATGAACTCTCTCTGCTGCCAATGTCAGTGACTCAGCATTCCTTTAAACCACAAGGCTGTGGGAGAAGCTGCAGAGTAATGTCATGTGTCTTGGCAACATGCCTGCTTTTAAATCATGGGACCAGAGCGGCTGGACAGACTGACCATAGCAGAGCGACTGTGCGGGCAGCATGGCTGGGACTGCTGCACTCTTCAGGGTTGGTCAACAGACTTGCTAAGGTGTCTGTTGCATTTTACCCCTTTGGGAAGGAAAGGGTTAATTCATAAATCCTTGAGGGCTGCCTTTCCCCAGTGCTTTCTCGTCACTCTTCAATCATTAGACTTTCTCTTGTGGTTTTTAACTTCCTTCATTCTTTAGCCACATAGCTTGTCTACACAAGAACAGTCTGTAGACTGCAGCCCTGTCTGTTTTCTTTTGACGTGGTAGGTGCTTTTTGAAACTCCTCATTTACTTTACGTTGCCATTATTGGTTGAGCTTGTGTAGGATTTGGAGGAACGAGTTGTCGTGTGAAAATAAAAGCCCAGCTCTCAATGAGGTGACAGCAGAGTGTGACACTGGAGCACCCCGCCCCACCACTACCCCTCCCCCAGGGCTCGCTGTCGGGAGAGCCGAGTCACAAGCTGTCTCCCAGCTTCTGTCCAGGCCACGCCACCTCTGCGTGGGGGTGGCAGTGCGGGCTGCTGGCTGACTGGAGACCCTTCACCTCCCAGCTGCTCGTTGCTTCTCCTGCATAGGTGCCCTGTGTTGGTGCTTTGACCCAGTTTCCAGCTGTGTGTTTGTTTTTTTTTTTTTTAATGCTTGTAGCGTCGTCTTAATCTTTTTCAAATGTATTATACTGAGAGGGCTGTAATGTAGTTTGATATGGGACTTCTTGAGTAGCCAGTCTGTGTACAGTAACATGTAAGTGGTTGCAGCATGTCTTTTTATAACTGGCTGAACCTTCAGTCAGTGTCTCTGATTGATTTGCAGTCTCTTTCTGTTTGGTTCTGAAGTGTCTTGCCTCTGAAGAGATGCCTGTTGTCAAACTGACACGCTGTCCAGTATGTGTGAAGATGTGCTTGTTAGTAAGGACTATACAAGCTACATCCTTTTGAATATCTGAACCAGTCCTGACTTGTGTTCTTACATATATATATATATTTTTTTTGTTAGTTTTGAATTTCGTTCATTATGAACACTTTCTCATTTGGGGAATGTGCTACAGGCTGTGTGGTCCAGTGGATAAAGAAAAGGGCTTGTAACCTGGAGGTCCCCGGTTCAAATCCTATCTCAGCCACTGTCTCATTGTGTGACCCTGAGTAAGTCACTTAACCTCCTTGTGCTCCGTCTTTCAGGGGAGTCGTAATTGTAAGTGACTGCAGCTGATGCATAGTTCACACACCCTAGTCTCTGTAAGTCTCCTTGGATAAAGGTGTCTGCTAAATAAACAAATAATAATAATAATAATACATGGTACACAGGACTCCTCTCCCAGATGAATGTGTTTCAGTGAAATTCCAGAGTGATCCGAGAGCCAGGATCTGACCAGGAATGCACAAGGGGCAGTAGAGAGGAAAGCAGGAAGCACTTTTGCAACGACAGCCTCAACCCTTTTGCATGGGCAGTTAATGAGTTCTCAGAGCCGTGGCTCCTGTTTGCACCTCTCTGAGCAAAGACTGTTTCCAGAACCACCAAGGGCCACGGCTGTTTTACCGTTGAGTTTTATTAAATGCTGTAGTTAACCCTTTAAGCCTCTTGGATCTAGTACAGCGCTCTTGTAGCACCACAGTCGTAGCTGTTTCTGGGATGCATGCGTGCGTATGGTACATAGACACAGCTGTCCTGTGACTCCACTAGTTCCTCAAGTTCTTTCTATCGGCCTTGTGTTTTTGGAGCGAGTCGAGTTCAGCGAATGGATTGAAGACATTAAAGGAACAGCAAACAATGTCTTGCTGTGCAAACCCTGTCCAGTGTGCCAGTCCTTTTCATCCTGCTGTCTCGACAAAGTGTAAAGGAGCACGTTGCATAACACAGGGCTGCAGACAATAGGATGTTCAGAATTATTGTTGCATTGTTTTTTAGATGATTGCGACACATCAGCTGGGCAGCTTTAGCCAGTTATCTGGCGGTCAAGGCTGCTGTATTAGGTTGTACTTGATTATGCTGATGAATGTGTTGCCCTGTAGTGTGGAACTCTGTTCATTTCCGATCCTCCCCGTCTCTCGGCTGATTCACCAGCACAGCCTCGTCTGACCTTCGCTGTGTTAGTCTTCCCTGTGACTGCCCGAGCTTGGCTTGGACTGCTGAACCTGGCTACAGTAGTGATTCAAGCCAGTGGGGGAGAAACAGGTTTTCAGACCACCGCTTTCCCAGAGTCATTGTGGATTATTAATAATATAACAAACGAAGAAAGACCTTTTTTATGACATAATCGTTCGAACAGTCAATAAATTATTTTTTTAGTTGTTTCTTGACGTTGTTTTTAGACCCTTCTTTCTGGAGCAGCAGCAGGCTCCATTGCCAGCCTCATTGTTCTGCTGATTCATGTGTTACAGCGATGGCATTTCTCCAGGTCTTGGCAGCCACATTAAAGGCTGAGCTCTGAAAGGCTGCTGCTGTGGCCTGAAGGAATGCCAGTAAATGGCTGTTTTGTTGATGCCTGCCCTGCAGTAGATTTCGATTTCAATCCTGTGTTTTTCAAGGTTGACAGATTTTGCAGAGTGATGACTATTCAACAGGCTTTCCCTGTAAACCTGCATTGCTCTATACTGTTTAACCATTTCAAATCTCCACAGTACTGTTTTAACCATTTCAAATCTCCAGTATTGTTTAACCATTTCAAATCTCTCGAGTGAAAGGAGCCAGCACCCCGTCACATTACCCCCCTTCTCTCCTCCCCTCAGCTGTGAACACCAGCAGGTACGCGGAGAGCTACCGCATCCAGACCTATGCGGAGTACATGGAGAGCAGACTGCAGGAGAAGCAAGGCAAGAGGAAGTGCTCGGAGGACAGCTGGAGGGAGCTGGAGAGCAGCAGGTTAGTGCAGTATGCTCCTGCACTGCCAGCCGGCTCCGGGTTCAACAGCAATAACAATGAGTAAGTGCACACCCCCTCTCGTCAGCAACGACGCCCTTGTCCATCACCCTGCTTTCAGGCGTGATCCTCTTCAACGCAGCTAACTGCTTTATTAGAACAAGCAGAGCTGACAGGCCAGTCTAGGGGGTTTATCTGAGTCACACTGCAAGTCAATGAAGGGGTTATCTGAGTCACACTGCTAGTCAGTGTAGGGGGGTTAATCTGAGTCACACTGTTTGTATCTTTCTTAGTGTTTTGCTCTTCATACAGAGTTTCTCTCAGGCTCTGTGCTAACGTTGAGACAGCACCCTGACCACCACGAGTTTACAATTCATTCTGAAAATGATGATGCACATCTGGTAAACCGCTGTCCTCCGTTCTTCTGCATTACCCTCACTGTGGAATAGCTGCATTGGTCTGGCTTACAGAACACAAGCAGAATGTATGAAGGGTATAATTTTGGGTACATGATCTTAACAGACGGGAATCGTGATCAATTAAAGACATGGAATAACCCTTTCTGGAAGCGAAAGCAGCATTTACAGAAGAGATGTAATGGAGTGGTTTCCACATCCCCGAAGTGACCGCTGTAAAGAGCGATCAGGACTGGGACTCCCTTTGCTGTAGGAAGCGTTTTAGGGCATTTCAGTAGAGTCTCCTGACCTCCTCCTGCAACTCGCAATGCAAGTCCCAGCTCCACTTTCTGAAAGCCTGTTCTGTATTGCCTCAACGCAAATATTTTGCTACTAATGTTTCTGAGCTGCTGCAATGCTTAGTAAATCAATCCCTGTGTCTGTCTGTGTCCTCAGAGTTGCTCCGGGGAAGAGAAGCATGAGCCCCATTCAGGAGGAGCTGGGCTCGGATGAACTGGAGGAGGGCGAGATCGACCGGGACGGAACCAGCAGCTGGACCAGCGCCGTGCCCCCACGCAGCACGACAACCAACAAGCACAAAAAGATCAGAACCGACCCGGGTAAGGAAAGCACAGGCCCGGCAAACCGGCTGCACAGGGATCAGAGCCCGGCCTGTGCGCATCGCGTGTGCTCCGTGTAGAGAGCCCGGCCTGTGCGCATCGCGTGTGCTCCGTGTAGAGAGCCCGGCCTGTACGCATCGCGTGTGCTCCGTGTAGAGAGCCCGGCCTGTGCGCATCGCGTGTGCTCCGTGTAGAGAGCCCGGCGTGTGCTCCGTATAGAGAGCCCGGCCTGTGCGCATCGTGTGTGCTCCGTGTAGAGAGCCCGGCCTGTGCGCATCGCGTGTGCTCCATGTAGAGAGCCTCGCGTGTGCTCACTATGTTCTGTTTTTTCAGTGCAGTACAGTGTGTGTGTGTGTGTGTGTGTGTGTGTGTGTGTGTGTGTGTGTGTGTGTGTAATTATACACACACACACACACACACACTGTCCTAATGGGCAAAGAGCAAGTCCACTAGAAATTGCCATTTAAAAAAAAAAAAAATTAAAAAAAAGAGGGGAGCAGCTGTTGCTTTGCGTAACAGAAATACCACAATTCACGACCCAGAACAGCTGTTTATCATTAACCTGGTCTCCTTTCAATCACTTCAGACTCTGGCCCTGCTGTTTCATTAGAGCCTTGACCTTTCTGTTCTCTGTACAATATTGGCATAGCTTTATGGAGATCGCTGGCGTGCGAGTGCAGAGTTCATGGAGACAGACTTGAAGAAACGTCTGAGAATGCAGTGTGGAATGTGAATGGTGACGGCTGGGCTTTGGGTACTTGGGCGGCTGTACAGCTCTGGCCAGTGGTTTTGCATCACCCTATAGAATTAACAAATGTTGCTTCCTAAAGTCAAATGAAACCTGCTGAATAATGTTACGTTCTCCTATTGAATTACATACTGCTTTACAGTCTTCCATGTACTTAATGAAAAACAGAAATTAAAAAATGTGACCTTTTGGAATCTAACACTAAATACTGTACTACTATTGTGTGTGTGTGTGTGTGTGTGTGTGTGTGTGTGTGTGTGTTTCTAACCCTGCACCCTGTCAGGGGTCTGGTCTGTAGTGTGTGTGTGTCTAAGCCTGTGCTCAGGGTCTCTCTCTTTGTGTTTTCAGGTCCTAACTCTGCCGGCTCCACAGGGCTGTTTGAAGTCCCGCAGGTCTGGTAGTGCGGGCAGAGCACGGTCTGGAACCAAGAGCCTTCAGAGAGAAGAGTCCTGAGGCAGCGGCAGCACTTAAATACATTTTAAAAAGCCATAAGAAACTCTTCTGTCCTTGCAGAGTGAATGAAAGCTGAGCAAGCTTGCAACCTCTTCTGTTCAATGCATTGGCAGAAAGCTTAGGAAAAAAAATTCTGAAGTGGTCTTTTGGTTCTCAAACCCCTGATTTCTGTTTATTTAGGTGAATCTACGTGGGGGGGGTGTGTGTGTGTGTGTATTTGAACCCGGATTCCCATTGCCGTTCTATTGTGTGAATGAGTGAGTACTTTTTTTTTTCTTTTTTGTTCCGTGTTGGAAGAAAAGACTTTCCTAGCAATTGAACAAAATGTTTTAATTTCATTTTTAATGTTGCTTCCCCAGAGAGCTGCTTTTGTGAATTAGGGTCCCTACTGATGTACAGTATAACAGTGCATGCAGTAAATGAATGGCCTGATAGAAAAGAAACACTAGAATCACTAAGTTTGTTTGTTTGTTTGTTTGTTTGTTTGTTTGTTTTTATTATTAATCATCTTACACAGTGTTTAAACACTGCCTCCTATGTTTTGTTTTTTTTCTACAGAAAATTGTTGCCTAATTTCTGAGTTCCCTGGAGTTCAAGTCTAGAATGTTCCTGCTTGATTATTTGTGTACATTTAGTGTGCTTTGTTTGTTCTTTCTGTCCCTTTTTCTTATCAAGACCTGACTCTTGTCTCTTAAAATATTCTCTGCAGATTACAGTAACTGTTTAGTTTGTCACATCAATGACTTTGTTTAGCAGAAATATGATAACGTGAGTGCCCATTAAGACATGCTTCCCATAAAGTGAAAAAAAAAAATTAAAGACCTTTCTTACTAGATCCGTCTCTGTCTGTTTTGCCCTGCAGGAGTAGATATGCGAACAAGTGAAATTCCTGCACCTCACTGGGGAAGCTGTGCTCCATTCTTAGTGGGTGGGTAGCATTGTGAGACTCCGCAGCTGCTTTCTAGGGTAGGCCAGTATTGCGGAAGTCTCTATCATTTGCCAAAGGTACATTAATCTAAACTCTATGTTGAATAGCAACACCATGATGAGCTGCTCCTAATCTCAGGGATGAGGACTGTTGATTCAAAGCAGACTCTACAAACTCACCAACAGAAAAGAATAATCAACCACAACGTCTTCTCTGTATAAAGACTTGTGAAAGATACACAGCATGAGGAATAGGTGATTTTTAATGTGCCCTACTGAAACGTTTAGAATAAAAATCTAGTTGTGTGTTTGGTTTTTTATGCATTTAAAATCGACTTGTCCTTCATTCAACAAAGCCCCCTGTGCAACATCGATCTTTCAGTGATGTTTTTAGTGACTCTTGTGTCTGCAGCTGCTGTGGATCCCTCTTAAACTGCACTGCCAGGAATCCGACTGCTTGATGGAAGCCGTCTGTGTTTGTCCTCTCTCTCTCTCTCTCTCTCTCTCGTCAGGCACGGAGGCTGATCAATTCCTTATTTTTAATATCAATACTACAGTGTTCTTGGTTAAGTGGGGATTTGCAAAATGAAAGGTGTTTTTTTTTTTTTTATTTCAATTGTATTTTATTAACCATGAAACCACTTCAAGCTGACACCTGACCTGAATACCGATTTTTATATTTAGTTCTCCCAGTTGAGGTGTGCTATTTCTGACCTAATGGGTGCAGACCCATCTGACCAGAGCAAGGATACAGCACAGCTTGTGGCTGCTGCATATCTATATCATGAACTGGGAACACAGTAAAAGCACAGTTCTGTCCAGCTCTTCCCCAGTAAACCCATTTCATTCAATGCTGCAGTGACTGCCCCATTCAAAAGCAAGGCGATTTTGGGAAGTATTGCTGTGCTTCAGATGAAGTCTTTAGAGCCGTGCTTCTCGACCTTTCTGAAAGCAGGGTCCCAGTCAGTCTTTACTGAAACCCGCCGGCCCCTTTGTAAAGCAGAGCCCGCTGCGATGTTGTAAACCATGGTTATTTAGCAGCCCTAGAAGACCGCCCCAGGAGATGAATTCAGGTGCACCTAAGTGATTTCTTATTGGTTTTGTAATATTTGCAGATGTTGCTTCAAACAAAATGAAACAGCATTACGATTTAAACGTAAATATTCTGTGTCGGTTTCAGTGAAATCCCAATGGCTGGCAAGGAGGCTGCTTTAGACAGCAGCGTGCTCCTGTGTGATTGTCTCCTCTTCCTGTGTCTTCTATTAGATATCAAAGAATCAACCGGCACGGCACTGAGATCGTGGAACAGGATTCAGGTGCAGGTGTGAGTGTAGCGATCTACAGGACGGGTGCCTGGAATGTAAAGGGTTAAATAAACGTTTCAGTTGCCGATAGGCTGAGATTCTGCCGGCCGTCACGTCATTGCTAGAGACAGTAACGATCGTGCTCTCAACAGTTGGTCTCTGTCTCTGCCTTTGCTCGCGCAGTCGTGCTCTCAACAGTTCGTGCCTCTGCCTCGGCTCGCACAGTTGTGCTCTGAACAGTTTGTCTCTGTCTCTGTCTCTGTTTCTGCTTGCACAGTCGTGCTTTGAACAGTTTGTGTTCCTGCCTCTGCTCGCGCAGTCGTGCCATGAACAGTCCGTGCCTCTGCACACACAGTCGTGCTCTGAACAGTTTGCGTCTCTGCCTCTGCTTGCGCAGTCGTGCCATGAACAGTCTGTGCCTCTGCACACACAGTCGTGCTCTGAACAGTTCGCGTCTCTGCCTCTGCTCGTGCAGTCGTGCTCTGAACAGTTCGCGTCTCTGCCTCTGCTCGTGCAGTCGTGCTCTGAACAGTTCGTGTCTCTGCCTCTGCTCGTGCAGTCGTGCTCTGAACAGTTTGTGTTCCTGCCTCTGCTCGTGCAGTCGTGCTCTGAACAGTCCGTGCCTCTGCTCGTGCAGTCGTGCTCTGAACAGTTCGCGTCTCTGCCTCTGCTCGTGCAGTCGTGCTCTGAACAGTTCGTGTCTCTGCCTCTGCTCGTGCAGTCATGCTCTGAACAGTTTGCGTCTCTGCCTCTGCTCGTGCAGTCGTGCTCTGAACAGTCCGTGCCTCTGCTCGCGCAGTCGTGCTCTGGGGTTATCGTATCTACCTGCCTGTCAATACACGGGTTCCTTAGCCATGCTTGTTAATGAATAAGCCAACGCTGGTGAAATCCTGATCATTTCCCCCCCATCTGCAAACAGCAAGCTGTCTGGGTAGCACTCAACAAGCACACCTTTCATTGGCTGTCATATCCCAAGCCTCAGAAAGAAGCCTTTCCCCCAGTAATGGCTTGAGCTGCCAATGAAGCGAGTTCCTGAGCCCTCTAATGCACCACATCCACCTTTCCTAATCCACCAACTGTGAGGAAGACAAAGTAGAGCCCCGAGCAAACGTGTGCCCCAGATCCCTTGACTTCTTCCAGGAGAGCAGAGAACAAAGCATAAAGAGACCAAGCAGTGTACAGGCGAGCAGATTCCATTTTTCTTTATTCAATTTTGTAAACTGGGAGATACAGACCCTGGAGATGAAGCTGCTCCTGTTCAGGATGGCTGTCGCACACTCTCCACTGGCTGCATGATTAAATGTCTTTTAACCAGTGGCTTCCTTTGCCATCAGACCTCTTCCAGGATATTTTAAAGGTTCTCAATGCAGCTGTGCCTCTGGAGTGCCCTGGGTTTCAATCCCAGGCGCGGTTGCTGGTCTCCACCTTGCCTCCCAGAGCACAGTGGTGCAGGAGACCAGGACTCGCTGGTGATGTGCTCAGGCCAGTTTCAATGGCTCTGGCTTGTCAGGCCGTTCATTAACTCCAGCCCAGAAATCTCCCGAAGCGAGGCTCACTGTGGCTGCTCAGATATTGCGCCCTGATGGAGCTGCAGGAGTTATGTAAAGATGAAAAGCGTTTTCTCTTAAATGCGATTAACGCTTCCAGCATTGGCAAGGCTGTTAGGAAGGGTGTTTGCATTGTGTTGGACTGCATGATGAAGTGATGTTCACGACACATCAATTCAGCAGGAAATCCAGTCATGGCAATTATTTTAAAGCTCTGTACTGTGTACAAAAGAGAAGATTCAGAAATGAGACCCCACACTGACTTATTGAGAATATGTGCAGTCTATAAATTTAAATACATACATAAAATAAAAAGCAAAACAGTCACGCTCCGTTTTTCTGTATTTGTTTTAAAATATTTAATTTTAATTGAACAGCATGCAATATTCGAGGGGTTTGGATCATTTACCAAGCTGTGCTTGGTTTACCTGAATTAGCACCAAGGAAAGCACCGCAGGTTTGTATCTGAAACGTTTTTACTTTAACGCACAATAGAGAGACAGAGCGCCACCCATCAGACTTGCTGTCACGTGTTTCATGATAGTACTGTGTGTAATACATTACATTAAATAATACAGAATGGAGAGGGGGGACCCCCACTGATCTGAACGCACGAGCGGATGAATGAAACCACCCTGCGCTTCATGAACCGCAACTGAACGGTTCAAACTGCCGCAAGGTTATGATTGAAAAACATGATGTAGCAACATGCCAAAAAAAAAATAACAGCAAACGGTTTCTTTTATCTTTACAGATTGTATTCAAAGAAAAACAAAACTGGTGTACACAAATACAACTGTACAAAATAACAAGCAGCAAAACTGGGCCCCGTCAAGAACAGACCTGCCCTAAAACACCCCACGTCACAGTGACGACAGCGGGGACATGTATTGCAAAGTAACCGACACATTTAAAACAACTGCAGCGTCCAATGCTGCGTGCAGTCTCCCTGCGAGGGGTCCGGGTAGTCGTGTTTATTACCCCGCGGGGTCGTCTCTTTGGTCAGTCGAACACAGCAGATTACTGCAAGAGCAATAAGGATTTTTAGGGGCATTATGATGCTGGATCCGAAACACAACTGCCCCCAAAAGCCCCTCATTTTCCCTGCGGTGAACAGGAGCGGTGTTTTACACCTTGTGACTTCCCTCCAAACGTCTCCTGAGACAGACACGTGTTCATGAGCAGTGTTTTTTTAATATTGTAAGGACCGCTCATTTCTCTGTTTCAATCGGTGATGAGAAGCTGCTTTCATTGGTTTTCTCAGGTTGATATAGTGAGAGACAGAAACGGGACTTTGCGGGCCAGTTGGATTAAATACAAACTCACCTCGCCCCCAAAATCCCGTGTCTGAAATCCCAATGTGTCTAGACTGGTCTATACAGACATGCAATAGATTTAAGAACAGCGAACAGTTTTGCATTGGTCCAGGGTTTAATTACGACATAAGCACGGTATCAACCCTCACTGGTTTCTATTGGTCGATTGTACGTTTAACAATGTATCGATTAACTTGCAACAGTGTGTCTCTCCTCTGCGGACATGGTAACAACAGAACTGTCCAGAAACGTTTGGAAATACAATGAATCTGCATCGAGTAAACTAGGCAAGGAGCACGGCTTAGTTTAAACACAGTATAGGGTAACAGCGCTCGCATTGTAACACTTGAAATACACATATTTTAAGTGTATTAAACTCCCTCTTAAGAAATCTTCGGATGAATAACGTTACACCACAGAATCAGACGCGTCTGCGTTTTCCAGTAACCAGCCCCATTCATTACAGGAGAGTTACAATCTGTGGTGTGTTATTATGAGAAGGAAGAATGCCATCGTCCTGTTCAACAGGACAACTGTCCTCAAATAACCCGTCAGTGGTTTATGTATTAACGCTGTGATATCGATTACAAAGAAGAAACACGCACAGCAGCAGCCTCGTAATGTGAACTTGTATTGATGAAGCAGAATATAATGTGTTGCTGCGCATTTAACCCGACAGCGTCTCAGACAGCCCCACCTCCAGCTCCCGGGAGAGTTCAGGTGGAGACAGACAAGCCGTCTGCGATCACCGGCGTGCGTTGAGGAAAAACGTCAGACCGCAGCATCACTGATTACCGGCGGTGTGTCTGTGCGCCTCTTCGGTCTCGTACTGACCGACAATGCATGCATCTGTGGATTCAAAATCCCAAATAAAATAATGTATTCTTGTTGTAAGCCCTAGTATTCTTTTATATCCACTCGCTGTGCTGTATAGCAATGTTTGAGTCCCACTCTGTCTCGCTCACACCTGCTCGCATTGACACGTGAAACAGACTATACGTGCTGAGAAACACGCCTCTGCCTGCATTTCAACACCGTTGTTACTTTGCTCCAAAAACGTCGGAACTCACCCAGCCCAGCTCAGGGTCCGGACGGACCGGACGGTCCGGTCGCTCACCAGGCACGTAGGGCGTGTGTTGGTCGTGGAGGCTCGTTTCTTTAAGCGTGTTTACAGACGGAGTGCTGCTCGCTTCCCTTGCAGAGTCAGCCTGACTCATTACATTTCAAAGATCGCCACTGCTCCCCAAACCCCCCTCCGTGAACAAGAGCCCAAAAGAGGACGGGAGAGGGAGAGGTGGAGAGAGACAGAGTCACCCAAAATAAACTAAAGCTTTTTTTCTCTCTCCCTTGCGCAACACTCCTAGAAACCTTATTAAATACGAGCTCCTTTTCAACCAGGCTCCTTGAAACTCCTGAATCCTCACTGTAGTAATTTCCCAGCGTTTCCAGTAAAGATCCTTGATCCACAGTACCGTACCTGGCTCCGGACTGAAGAGAAAAGGAACACACACCCCGTTTGCGATTCTGTATCCGCGGCGACAAAGGGGCTTTCTGCAGTGCGTTAAAAAAAAATAAAACAAGTTTATCAGGCATGCGGCTCTGGGCAGCATCTTTTTTTCTCCCTTGAAATCACCTCCTAATATAGAAAGTGGGAAGCGACACTCCTAGAAATCCAGAGGACGTCAGGACCCGGTCATTTGCATCACTTTGAAAGGGAGGCGGGCGCTCTATGAATTATGTCTTTTGGAATCATGTTTGTTTCTATATCGACGGGAACTGCAGCCCGCAATCTTATAGTGACCAGTGCAAAGCAGTACCGAACCCTGTCTGAATCACACTGTTCTAGCAGCTCAGCTAGCCTGGACCTGGGCGTTAATCTAGAACCAAGCGGATCATTCCCGCACGGTTTTAAGGTTCTATAAAGAACTATCTCTGTTCTGTATGTGTGCGTTTTTAGAATGTGCCTTACCATTTGGCCACCGCGCCTGTGCTAAACCAAAAATACCGAACCAGACGAGTCATTTTAAACGGAAAACAGGCGCCTTCCATTATTACACCGCCCATAACTGACGTTGATCATGCATTACTTCAATTTAGATTAAACTGAAATAATGTGCTTTCAATACTAGATACGTTACAATAACTCCTTTTATAAGAAAGTGTACTGTTGCGGTATTTGTTTTTATTTAAGGACGCGCTATTCTGATAATAGAGGTCCTCTTATACATAAAAAAAACACATACTTGTCTGTTTTAAAAACTGCTGAGACTGCTGTAGTAATATAGTTTCAACGGTTAAGCAACCTTACGTACGTGGTGGCGATCCTACATTTAATGGGATTGTCTGCCCCCTGGTGGCTTGCCGTGGGACTGCACCGCTCTATTCCAGCACAGTCGTGTGGGTCTGCAGCTGTGATCACGGCACGGATTCGTGTTCGTGAACTAACTAATTGCTGAGGAGTTTAAGCAACATTATTTTGTTAATTGTTTTCCTGTTATGAAATTATAATAACAATGCTGAGATTGATAGCGAATCTACACAAGATTAAAAAAAAAATTCCGCTGCTTTCTTTACATTTGTGACAGACGCTCTGGAGATTACATCATGGATATTGGCGAGATGTAATTTTGTTACATGCTATGATATTTTCATCGTCATCATATAACATCATATAACAATTTACATGTTACCTCTATATGGTGTGATATTTGGTAAAGCGAGAAATCGCATTGTATTTGGAAAAATACATGCACTTGTCAGTGCTATGTCAGGGATGTGTAGTCTGTCTGCATTTCCCTGTCATTTACATAAATATTTAATTTAAAATAAAAAGATTCATAATGAGTCTGTCGAAGGGATCGAGTCCTCCTGACTCAGTTTACAGTAGCGAGCCTGCTGGCACAGCTGCCTTGTACTGTCTGCGTGAGAGTGTGCGTGCGTGGGTGCGCGTATCTGTGTGTGTGTGTGTGTGTGTGTGTGTGTGTGTGTGTGTGTGTGTGTGTGTGTGTGTGTGTGCGTGCGTGTGTGTGTGTGTGTGTGTGTGTGTGTGTGTGTGTGTGTGTGTGTGTGTGTGTGTGTGTGTGTGTGTGCGTGCGTGTGCGTGCGCGTGTATCTGTGTGTGTGTGTGTGTGTGTGTGTGTGTGTGTGTGTGTGTGTGTGTGTGTGTGTGTGTGTGCGTGCGCGTGTATCTGTGTGAGAGTGTGTGCGTGCGTGCGTGTGCGTGCGCGTGCGCGTGTATCTGTGTGAGAGAGTGTGTGTGTGTGTGTGTGTGTGTGTGTGTGTGTGTGTGTGTGTGTGTGAGTGTGTGCGTGCGTGCGCGTGTATCTGTGTGAGAGTGTGCGTGCGTGCGTGTGCGTGCATTTGTGTGAGAGTGTGTGCGTGCGTGCGCGTGTATCTGTGTGAGAGTGCGCGCACACACGCGCGCGCGCACACACAGATAGACGTGATTTTATGCTACTGTTAAGAGTTCATGACATTGGGCATCAATCTACCAGTTTGAATCCCGCTTCCTAAGCCCAGAGGAATGCTGAACCCAGTCCGTTTAGAGCAGCAGTCCCAGCCCTGGTCCTGGAACGCTACTGGGTCTGCTGGTTTTCGTTTCAACCGAGCTCTCGGTTCATTTTAGCAATTATTGGCTTAATTAGTGAAGATGAACAGATGTTCCAGGTCTTTAGCCACTGATGATGTAAACACACCAATAAGACCTGCAGGAGTGGGGCTTCAACCGAGCTCTCGGTTACTTCATTTTAGCAATTATTGGCTTAATTAGTGAAGATGAACAGATGTTCTAGGTCTTTAGCCACTGATGATGTAAACACACCAATAAGACCTGCAGGAGTGGGGCTCCCCAGGACCAGGGTGGAGACCCCGGCTGTAGAGTAACACGCGCATGCAAATCTGAATCCCTAATCCTGGTCCTCCGCCCTGACGTCATCAGGGGGCAGGTTTCGTTTGCCCCTCTGCTTGGCAGGAGCTGTTGATTCAGTGTCCTGCCAGCGTGGACAGCGAGCCCGCGGAACACTCGCCCCCACGTGCCATCTCCCACTGCAACAAAGCTTGCTGCGGTCCAATCACAGTGTTAGAAGCAGCACACGGGTCACAACCCAGATACGCACTGCGCAACGAACGAACCCTCAGTGGAGAGGTTGAAGTCCCACCCACCCCGAGGTTTAAAAGTATTTATTTCACTTAAAAAAAAATGAGAGAGAGAGTGACAGAGAGAGAATGCTTAAAGGCAGGCATTCCAGTTTTCTGTGCAAATGTACTTCGTCTAAAGTAGGCGACAGCAGTCGCTATTAACATCAGTTTGTAATATGACCGTTGTTGTAGGTATAACAATGTTATATCGAGCTATTGCATTGACATAGCAATGCCACTTATTGGCGGTGGCAGCACTGACAGGAAAGTACAGCACAAACCACAGTGAAGCCCTTCTCTGAGACAGGGTCACGTTTAAAGCGTTGTTTTGTTTTCCTTCTTTGGTTACTTAAAAACTGCCTGGCCAAAATGTTATCAAGAGTAAAAACAGCCAGGAAACTGGAAATATAATGTTTTTTAAAATGCTGATGTGGAAATCTGTATTAAGAAATGTTTTGTTAATCATAAAATATATTTTTAAATAAGCGCGCACATAGGACACCCATATGGTATATGCAAATTAGCATGACATTTTCTCAGTTGATTCGCTAATTACGTAGGCCAATGGGGATCAGGTAATTTACTGTAGATTTTTTTTTTTTTAATCCAATCACAGAGTGGCTGTAGAGGTATAAATATATTATATGAAAGTATTGCATTGACATAGCAGTTCTACTTATCGCCAGAGAGTGGCAGCACCGGTCTGTACACACACACACACACACACACACACACACACACACACACACACACACACACACACACACACACACACACACACACACACACACACACACACACAGAGCGCCGATAGAACACAAAGTGATGTTTACCATTGATTTAAGGAGGGCTATTCAAATGCAGGAGGGCTGAGGAGACGAGTAAACAAACCATTTTAAAATTAATCGTCAGGGTAATATATTTAACAATATAATTTGGAGGTAACATATTAGCGTTTATAATCATGTATAGCTCTAGATAGGTTTAATTACATTAATGCACGGAACGGTTTGTATTTGTAGTCCCTCGAGACTAAAACGAGATCGCGCTGCAAATTTGCAGAATTCACCTAACCAAAAATTCTAATGTTTGTCATAATTACCGTGGCAACAAACCTAACTATACAGAAGAACAAATTCATAAACTGTCCGCAAGGCGGAGCTGTGTGCCTGGTGCCTGCACGGTGTTCCCTCTGCTTTAGCTTCACCACTGTAGAATTGGTCTGTTTGAGGATAGGGGCTAGCAGTTGTAACTGACTCCAAACCATAGCAGGGATGGACATAAGACTCCTATTACATAGCAGTTTGATCCATTTCTGGTTTTACTCAGAGTTTAACAAGACACACCAGTGCTTGTTACCTAGACACACTGTGGCTCATCAAGCTGGTAGTAAAACCTGGAATGGGTGAAACTGCTATCAAGTCGGAGACCTATTTCTATCCCTGCATGGTGTAGGGT
The DNA here is from genome assembly GCA_030684275.1 of Acipenser oxyrinchus oxyrinchus. Lineage (NCBI taxonomy): Eukaryota > Metazoa > Chordata > Actinopteri > Acipenseriformes > Acipenseridae > Acipenser > Acipenser oxyrinchus. The sequence continues at coordinate 38,606,052 of CM060259.1, forward strand.
ATGTATGTTAGGTGGCAAATACCAGGGTTTTTTTTTTTTTTTTAAAGGCAGTAAGGCAGCTGATTTTGGTGGCTGAAATAGTTGCACAAAACTACCCATTTCCATTTGGTTCAATAAAAGATATAATACATTTCTCTTTCTTTAGCCCTGGTGTTTGTTAAACTGCTTTTTGGGGGTTCTCGCTGGCAGCTGAATTTGGACTGGTAATAACAAACCCCACAAATTGGCTGCTGCCAGCAGCTTCCAGTCTCTCCCATGTTAAATACCTCATTATACAAGGCTGCACAGCTCATTGTCTGGTGGTAGAAGTGCATGATCCGAGTTCCTCTGCTGCTGACTAGTTCACAGAGGAGGAGGAGGAGGAGAGGAACAGCGATGAGGAAGAGGAGGAGGTGAAACGGATTCGTTCGTCAACAGCAAAGAAACAGCGGAGGTTCCTGGCCATGGAGAGCGGCGCCAACAACGTGGTCTTTGTGAGGACTCTGAATATAGGTAAAGGGTGACTTTAACAGGGAACAGTGCTAGCTGCTGATCTGCTCCTGAATCAGTATAAAACCACACAAAACCCTGAAGTGGTGTACAGGGGAAGGTCGTCACTCATCCGTAGGGTGTGGTGGATGTAATCGGAAAACGATTTTAGTTCTGTAGCAGTTTGCTGTGAAACTAACGGCTGGTTTCACCCTGATTAGCTCTAATCTTGGACTACCTAACGTTACCTTAGGTAAGACAGTCCCAGAGTAGTTCTGTGAAACCAGCAGTGAAAGTTTAAAGCTAGTCTGGTGGTGTCTATATAATATTGGAAATGCGTACAAAATATAAATACCCTGTTTGATTCCTCCGAGTTAAATCTTTTTACTGATTTGGTGGGATCTTTGATTGATTCCTCCGAGTTAGATCTTTTTACTGATTTGGTGGGATCCTTGATTGATTCCTCAGAGTTAGATATTTTTACTCATTTGGTGGGATCTTTGATTGATTCCTCAGAGTTAGATCTTTTTACTGATTTGGTGGGATCTTTGATTGATTCCTCCGAGTTAGATCTTTTTACTGATTTGGTGGGATCCTTGATTGATTCCTCAGAGTTAGATATTTTTACTCATTTGGTGGGATCTTTGATCCCATTTGCACAGTAACTGTTCTGTGGAAGTGCCCCATGTTGTGCATGTCGTATTCCTGCCTTGCTTGGACTAAACATTCCATCTGGATATTCAGACAGGCAGGTTAATGGTGGAGGTCATTTTTTCATCTGTAGTAGTGATCAGATACTACACCATGCTTTTGCCCCGTCCAAGCTGCTGTTTTTGTCTTTAGTTGTTTAAAAGCTGCAGTGTAAAACATGGCAGTGACAGTCAGGTAACAGCAGCTAAACTGCCTGCAGTATTTCATGCCACAATGAAAAACGGGGGTCCTCAGTGATTCACCCTTTATCTGCTGCATGAAGATAACTCGCTATAGCTGCGCCAGTCACATTGTAAGCTAATCAGTGCCTGCCTCCAGTGTGGGCTGATAGGGAAACATCTAATTGGCATGTCCTGCTGCGCTGGCAGCTCTTATTAATGGTAATGATTTAGAGATTTGCTATGAAGTTCTGACCCATGTAAAAGGGAGCAGCTCCTTGACCTTCCCTATTGAAGTGTACAGCCGCGTTCATTTTCAATAATTCAGCTATCGCTACAGGCTCTTTGGAATAGCTGTCTAATGCAGAGGCTTTCAAACTTTCCAAATAATCTAGTACCCCTTTCCAAATAATCTAGTCTACCGCATACCCCCATCTGGGATAGGGCCATACCTATGAAAACAGGAAAACCTATGGTCTTTTCTAATTACTAGATTAAGTTCTGTAAATGGAAAACCGCTGTTAAAAACGAACAAAATAAAATACAATTGGTCAACTGTGGTGAAAATGCACCAACTAAAAATGCTATGTAAAATGATTTCAAAATCCAAGTATGCCGAAATGAGTCCAAATTAAGAATTCAAAAACAGGTTATGCTTCTGAAAAACAAAGCTATGGTTCCAATTTAAAACAAAATCAGAAAGCAATTCTCAACAAAAGTCGTGCATTTCGTCCAACAAATGTAGAATTGTAGAGAGAAAACAGATTTTTGTTACAAATATAGGCTTTTTTTTTAATTGAACTGCCATTTGTACGGTCTGGCCAACAGGCTTCGCTCTGGTTGGCCATGTGACCCCAGTCTGACGCAGGGGTGCTGCTATCTTGAAGGGCAGTGTCACGCTGTGGAGTGGCAGGTGATGTGGAGTCGTATGAGGTATGAACAGGGACTGGGGAGCCTTGCCTAGCACTGATTTCAAAGCTGCACAGAGTTGGGGTGGAAACCCCTAGGGTTGGAATATAAAAAGATAAACGGCAATGTTTTTAGTGTTCAGTAATCTGCTTGCTCTTTCTCACGTGAACTCTGGTTTGCTGATTACCGCAGGCTGGGTTTGAGCCAAGAATCAAATGCCAGCTTTCTACTGAGTCATTAAGTGGCTAAACGTTTCCAGCTAATTGGAGTAGCAGAGCGCTGTAATGGTATTTATCCAGCTGTGCGATGAGGGGCACGGTCATGGCATTCCTCGCCCGGCAGTGGAGTGCTGGATCGTCTGCCAGCTAGCGGCATGACAAGTGCATTGCAATGTCTGCTGCCAGTGCTGTTCATTAACACTGGCAGCAAAGTACAGTTAGATTGCATCGGATTTAGTTCTTGAACCCTGTCATGATCTTCGAGACTGGCTGCCAACACTTACTCTAACTTTATTGAGACTGGCCAGTTGGTGAATGGAATCAGACTGCAGTGAAAGCAGCTTAACATCTCTGAAGGGTTGCAGAGTGTCTGCTGTGGTTGTAAGAAATCACCCTGGTGGCCGCATGTTAGAAACCCTGCTCTACCTCATATTTCAATCGCCTTTAACAAGCGCGCTCAAAAGGACTTTTATGTTTCTATGCGATGCTTTAGGAGACAAGGGTAATAAACTTGCATGTAACTTGAGGATGAATGGCTTTGAGCTTCGAAGATCTACAGAAACTCTGGAATTGAATAACTGTGATCGGTCCCACGTCTAAACTGGTATTTTACCTACGGGGGCATCCGTGTTTCCCCAAACAGTCTCTAAAGGACCATGTTCACTCTGTAAAGCCATAGTGCAATATAAAGCCACACAGTGCTGTCTTCAGTAGAGATTCTTTGTGTTGTGTAATCAATGTGACAGTACGTTGATGCCTGTAATACAGATTGGGTATCTGAATTGAATTTAAAAGCAGCTTAGACAAAATGTTCCACCTTTTAAACTTGGCAGAATCATTTCTAATGCGTTGCCGAGTGGATGTAATTACAGTGATCTCATATGAAAAATTAAAATACTTGCTCTGCGAATGAATCACAAGGGGGCTGAAATGCTTTAATTATTCCTGATTGCCACATTGCAGCCGATTGAAATAATACATAGTTGCCTATTTGTTTTATTTTGATAAATTACACATAATTACTTGTATCTGAAAAGGGAAGCTGTTTCGTGGTTGTGAGTAATGCACTAAAAAGAACATTCGCTGAGTGACTGTGACCAGGACATGGGGGCAGAACTGCTACTAATGCCAGTGAGTGGTGCTGGGTAGCAATGCACAGCTGGGAAACATCTAGGTCCATTGCATAGGCAATAAACACAGAGTTGGCATTGGAATGCATGTGCATCCAATTATGTTGAAATTACAGAAACCAATAACTTCCAATTGGATTGTTATGGCTGCTCTGTGACTTGCAGTACAGGTGCTTCCTAAATGATCTGAATATGTGGGAGCAATACCGATCCATGATACAGAGTGCTAGTTAACAAAGCTTCTGTTGCTGCCGTATTGTAAGAAATATTCAGATGCCAACAGCCAAGGGTAGTGCCTGTCCCGCCAGCGTTCCAGTGCAGGCTTGCTCCTGCAGAAGTGTCATCCCGGGCTTGTCCCACAGCTGGTGTTGAAGGGATTTCGTGATATTTTGTTTCCGTGGTGCATGATGGGCTGCTGTTCTGCTCTCATGATTTTAATTAAGGCCAGGCTTGTTTCATCTTGCTGTGCAGTATACCATCTCTATTAGTTTCATACAGTCTGGGCTCTCTTTATGGTGTGCGAAAGGTGCAGTACAGTATACTGTCTCTGATAGTTTCTCTCTCTGTATCTCAAGCTCAGCCAGACCTGGGTTCCACTTTGAGAAACTTGTGTCCAGAGACATCGCTCACGTGTCAGTGCATGGTGGCAGTTTGCACAGGAGCTGGCGCGGGTTCTACAGCTGCTAATATAAATCACTTTGCTGGTAAGTCTACGCTGTCTGTTCAGCGTGAAAAGCAAAGACCATTCCCCCACTTTCACACTGTGCAGCAGGAATGATCACGAGCTGCCTGCAAGCGCTTCTGTAAGCTTGTTTTCTGAAAACGAGTTCCCTGCTGTATTCCAGGCTTCATGCCAGTGTCTGTGTGTGCTGGTTCAATCACACCCCTTCCACACTGATGAGTGTGTCTGTGGTGCCTTTCCTCCCCAGGGGGCTGATTGTCTCCGTGAATCTGAGCTGCTTTGGGCATTGCCGATGTGGAAGGCACTATCTAAATGCTATCCCTCCCTTTAATAGTTCCATAACAGTTACATAGGAACATCTCAGTGACTCAACATCAACAGCATGACTAGGTAACCCATGCTATACCCTCACCACTCTGTGTGAAGCAGTGTCTCCTCAGTCTGTCTCCTCTGCCCCAGGTTTCTGTGCTGTACTGTTTCAGGTTCACGTGCTGCTGCTTCTCAGTGCGTTTACAACTGAAAATATCAAGATCTTGTTGCTGATACTGTGTTCATTCTACAAGCAGATTATTATTTTATTTTTATTGCAGCCAACATCAGCATTTACAAATTAGATCGTTGAGTTGAAGTTATTTACAAGGAATGCACTGTAATTATGCCAGACTCAGACTGCCTAGTCTGAAGAAAGCTTCAGGCAGACTGGTGTGACACAACATGAACATGTTCCAGTGGATTCAGGCGATGGCTGCGTACCTTTACAAAGGAAACACAATGAACTGCGCACTCCACCCCTCGGATCAAGATCATTGCATGATTGCAGCATGATGTAATCACTGAATAATGCGTTGATTTGAACCTGCAGTGAGCTTCAGATGTTTTTGGGAAGGCTTCAGCGCAGATACACTAAGCTGTGGGAGGTGCGGCTGAAGAGCAGAAGCGTGGTTGAAATAGGGCTCCTAGGAGAGCCTCTAATTCCCACCTTCAACACGTTTATGGGACAGGCAAAGGGGGGTGCTGAGGGTGCTGCTAACTACAGTTTAATTTGCAAATCATTTAGTAAAGGCACTGTCCTTTCGCTGCCACATTAAACAAGGCTTCACATATTATTTGGCGCTGTCATAATAAACTGAAATGAAATATGCCTCCTTTATAAAGCTCTGGGTGTGAATTCAGTTCACTTAAAATGAGCTGAAACTTTACCAGACTCGGAACGGAGCCCCTCTCCTCTGCTTCTTGTTCCTCAGCCTCTCCTGGCTCCATTAGCCGCTGTTAAAATGTCACGGTGACAGCAGGAGCTGGAAAGGTTGCTGCTGCGTTATCAATGCTGATTAATTGTGCATTAATTAATGTGGGATTTGCATCACTCAGCACTCGGCTGTAACATGTCTGTTAGCGGCTCCAAGCACCAATTCCTGATGTATTAATCTGGAGACAGAAATCGCATCAGAGGGGTTATTTATTAATTTAGTTATTATTTATTTGAATTGCCCTTTCTGACCTATTTAATGCTGAGTACAGATAGTTATCCGAGCTCCCTGTGGCTTCCAGATGTCCACCCAGTGGAATCTGAGTCCCAGGCCTTGTAGGGGGCATCGCTCCTGGTAAAAGGTCACAGGAATCTGAAACAATGATCCAGCTTCCAGTGGTGCGCCCTCTCCTGAGACGGGCTGCGCTCTCATTATACAGACTGGGAACAGCTTCATTGACCTTAATGATCCGGGAGACCTTTATAAGTCCCGGGGTCCTCACCTCAGCGAGGTGTACAGGATCTGTGCTTCTCCTCGCGCCTCCAATTCCCTACATTAATAGTTTACCTGCTGCAGAGCTCATTTATATACTTCTATTACTACTACTACTAATAATGATGATGATGCTAGCTATTTATCCAGGTAGAATATATTTAATATTTATTTTCTGAATGTAACCCATCCAAAAGCCAGTATTACAAACTACTTCGAGATAATACTACTGCTATATAATAATAATAATAATGATGTAAATGTGATGGCTATTTATGCAGGTATCCTATCCAGTATTGTAATTGCAGTCTGTATTGAGATGTGTTTGTGATGTATAAAGCAATCCTGAGCAGAGAGCTTTAATGCTGTATTGTTTGTGTGGTTCTTCGTCACATTCCCACAATGCATCGCTTCTCTGATAATGTGCTACGCGACAGGAAGGCTGACTATTCCTGTTGGAATCCCTCATGCAGATCACTTTTCTATAGTGCTGGTCCTGGGACATCTTGTATGGTTACATTACCGGGCTCTGGAGCATTGTGCTTTCTTATAATGAATGTGTCACTAACTGGAACTGCACATTTCTTATGCAAATGCTGTTTTTTCTTTTTTTTTGTTCTGTGTGTTGTGTTTTGTGTTGTGTTATTTTGTTCTGTGTATGTTGTATTGTTCCGTGTGTGTTGTTCCGTGTGTGTTGTATTGTTCCGTTTGTTTTGTTCCCTGTGTATTGTATTGTTCCTTTGTTTTGTTCTGTGTGTGTGTGTTGTATTGTTCTGTGTGTGTTGTATTGTTCTGTGTGTTTTGTTCTGTGTGTGTGTGTGTTGTATTGTTCTGTGTGTTTTGTTCTGTGTGTGTGTGTTGTATTGTTCCTTTGTTTTGTTCTGTGTGTGTGTGTGGTGTGTGTGTTGTATTGTTCTGTGTGTGTTGTATTGTTCTGTGTGTTTTGTTCTGTGTGTGTGTGTTGTGTTGTTCCTTTGTTTTGTTCTGTGTGTGTGTGTTGTATTGTTCTGTGTGTTTTGTTCTGTGTGTGTGTGTGTGTGTGTGTTGTATTGTTTCTTTGTTTTGTTCTGTGTGTGTGTGTGTGTGTGTTGTATTGTTCCTTTGTTTTGTTCTGTGTGTGTGTGTTGTATTGTTCTGTGTGTGTTGTATTGTTCTGTGTGTTTTGTTCTGTGTGTGTGTGTGTGTTGTATTGTTCCTTTGTTTTGTTCTGTGTGTGTGTGTGTTGTATTGTTCTGTGTGTGTTGTATTGTTCTGTGTGTTTTGTTCTGTGTGTGTGTGTTGTATTGTTCCTTTGTTTTGTTCTGTGTGTGTGTGGGTGTGTGTTGTATTGTTCTGTGTGTTTTGTTCTGTGTGTGTGTGCTGTTTTGTTCTGTGTGTGTGTGTGTTGTATTGTTCTGTGCGTTTTGTTCCTGTATTGTTCTGTGCGTTTTGTTCCTGTATTGTTCTGTGTGTTTTGCTTTACCTTTTGGTTTTAAACTGCAGTATGAACCCGGCTTCCTGACCGAGTCTCTCCCTGTGGGGCAGGCAGACTCCCTGCTTTGCCTTCAGGCTATACTGGAGCAGAGCAGAGCTGCCCTTCGCATTGCTGCTGCTACCAGGGCTACTGTACCTCCTGCTTCCATCAACTTCACAACAGTGAAAACCTTCGCATTGCTGCTGCTACCAGGGCTACTGTACCTCCTGCTTCCATCAACTTCACAACAGCTGTTTTTGCTATTGTTTCATCTTGAAAGCACAATTAAAAACCAAAACTGGGGATTTAGTAAAGCCACAGATTCTCTAAAGAGCCCCGCGAGCTCGGGTCCATGTGGTGGTTTATACACTCCGACCTGTGAAGGGTCCTGGGCTTCAGGCGTGCAAAGCAGTGCTTAAATAAAATCTGTTCTCTTGTTATCTTTATTAACATTGCCACTGGGCACCGGTTTTGGTACAACACTATAGATAAACAGCTCCCAGTGGTAATATTAGTGCTAATAAGAGACAGGAAATGGATTTAAAAACCTTGGCTAGAAGTCCTTTTAAAGAAGGGCCTGTGATCATATTACCAGTGCTAATGAGAGGGAAGATCATGGGAAGAAACCCCTTGGCAAGCACTCTCTGAGATTTCAGACCGTTCTCTTTCACTGGCCCTTTGCCTTTACAGCATATTGGCAGAAGAAGCTGCTCTGACTGTAAATCACTGTCTGGATCCCCTGGTGGCTTCCAGAGTTGCGTTTCTTGATCGCTATCACGATCATTTTCATTATTGCCATGCAGATTTTGTGTTTGCTTTCTGTAGATAGCCTTGCATTGTTTTCTGATTGCGTGCATTCATCGGATTCACTGTCACTGCGCTCTGAATATTTCTACTAAAGAAAAGCAGGCTTTGATGCCACACGATTCTGCATACAGATCTTTCCTTAGGCACTGCACACCAAAACACCTCCTAAACAGTGTTATGAGTGAGTATCAATGAGCTCTCTCTGTTCAAACCGAAACCTTGTGCTTTAGTCTGCCCACAAGCACACAGCCCCCGGTTGAGAGAGTGCTCGGGAATGGTGCTGCTTAGTGCAGATGTCATTGTAGCCTTGTTTAAAAATGCAAGGAGCCCCTTGTGCTTTTACTATTTAAAAACCCCACGATCGCTGTTTTAAAGGTACACAACCCAAAGTAACAAAGCAAGCTGCTGCATCAAAGAGCGATCGCTGTGGCTGAGTGACATTTCTGTGTTCTTTCATTTTCTTTTACCTAACATGGGGTTAATGTTAATCTTCCCTTGTTCTCTGTGTTTTCCTTCATGCATCCAACAGCCCCTTTTCTATCAGCCTGGAGGGAGGAATAAATAAGGGACCGCTGGGAGAACCCTCTGTGCGTGTGGGGTGTGTGTGTGGGGTGTGCGTGTGGGTGTGCGTGTGCATGTGTGAGCGTGTGTGTGTGTGTGCGTGTAACCCTTTTGTTAGTTACCATTAGCATCATTGCCATAGTTACCATTCTGCACAGTGATTTGTGGTGTTCTACTTATAAATACAAATAGAAAACCCAACTGATATTTTTAAATTGTATGCAGCTTTAGCAATCGATCCAGTAATTGCTGTTTTGAAAAGGTTTGTCAGGGGAGAGAATATAAAAACAGATTGTATTCAAGTTGGGAGCAGTAACTAACTCCCAGATTGTGACAGACCTGAGAGAAAAATGGGCCATTCTTATGCCTTTGAATAAAGCTGGCAAAATATATATATAATCTATCTCTATCTATCTGTCACTGAAATTAATAGCAGCCTAAGGCCACTTGGTTTCAAATGAGATCCGAGGGTCGTTTTCAAAGGCTTTTGAAACTCCGATTATCAATGGAAATGAGTCGGTGCTGAAAACAATAGATGCTGTTCTTTAAAACCTTGACCTGCTTCCACTGCCAGCATCTCTTCACAGCGAGAGGAGCCGAGGGGGGCGATGGTTAGGGTTAGGGGCCGAGGGGGGCGATGGTTAGGGTTAGGAGCCGAGGGGGGCGATGGTTAGTGTTAGGGTTAGGAGCCGTAGGGGATGATGGTTAGGGTTAGGAGCCGAGGGGGGCGATGGTTAGTGTTAGGGTTAGGAGCCGAGGGGGGCGATGGTTTGGGTTAGGGTTAGGAGCCGAGGGGGGCGATGGTTAGGGTTAGGAGCCGAGGGGGATGATGGTTAGGGTTAGGAGCCGAGGGGGGCGATGGTTGGGGTTAGGGGCCGAGGGGGGCGATGGTTAGGGTTAGGAGCCGAGGGGGGCGATGGTTAGGGTTAGTGTTAGGAGCGAGGGGATGATGGTTAGGGTTAGGAGCCGAGGGGGGCGATGGTTTGGGTTAGGGTTAGGAGCCGAGGGGGGTGATGGTTAGGGTTAGGGTTAGGAGCCGAGGGGGGTGATGGTTAGGGTTAGGAGCCGAGGGGGGCGATGGTTAGGGTTAGGGTTAGGAGCCGAGGGGGGCGATGGTTAGGGTTAGGAGCCGTAGGGGATGATGGTTAGGGTTAGGAGCCGAGGGGGGCGATGGTTAGGGTTAGGGTTAGGAGCCGAGGGGGGCGATGGTTAGGGTTAGGAGCCGTGGGGGATGATGGTTAGGGTTAGGAGCCGAGGGGGGCGATGGGAACGGGGCGGTGCTGAAGAAGACATTCCACCCCCTGGCATTGAGGCTGTCACTGTAGTGCAGTAAAATAAAGGACCATGCCCACTGAAGGAGAGATTGAGCTTGCACTAGCTTCACACTCTTCAAAGCATAGCTAAGTCCAAAGCTTTGGTTGAAGATACTGAAATCATGGCAAAGCACAGGCAGGAATGGTGAAGAACAGAGAAGTATGGATGCAGGCGGATGGAGTTTGCCTTTTGATTCTAATGGGAGCTTTGCATGGCATCACCTGGTGCCAACACGCTGCCATTATCAACAACAATTTATTATTATTATTATTATTATTATTATTATTTATTTCTTAGCAGACGCCCTTATCCAGGGCGACTTACAATTGTAAGCAAATACATTTCAAGTGTTACAGTACAGGTAATACAATAAGAGCAAGACGAGCAATTTCCACGAGAACTCACATGAATCCGATTTCGTTCTCCTCTTTCATTAATATTCTTTTGTTTCAGTTTTTTTAGATGTGTTTTATATAATGTGTATTTTCTTTAGGGTGTGTTATTGCTGGTGGTGCTGATGCAATCAATAACGCCTGCAGACGCAGTGCAGTCAGGGGTTTTGCTGTGTTTAGAAATCAATCTCATTCGCAAGCCTCCTGTTCTTTGTGCCTTCAGCTCTGCTTCATCCCTGCCTCCCCCTCTTTCTCACCACGGCTCCCCCCGTCTCCCAGCTAACCCCCGGACAGCCTCTTCTATTCCACTCTCCAATAAATGATACACCATGACTACACCACAGGATTGGGTGCAGACTGTCCTGTTTAAAGTGCTGCCCATCTTCTGTTTCATATGTTCCTAATGAGACTGAAGGCTGCAGAGAAAGCAGAGCATTGTTGGAACGGTTTTACTCTTCTGTCTTAACAAATGGTGTGGTTTTTTTTTAAATTTAGTAATTGCCAATTATTTTATTATTTTCTCCCAATTAGGCATATCCAATTATTTTTTAGGCTTAGCTCACCACTACCACCCCCGCGCTGACTCAGGAGCGGCGAAGACGAGCACACGCTGTCCTCTGAGGCGTGTACCGTCAGCCAACCTCATTTTTTTCACACTGCAGACTTACCGTGCAGCCACCTCAGAGCTACAGCGTCGGAGGACAACACAGCTTACAGGCAAGCCCACAGGCGTCTGGCCAGACTACAGGGGCCGCTGGTGCGCGGTGAGCCGAGGACACCCTGAGTGACCTAAGGAAAGAATAGCAAAGAGACACGCGTCCACCTTCATCAGAATCTCAATATGTACCGATCCCCTTTTTCAAGCGCAGGACCAGAAAGTGACCTGCTTCACAGCTTCCAAGATAAACCCATTTCAGAACTAAGCCCCCCCACGACTTCCACTAACTCAGTGAAGGTCAGGCTTCCCTTGCATCTGTGGTGGAGCCATTCAGCCCTCAGAACTCTTTCTTGGCAGTGGATTTGAAGGAGTTCTGTTTCCTTTCCCTGATCAGGTTAATACCTCAGGAAATTCCTAAAGTTCCAAATCCAAGCGAGGGAAGCATTGCCGTGTTTGAAGACGCGCTGTGGGGTGAGCTAAAGGGGCAATGCTTTCACTGACGGGGCCCGTGTCATTATTACAGCTAGTAATATAGAATGTCATTACACTCACTCACTGTTCTTCAATTTACTTATCACAAGAAATGTAATGCTATCCAGTTCTTAAATGGGAAGCTGTCCACCGCAGTTCTGTGAAAGGGTGTTTGACGTCTCATAGTTGACTTCGGTTCAGACGCTAGGTTTTTTCAGTGATTCCCTTTAAGATGTTTGAAGTTGTTGGGTATTCATTGCATGCTCCCTCGATGACCCTTCTTTCTGTAGTTATTGACCACGTTACGAATCAGTTGCGTTTGCTAGTTTTGCAACATATTTTCAATGCTAGTTTATGCTCTCGTGGTCTTTTTTACAATAGAAACTATAAACAGAAATCCAGCTGGCTCTGCTTCTTCTTCTTATACCCAATACCTTGTGAATGGAAGATACAATTGACTTACAGTTTTCAATGTTAAACCTTGTAGAACAAGGTTAGATGCTTCTGATAACGCATTCCAATATGATTCTGCTGATCTGAGTCAGCAGTGCATTAGGCCTCTTGCTATTTCAAAGGACGCTCCTGTAAACTTGCTGCTTACCTGAGGTGCAGTTCTCTCACATGCCATAAAAAGTCTGTTGCTTTGAGAGCTACAACCAAAGGCTCGGAATGCGCTGAACTTTCCTTTCATCTCTCAAGGGTAAGCATAAAATAATAAAGTCATATACCTGGGAGACAGCGTGGAGTTTTCAGATCCCAATCGCAGTGATTTCAATGCTGTTGAACCCATTCAGGTTAATCACTTCTCAGACTGTCTGCGCGACACTAAATTACCCTGGCGGCGCTGTCAGCACTCCTGCTTTTAAACGTGCCAGCTTACTTTTTATTGAAGCTAATGACACAATTCCAGTTCTAATTGACTTGTTTCCAGACTGTCAGTGCTTGAAAGCAGGCAAAGCACTTTTACATGCCATTTGTTTAGCGTTAGCAAAATTGCAAAACAATATCAAACACCTAATCTGGTGCAGTGTTGAACTGAAAGGATTTGAACCTGCTTCCATCGAGTGCTCTCTGCCAGAGTCAATAAACATGTTCCTTTTGAAGTCTGCACGATTAGAACAAGGAAATAGCACAAACTCAAAGAGATTACTGCCAAACCACTGCCAGATTCAATAGCCAGTGGAATTTCATAGAACGTGGAGTTCTGTTCAGCAGATTTATTACAGCCTGTGTACACACTCATATATCTTAACATATAAAGAAGAAAGTCTGTCTGTCTGTCTGTCTGTCTATGTGTCTTTATCCATTCAGACCCCGCAGGAGCCAGCGCAGCCAAACTCTGCACAGCCTCCTCTTTCATCCAGGGGAAGGGCCAGGGCTATGTTTGGATCCAAAATGTTGACCCCTGGGGTACTTCATTTAGTAACCCCATTGCTGGATCACTACAGTAGCCGTGTATCTCAAATTAAAGAAACCCATAAAACCAAAAAAATAAATAAAAAGAACAAAAATTTTAAAAAAATTATAAATGGCAAAAAAACCCCAAAAATAAAGTTTAAAAAAAGGTAAAGGGGTCCGAGTGCATTGTGTGACACCCAAGATCGGTAACTTACAGGAAACCATAAGGATACCGTCCCCCAATGTGTCATGCATGAAATATTAAAATATTGAATTTCCCCGGGCAACATCGGGTACTTCAGCTAGTATATACTGTATACTGTATATATATATATGTGTGTGTGTGTGTGTGTGTGTGTGTGTTCAGATAAGGGCATCAGTGCTACTAAGAGGATAATCTAGAACACTCTCATCACTTGTGCTTCACATTTTGTTTTTATTTAATATAGATTCATCTATATTATTATATGACAACACGTCAGTTGAATTGTCATTTTTTTAACGATTATTTTCATTATAAGAGTCATTTCTCCTGGACAGTAACCGTGCTCTTTGTTGTTTGGAGGAGTGCTGGTCACCCTGCCCCATGTCTGTTGAGCTCCAGGATCCAGCTCAGACCTCTGCATTGTGATTGCGTTTCTCTCCTCTGCTTGTTTACCTTCCCTGTCCTGCTTGGATAGTGATGAATGAATGAATGCAATAGCAAACAGCTGGCAGCAAAGCTGCTTTGCGTGGAAAGTGTATAGACACCATTTTAACTTGCTGTGAAATGGGTGGGTTGATCTCCATCAGTCTCTGGAGTCCCGTGTTTAATATAGTGATACGCAGCGCTAGTTTCAGTTTGTAGGAATTAATTTTTTATGCTGCATTCGTTTATAAATCCTGTGCTTATTTCTGTGGAAGCAGCAGCAATGTGCCTGCGGTACAAGGTGAGGCTGTACTGCCGTATCTCCCAGCAGAAGAGAGATTATTCATCATATGCAATTTATTCCAGACGGCCAGGAGTGTGGTTCAGCATTTAGAATGGTGTGTTCCTCTACCGTCGTCTGCACTCTGGAGGGTCATTTAAAAGCAAAAGCCGATTAGCCTTATTTATCATGCAACAGTGACCTACGCTAACAGTTACATAATATATCTTTGTAATCAATGATAAATGAACAGTGTAGTAAACTGTAAGCTGATCTATTCAATGAGGCACCTTCTGCAGGCCTGTGCTCAGGCTGTCTGATGGGGATCACAGATTAACGCTGCAGCTGGAATTGAATTAGGGCTGCACAGTCCCAGCAGGGAAAACTTATCAGCTGTGAGAGTTTAAACAAAGTCCCGTTTCTTTCCTGAAAGCTTGATAACTATCTGCTAAGAGGATGCAAACGAGGCAGCCAAATAAGCATCGACAGTCACCCTGAGCCACACTGATAATGACAGGCAGGGTCAAGCAGTCATCCTGTGATGATAATTACAACATAAGGGAGGGAGGGAGGAAGAGCAAGGAGCTGATGCAACTAAATCAATCTATAAATACATATATTATATCACATGCACAATGCACTACGATCCACGCTCAGAAGACTGATCTCACTGTGCTTGCCGTTATTTGAGTATAATTGTAGTGCTTTACCTGCGATTTGGTACACAGGGCAGAGATGCCAGCGTGGGACTGGAGCAGTGACCAGGTCTCTTCTGCAGTTTCCTGTAGTATACTGCAGTACATGATGTAGTAATCAAAGAGGCTCTAAGACCTTTAAGAGGTACAAGCAGAGACAGAGAAATATAAAAACAAAACTCAAATGTAATCCATCCTTATTAAATGAAGGGTATTCTGCTCTGGATTTCAATCAAGCAGCCAGCGATCTGTTTCAGTCTTAATCACTGCCAGCTGTGAGAGCCTTTAGGCAGAAGCCAGGCTTGTCACACGCAGGCTCTTGTGTTACCACCACGTTTCTAAGAGGAACAATTCAACAGCAGAGGATATTGCTTTTCCCGATGTTCGCCTGTTTTTCATATTCCTGTTTCTTGCCTCGGACAGACACGCGTTCGGGTTCGGGTGCTAGAATCTGTACAGCAGTTTGATTTTGAAAGTCTGTACTATACTGCAGGTCAGACAGACACTGATGAGCGGCTGCTATTCAGACACCTTTTCAACCTGCGAGTTTGTTTTTTTCATTGGCGATTGTTTATAATTCCACAAGTTGATTAGTTAATAATGGGACACCAATATTAGTGTCTTTCCAGGGCCTGTGAAGATTCGAGTTTCCTGGAGGGAAGTTGCACATGTGTTTTAGAAGTTATTATTCACTGGTAAGTGTAGATTGCAGATACACGAATGCTGTACTGGGTGTGTTCTTCTCATCAAGACCTTGCTTCTTTCACACATTTGTAATATTGCATAAGAATGTGATGTAGGTATTACAGCTAGGCACACCACAATGGAGAAAGAAGCCACACTTACCATGGAAAATAACGTCCTGTGCATGGTTATGATTTGGATCATCATGAAACCTGTGCAAGCGGTCGGAGAAGCTGTGAGGAAACCCATCCTGTACAAGAGCTTTCCCCAGGTGAACATCAAACACCAGCGCTGCTACAGGGAGGTGCTTGCTCAAGTGCTAATCCAGCGTTGCAACATGGTTTCTGTTAAAGAAGAAGAAGCAGCAGCTGCTTTGGAAAGGGCTGTATCTATCTTTAAAGAAATAGGAACTGGATTTCCTGGACCAAGCTGTGTATCCACAGGGGCGTGCTGAGAAATAGCTGCTTCTCTTCGTAAGGTTTACTTATTCCTTATTGAATACCCCTCAATATCTGAAGTGAGATCGCATTGCTTTTAACATTATTTGCTCTTGGGCTTGGTTCAGGATAATATCTTTCAATGCATATCGGGTTGTTTTTTTTTGAAGAAGAAATTATTTTTAAATACTTCCATATAAAAAAAATAAACCATTTTGGCAAAAATTCTCGGCCCCTCAGCCACACTCCGTATTGAAGCCAGTAACGAGCGGGTGGAAAGGCTGCAGTTTTACTAAGGCAAAGGTTAGAGGGGCGCTCCAATGCTGTAAAACACATTGTAAAAGCAATCTCACTGAAGGAGGGAAGGAGCGCTTTGCATGTAGAGAGGATAGAACCAGCCCAGAGTCTGTGCTTTCATTGTGCACATGTAGAGAGGATAGAACCAGCCCTGTACGAGTCTGTGCTTTCATTGTGCACATGTAGAGAGGATAGAACCAGCCCTGTATGAGTCTGTGCTTTCATTGTGCACATGTAGAGAGGATAGAACCAGCCCTGTACGAGTCTGTGCTTTCAGGGAGAGACCCGATTCCAGCTTTAATGGAGAACAGGGAGGCGTCTGACAGCATCACAGACTACACAACATGTACCTTCACCTTCTGGGCTGACAGACATGGCTGGAGGTCGAAGGGTTAAATATTACAAACATAGCGATAGGCTTTATTAAGCGAACCCCCTCGGTCCAGACTGTTCCAGTATTGCCCGTCGAACAGTGCAAATTCAACACATCCCATCCCAGCCTCACACTGAGCTGTCGATACGTGGTCTTGTGTTGTGTTATTGTTGGGGTCCAGTCAAGGAAAGCTCTGTTATCTGACCCAGAACCTTCAGACACCAATCTGCTCTCTTGTTGAGACCCCGCTGCTGCTGGACTCCTTCACTGTTTTCTTTACTGAAACTCAATATTATTTTCTCAAACATTTTCACTCTTGAGTATGGCTTGCAAAAGCTTTGAACCACATCCAGGCTGGCTGTAACACTGTGCCTACATGGAAGCAGCTCATCGTGCAGGAGCTTCTCGTCACAGCGAATAATAAAATCCGATGTGTGAGGGACTGGAGAAAACCACAGCGGTGCTGCAGAGCTATTCTCAGAAGCCATCTTCAAATGAACTCAATCAGAGCGCTAGCGTATGCGCCATCAGTAACCCTTACTAGTTAATGAGACGGCTTCTCTGAGAGAGAGTGCGCCATCAGTAACCCTTACTAGTTAACGAGACGGCTTCTCTGCGAGAGAGTGCGCCATCAGTAACCCTTACTAGTTAACAAGACGGCTTCTCTGCGAGAGAGTGCGCCATCAGTAACCCTTACTAGTTAATGAGACGGCTTCTCTGCGAGAGAGTGCGCCATCAGTAACCCTTACTAGTTAACGAGACGGCTTCTCTGCGAGAGAGTGCGCCATCAGTAACCCTTACTAGTTAACGAGACGGCTTCTCTGCAGAGAGTGCCATCAGTAACCCTTACTAGTTAACGAGACGGCTTCTCTGCGAGAGAGTGCGCCATCAGTAACCCTTACTAGTTAACGAGACGGCTTCTCTGCGAGAGAGTGCGCCATCAGTAACCCTTACTAGTTAACGAGACGGCTTCTCTGCGAGAGAGTGCGCCATCAGTAACCCTTACTAGTTAACGAGACGGCTTCTATGCGAGAGAGTGCGCCATCAGTAACCCTTACTAGTTAACGAGACGGCTTCTATGCGAGAGAGTGCGCCATCAGTAACCCTTACTAGTTAACGAGACGGCTTCTATGCGAGAGAGTGCGCCATCAGTAACCCTTACTAGTTAACGAGACGGCTTCTCTGCGAGAGAGTGCGCCATCAGTAACCCTTACTAGTTAACGAGACGGCTTCTATGCGAGAGAGTGCGCCATCAGTAACCCTTACTAGTTAATGAGGCAGCTTCTCTGTGAGAGAGGTGGGTATGGTGTCTCTGCTCTAGTCTTCTGGGTCTTGGAGAATAGAGGCTGAAGATCAACCTGCAAGATCGAAAGAGGGTCAAAGGATCCAGAGCAGCGATGACGTCACCACGCGCGGATTGGGAATCACGTGTTCTCAGCACTGACATCTCACTAGAGCTCCCCCACCACACGGAGGAACAGGCCCCTGTGACCGTTTCATTTATTCTGCTATGATCTTCCCAGCTGTTAAAGTGCTTAAGGTAACAGCCCTAGCACGCAGCGGTGCAGCCTCTGAGAAGAACACAGAATCACCTGCGAGCCGCTCAGAGGCAGGGATGTTTGGACAGTTCTCAGCGAGGAACACAACTCCAGTTCAAATCTCAATCCACAGGAATTCATCGACAGAAAGAAGTTGCCATGATGGGCAGCTCTTAAAATCAAGGGTCTGAAACTCCTCTCCAGGGGCCCTCTTGGGATATTCGATCTGCATATCTCTATACAACGGCCCGTGCATTTCATTTGTGACAAATACTGCATGTGCAACACATGTCTAACTGAACTCCCTGTTGAAGTGCAGAAAGCCAGGAATCACAGCAAATGAAAAGCTTTCCATTACTTTAAAAAGAAGATAAGAATAATATTCCTAGATAGGGGAGCTGCTTTCTCTTTAATGAGAAGAACAAAGAAATACCTGCGTGAGATAAAGAGCATGTTTCTATCCTAGACAGACTGCATGCATTCATATCACTCTCAGAGCACACTGACTCCATATTCACAGGACTTCAAGGGTTAAAAAGACTCATTGTGAGCAGAAGCTTCCCAGCGAAGCAGTCCTGTGAGCTGCTATCCAGGTTGTCAGAACTCCTCTCTCATTGTTTTTGCTGCCTGTATGAACCAGCCCTGTGTTTAAAGCTGTGTGTTTCCGTTGGCCCCTGTGCTTGGGTCCAGCCCTTAATTCCCTGCCTTGGACGCTGGTCCTAATGTAATGATTGCACCTGTAAGGACATGCTTTCTTCATAGCATACCCATATTTCCCTGTTGTTTCATTCCTCACCTGTTTATTAACCCCTCGTGTTTGTGTTCTGGATGATTCTCTGGTGCTGTTTCCTCTCAGATCTCTATTTACCAGGAGCGCTGCTATTCTAGCACATGCTGCTTCTGAAAAGACTCCTCAAGGATGATTCACAGGGATTATAATCATGGGAAGTGTCTGCAATGAGTGAAGCATTGCTGTAGGTTCAGGGGGGTATTGTCATGGCATCCTTAATCTGCTGTGGTAGCAGAGGGTCATTTTCAGTGTTCGCTGCCTCCCGTGTGGCTTGAGAGAAATGCACAGGCAGTCGGGGTTGTTTCTGCATTGGTCTTGCAGCAGAGTCTGGAAGCCAGTAATCACAGAAGCTAAACACATGGAAATGCTACTCTGTATATGAGCTCAGTACTCCAGAGTGCTTGATCAAACTGAGGGGATAAGAGGTTTTTAAAGGGACTTCTTTGAGGTGAAATGATTATATTTACTTTGTTTGAATTTCTGAAGTAGGCCCATTTTTGCAGAATTAGGTTCACTTATTTTTCCACATTTTCACATGCACAAAGCCAATCAAGTGGGTGAGATCATTTTGCATGCAAACAATATATATTTTTTTTATTTAAAACCTCATTCACGGTCAACGTTGATTATCAACTATTAAAAGGAACAACAACAAAAAAAAAGATTAGCTTAAATAAATAAAATTGAACCGCATAATGCTGAATGGCAGCTTCTGTAGGACAATGAAATACAAGCAAAGGCTTCAGCTCCTTCTGCTGGAAGGTGACTGGTAACTATTGAAGTCCGAACGCCTCCACTTCTGCAAATTAGCCCTGCTTATGTGATTAGAATACCCTGAACCCAGGGCCAGCTGCTGCTGCTGCTGCTGCCGTTTAAGAAAAAAAAGGGTTTTAATGAAATGTTTTTATCTCTTGATTCTTGAAACATGGCAAGTTCGCTGGACGGAGAGTAACTCTACGCCACTTTTTAGCTGCACTTTTTTTTCTTCCCAGAGGTGCTTCCTCTGCAGAAAAGGGAAGGACGTGTGAGTAAAATATGTTTTCTTTGGCAGCATCATGGATGCAAGCAGCAGGCGATGCGAAGGGCTCGCTGGCACAGCGTGACTGGTAACTAATGGGTTACTGTGGGAAGGGTTTGTTCGTCTTGACCCTGGCTGCTTGAAGACAAGCTGCTGTGAAATTCACATGAAAGGTAAGCAGCTGATAACACTTGGTTACAAAGGGAATATTATTTCTCTCTTTATTTTCCCATCGCTTTTATCTTCTAACCTTCTCTGTCCCGTTTCGCCTTTTTCTCTTAGAAAAAAAACACCCTGCTCAAGAATACTTATTTCAACCCGAGCTGAACTTTATTCTTTATTCATGAGCGCAGCAAGCGATGCGAGCGGCTGGTAGGGAAGGCATTCTGTGACAGAGGCTGCTTTTCACAGCAGTCGAGCGTTTCTGGTCAAAGTTCTTAGGCTTTGTTAATAACCTCAAAGTAAATTCGTTTTTATTTATGGTCAGTTGCGGTCAGTCCGCTCGCTAGAGTATTACCCGCTCAACAGAAAGTGCCTTATTTTGAATGTTTACCCAGCAATTATGAGCAAATCAGATGCCTAAGGGGTTTGTTGCCATAGCTACAGTAGGGTTCTAAGCACCATCATCTGGTCCTTGCATCATCCAATCAGGTTGAAGAGCCAAAGCTGCAACATAAAGTAAAGATCTTTCAGCAACACGGTAGTAAGAAACGGAATCAGGTTGATGAGTGTAAGAAAGTAGTCGGGTGGCAAGGAGTGACTGCGCCCAGTCATGGCGGAACACGGAGTCCAGGCTCGACGAATAGCACAGCAGGAGACGAAGGTGAGAGCAAGCGACCATTCCGCCATACCTCCCTTTATTGTTCCAAGAAACAAACAAACAACGTTAGAATCTTAACAATCAGCTTCGTAAAAATAGAGAGACAGAGAGAGAGAGAGAGAGAGAGAGAGAGAGAGAGAGAGAGAGAGAGAGTCGGTCCTACTTTCAAATTATTGTCGTAGGCCTTTCAGTTCAAATTTGTTTTAAGAAAGAAAAAAGAAAGAAGCCATGAAAGCACTCCTGCTGGGCTCTCATATGTTCCCGATGCATTTAGTTCAGTTCTTATGCTGGATGAATTGAGCGACAAAGTCAGTTTGGTTGAACGAGTGTGTGTGTGTTTGCGTCTGTGTGACAGGCGTTCCTGCTTTTCTGTGTTCATTCTTCACTGGACTCTTTTCTTTCACCATCGTCCATTAGGGTTATACAGCTCCAGCTCAGAGTCACTGCTACAGCATCCCAAATGCGTTGAACAAATAGAAGGAGTAGTTTAATGGATTTCTGCACGTTTGTTTTTGTCAACGTTAGTTGATCTATAATAATCAGATCCATGATATTAAATAAACTGGAGGAGGCAAATCTTTTAATCCACTGTGGCTAATCCACTCTCGGGTTTGTGAGCTGTGATATATTCAGTGTACAAAACAAAAAAACAAAACAAAACAAGAAAAGGGCCTAGATGGATCATAGTATTCTAAATCTCATTACTCGGAACAACTGAGGAATGATATTTTCAAAAGGCTGTATTAAGAGGCTGTAAATGCAGGCCTTTATGAGATGAAAGGCACTGGAAGCGGGATGGATTCCTGTTTGCAGTTCCTGTGTTTGAGGAAGGCTTGAATACAGGCAGCGGGTCTGCAGGACGGAGGGCAGCGGTGTCGGCGGAGAGCAGCCTGGGCTCCTGATTCCAGCCGACCCCCCCTGCTGTGTGACCCATGGTAGCTGTCGATACTGCAATGCGATGTCAGTCAGACACAGAGAGAGAGAGAGAGAGAGAGAGAGAGACAAGGAATCACAGCAACGATGGGCAAGGTCAGACACACAGAGAGAAAGAGAGGGAGAGAGAGAGATAGAGAGAGAGAGAGAGACAAGGGACACCTGCAACGATGGGCAAGACAACCGACCCACTCCTGATTAAAGATGGCGGCCATGCATACCACAGTCTGCGTAACGCTGTAGAATCTGGAAAAATAAAATGAGAAAAGAATTACAACTCAGGTTTTGCTGCATTGAAGGATCACTTGAACTAAACGAACCCCACCCCGCCCCTCTCCAGAAAATGAGCGTTTATTCCTGCTGTTTTGTTTCTTTTCTTGACGTTGTACTTTCCTGTGATGGTTTCCTGGTTGCGTGTGATTTGCGTGCTTGTTTTATGTTGTGCTGCTACTCTGAGAGTGGCACAGACTGCTTGAAGTGTATCTATAGCTCGCTGCAACGCGGATAATGACAGGCGTTCCTGCTTTTCTGTGTTCATTCTTCACTGGACTCTTTCACTGTCGTCCATTAGGGTTATACAGCTCCAGCTCAGAGTCACTGCTACAGCATCCCAAATGCGTTGAACAAATAGAAGGAGTAGTTTAATGGATTTCTGCGCGTTTGTTTTTGTCAACGTTAGTAGATCTATAATAATCAGATCTATGATATTAAATAAACTGGAGGAGGCAAATCTTTTAATCCACTGTGGCTAATCCACTCTCGGGTTTGTGAGCTGTGATATATTCAGCAATCACAAAAGGTATCAGCAGGACTCCAGAATACATTCTGTGACAGTCTGTGGCACTTCAACTCTTTCAAGGCTGTGCTCAAAAGAGCAGCAGACCGATATATAGAAGAGCCACGTTTTCTGTTTTCAAACTCCTTTGGTTTGAATAACTTCATTATTCTTTACAACATGAATGTTTCCCTTCGCACGACAGTCTGTGGTTTAGCAGTACTGGTGCCAATGTGAAACATCCCCGGCCAGCAAAAGATCTCATAGTTTAACATTTTCTCTGGAGAAAAGGCAGACGATTTTCATGTAATATGTGTATCTATTGAACTTTGCAGTGTTGTGTTTCTCATTGTCTTGGTGTAGCCCCTATTAAATAGCAGGGGTTGTGGAGTCTAACCGCTGTTTTTATACAAGTGTGGATTTGCTTTCTATTTTAACATGTCACAAGAAAACATTAATGAATTGCATGAAGCTGCAAAATTTTTACTTTAGTGAAAAAAAAGATAGTTGTGAGAAGTTGGCATTGAAGATTCGCTCAACCTCATGCATATAGATCAGCTGGAATTAGACCAAACCCACAGTAATATATACCATTGTATTCAGGCTCATTGTTGGAAGTGAGGAGTCCCTCAGCAAGCCAGCCTTACAAAAGGAGCAAATCCAAAATGGCAGGTGTGACAATTGCTCGTTGATACAAAGGTTTCTTAGGTTTGCTGAGTTCATTAACGTTCCCCCTGGAGTTTGTGTTGCGTTTATTATACAGTTGTGTTGAGCGCGTGTACTGGCTGGGTTTGTTACATTGTATTCACGATGTCTATGTGAGGTTTGCTGTGTGCACTGGCTGGGTTCGTTACATTGTATTCACAATGTCTATGTGAGGTTTGCTGTGTGCACTGGCTGGGTTCGTTACATTGTATTCACGATGTCTATGTGAGGTTTGCTGTGTGCACTGGCTGGGTTCGTTACATTGTATTCACGATGTCTATGTGAGGTTTGCTGTGTGCGCTGGCTGGGTTCGTTACATTGTATTCACGATGTCTATGTGAGGTTTGCTGTGTGCGCTGGCTGGGTTCGTTACATTGTATTCACGATGTCTATGTGAGGTTTGCTGTGTGCGCTGGCTGGGTTCGTTACATTGTATTCACAATGTCTATGTGAGGTTTGCTGTGTGCACTGGCTGGGTTTGTTACATTGTATTCACGATGTCTATGTGAGGTTTGCTGTGTGCACTGGCTGGGTTTGTTACATTGTATTCACGATGTCTATGTGAGGTTTGCTGTGTGCACTGGCTGGGTTCAGTACATTGTATTCACGATGTCTATGTGAGGTTTGTTGACAGTGATTTTACTGGAACGGTTTCTTGTTTGCAGCCTCCAAACAGGGTTTAAAACTATCCAGCTGTGAAGTATATTAGCTGCACAGCTCTCTGGCTCGCTGTCTGATTCATACCGACAACCCTCCAGCAACCTGTCCGTCACAAATCAAGGACCCTGTTGATTTCCTTTGCTTAGCTGCTCCCCCTTGTTTTACCATCGTTGTTGCTCTTAGTTCCCTTGGTTTGATGCATGTTGTAAGATCTATGAGGCTGTAAAAGGCAGCCTGTAGAGGAAGGGCCCAGGCTGGGGTGCTTTGCAGGTTTGAAGCCTTGTGCAACAGTATCAGTTCACTGCCTGTTCATAATGGATAAATATATCAAGATGTGCCTGGAATGCACGTTGTTTGTATAGCTCTTTGTGTGCTGGCCTCTGCTCTCGATACCCGCTGTGTGCTGACTTTACACGCCACTTACAGAGATCCTGAAGTTGACTTAGGGCCTGTGCATGTTTGAAGCTCTCGGAGAGTGGAGGCTCTCTCTTCAATATAATGTAATCCTCAGTTCTCTTATCAGTTTAAACAGACACCTTTCAGGGAGGGGCTGGAGTGTGAGCTGTGCTTGTGCACAGAGCTGGAGTGACACATTGTAAAGTTAGGACAGGATGCTGGAGTGTGAGCTGTGCTTGTGCACAGAGCTGGAGTGACACATTGTAAAGTTAGGACAGGATGCTGGAGTGTGAGCTGTGCTTGTGCACAGAGCTGGACTGACACATTGTAAAGTTAGGACAGGATGCTGGAGTGTGAGCTGTGCTTGTGCACAGAGCTGGACTGACACATTGTAAAGTTAGGACAGGATGCTGGAGTGTGAGCTGTGCTTGTGCACAGAGCTGGACTGACACATTGTAAAGTTAGGACAGGATGCTGGAGTGTGAGCTGTGCTTGTGCACAGAGCTGGAGTGACACATTGTAAAGTTAGGACAGGATGCTGGAGTGTGAGCTGTGCTTGTGCACAGAGCTGGACTGACACATTGTAAAGTTAGGACAGGATGCTGGAGTGTGAGCTGTGCTTGTGCACAGAGCTGGAGTGACACATTGTAAAGTTAGGACAGGATGCTGGAGTGTGAGCTGTGCTTGTGCACAGAGCTGGACTCACACATTGTAAAGTTAGGACAGGATGCTGGAGTGTGAGCTGTGTTTGTACACAGAGCTGGACTGACACATTGTAAAGTTAGGACAGGATGCTGGAGTGTGAGCTGTGCTTGTGCACAGAGCTGGACTGACACATTGTAAAGTTAGGACAGGATGCTGGAGTGTGAGCTGTGCTTGTGCACAGAGCTGGAGTGACACATTGTAAAGTTAGGACAGGATGCTGGAGTGTGAGCTGTGCTTGTGCACAGAGCTGGAGTGACACATTGTAAAGTTAGGACAGGATGCTGGAGTGTGAGCTGTGCTTGTGCACAGAGCTGGACTGACACATTGTAAAGTTAGGACAGGATGCTGGAGTGTGAGCTGTGCTTGTGCACAGAGCTGGAGTGACACATTGTAAAGTTAGGACAGGATGCTGGTGCTTGCTTGAACCTGCACAGTAATCAGAAATGATTTATTCTGAACAGTGTGTTCTTGCCATCAGTGTGTTATTTCATACTGTTATCTCACACAGCCATTGGTAGACAGCAGGGATGACACAAGCACACGTTTCACAGGGGTGAGGCTGGTACACAGCAGATCACTTTCTTACCATTAGATCAGTCTTGAAATGAGCTGAGTCATGCGTTTGCCGTGTCCACAGTAAACTGTATACAGTGATGCATGTTTCCTATTTTACTGTATAAAGTCCTTTACTGATGCAGTGTCCTCAGTATTGTTTAGTGTGCACTGTAGTTGAAGGCAGTACAGTGGTGCAGGTTATAGCTGTAGTTGAAGGCTCTACAGTGGTGCAGGTTATAGGTGTAGTTGAAGGCTCTACAGTGGTGCAGGTTATAGCTGTAGTTGAAGGCTCTACAGTGGTGCAGGTTATAGCTGTAGTTGAAGGCTCTACAGTGGTGCAGGTTATAGCTGTAGTTGAAGGCTCTACAGTGGTGCAGGTTATAGCTGTAGTTGAAGGCTCTACAGTGGTGCAGGTTATAGCTGTAGTTGAAGGCTCTACAGTGGTGCAGGTTATAGCTGTAGTTGAAGGCTCTACAGTGGTGCAGGTTATAGGTGTAGTTGAAGGCTCTACAGTGGTGCAGGTTATAGCTGTAGTTGAAGGCTCTACAGTGGTGCAGGTTATAGCTGTAGTTGAAGGCTCTACAGTGGTGCAGGTTATAGCTGTAGTTGAAGGCTCTACAGTGGTGCAGGTTATAGCTGTAGTTGAAGGCTCTACAGTGGTGCAGGTTATAGCTGTAGTTGAAGGCTCTACAGTGGTGCAGGTTATAGCTGTAGTTGAAGGCTCTACAGTGGTGCAGGTTATAGCTGTAGTTGAAGGCAGTACAGTGGTGCAGGTTATAGCTGTAGTTGAAGGCTCTACAGTGGTGCAGGTTATAGCTGTAGTTGAAGGCTCTACAGTGGTGCAGGTTATAGCTGTAGTTGAAGGCAGTACAGTGGTGCAGGTTATACACAGAAGTGTGTTATACACAAAGCAATACAGTCTCAGGATTGCACACCTCGTGGATGTTCAGAATGATTGTTTTACATTAACGGATGGAGAGTTTTTTTTTTTCCTTTTGGGTTTTACTTTGGTGTCGATTGAAAAGTTTTTAAATAATTAATAACCTGTCCTCCACACTTGACTCTTCTTGCAACGTTGTCCTCTGTGTTTAGATCCAGACTACAGGCTTTCTCTACAGCTGAGAAACAGACCTCGCTGCAGAAGCCAGTGTCATGGTATCTCTGCTCTACACGCGGTTTTTATATGGGTAATTTCATACAGTAAGAGAATGTGTTGTCATTTGTATTTGGTTTCAGGTAATGCATTTGTAAGTGATACTGATGACTTATATGAAAGGGTGCTGTTACCTTCTGAATTATTATCCTGTTGCTTTTGGGATTATTAATTATACCATTTGAAAGATTCACTTTGTAGACAGTTTGCACGTGGTTTCAGAAATGTCGTGCTTACGAGCTGGTAATACACAGGAGAGGCACTGAAGCACACACTGTGTCATTGTATCGGCTGGATCTCATTGTTAAACAGGTGGCTCTTCGAAGTGCATCATGTGCAATATACATGTTTCTATACTGCAATCAGAAACCGCACTCAAGCCCTCTATAATCCTCCTCGCTGTATAAACCAGTACAAGGCATCCTTACACTGCTCTTGTGTCAAAGTGCTTTGGAAACATGTGGGATAGAAAGTTTAACAGGAAAGCAGTGCAGTATTCATTGGAAATCAAACAGGACGACGGCAGGGAGTGTTGAATGATGTCACTCTGTCCCCCGGATCCCATCAGAGCTGCAGCAGCGTGTTATTATTATTCTCTATATATTCTGGACCTCCTTGGTGTTTAGCTGTAAAAACTCATCTGTATGCCAACAGTAACCAAATCATTTGGGATCAAATTAGCAGGCATTAGCCAGCACTCTTCCTAATCCTGCCTACCTCTGCAAATGCGCTGGAGGATCCAAAGATTCAAGTAATTAGGCATCCCCGAGAGACCCTGTATTTGCATTTAATGAAGGAATAACTAAATGTCAGAGACAGTTACCAAAATAACACTGCAAGAAAGCTGACCTTGTTATCTGGGTCAGAAGCAACAGCGAACACACTTAGAGCTCCGTCTCATCCGGGCACAGCAGACACAGGTGGCAGGTCATTCTTAGCTGGCACAGCAGACACAGACGGCAGGTCATTCTCAGAGCTCCGTCTCATCCGGGCATAGCAGATGCAGATGGCAGGTCATTCTTAGCTGGCACAGCAGACACAGACGGCAGGTCATTCTCAGATCTCCGTCTCATCCGGGCACAGTAGACGCAGACGGCAGGTCATTCTTAGCTGGCACAGCAGACGCAGGCGGCAGGTCATTCTTAGCTGGCACAGCAGACACAGACGGCAGGTCATTCTTAGCTGGCACAGCAAACGCAGGCGGCAGGTCATTCTTAGCTGGCACAGCAGACGCAGGCGGCAGGTCATTCTTAGCTGGCACAGCAGACACAGACGGCAGGTCATTCTCAGAGCTCCGTCTCATCCGGGCATAGCAGACGCAGATGGCATGTCATTCTTAGCTGGCACAGCAGATGCAGGCGGCAGGTCATTCTTAGCTGGCACAGCAGACACAGATGGCAGGTCATTCTCAGAGCTCCGTCTCATCCGGGCACAGTAGACGCAGACGGCAGGTCATTCTTAGCTGGCACAGCAGACACAGACTGCAGGTCATTCTTAGCTGGCACAGCAGACGCAGGCGGCAGGTCATTCTTAGCTGGCACAGCAGACGCAGGCGGCAGGTCATTCTTAGCTGGTACAGCAGACGCAGGCGGCAGGTCATTCTTAGCTGGCACAGCAGATGCAGATGGCAGGTCATTCTTAGCTGGCACAGCAGACGCAGATGGCAGGTCATTCTTAGCTGGCACAGCAGACGCAGACGACAGGTCATTCTTAGCTGGCACAGCAGAGCCGTCGGCAGGCTTCCTTTGTTCAGCCCCTCCGATGCTCATCTCCTTTTCTTTGTCTCACTCTTCACTTCTCCACGGCAGCTTTACCCTGAGCGGGGCAGCAGGCAGCCCAGTGGGGTGACTTTAACATTCCTGAGGAATCCCTGTGCAGCGATGATCTCTATTAGCCCTACAGTACAGCAGTGACGAGTACAGGGTCAGCAGGCGGTTTCAATCTAGTGCTTCTGCAGTTTTAGGGGGCTGGATTACAGCAGTGCTAAGCCGTGTTTTACAATCCATTTCCTGACCTCTTATTAGCACTAAAGCCTCATCACTGCCCCCCTTTTTCTTGTGTTTCCACTCTTTTCACTCTTCGCTTGGTTTTTGATACTCGTATTCAGGGTAAGACCTTGACAAATAAAAGAGGGACACGGACAGTGGTTTTGATGCAATTCAGTGCAACCTTGTAGTTTAAACTTGGACGACGTTACTGTGCTTTTACCAGGGCATAACAGCTTTTCAAAGTTGCTCTTAATGCTGGTATCATGTGGCTGTATAGTTTCACAGGCGTTCTAAGGTACTGGCTGTTTCGAAGTGATGAGAGGATTAGGAATTGTTCCAAACGTATTTCCAAGCAGCATTTTTTTTTTTTTTGCGGTGGCGGTGAACATGCAAGTAACAATGACATCACCCCACATTCTTTTTACGATCAGCTACAGACAGTGCTTCGTGTAATAAATCCATTTCAGAAAGGTTTTATGACGTGTCCTTGAAATCAAAAGCCTTCCCGCGACAGATGAAGGTGCACGTGTGCAAATACAGCCCAATCAAACAGCCATTCCTTTCTATAACCTTTGAGATTGCAGCACCAGCAGGCAAACACTTTGAGAGACGCGGGTTCGGAGTTCCATTGCTGCGTGAACTCTGTCTGACCCGTCCTGGGTTCTGCTCATTTCAAAACCAGTTCAAAGTATAGTATGGTCTGTGAGGAGTGAAGATACTCCTTTGTGTAGAGCTGTGTGATCTGTATACTGTGTGATCTGTATAGTATGGTCTGTGAGGAGTGAAGATACTCCTGTGTGTAGAGATGTATGATCTGTATACTGTGTGGTCTGTATAGTATGGTCTGTGAGGAGTGAAGATACTCCTTTGTGTAGAGCTGTGTGATCTGTATACTGTGTGATCTGTATAGTATGGTCTGTGAGGAGTGAAGATACTCCTGTGTGTAGAGATGTATGATCTGTATACTGTGTGGTCGGTATAGTATGGGCTGTGAGGAGTGAAGATACTCCTGTGTGTAGAAATGTATGATCTGTATACTGTGTGGTCTGTATAGTATGGGCTGTGAGGAGTGAAGATACCCCTTTGTGTAGAGCTGTGTGATCTGTGCAGACCACAGTGTATGACAGATATCTCTGCAAGAGTTTAATACTGCAATTCCATCACACTGATACAAAACCTGATAGGATTGCACTGTTTGACTACTTTCCTGTGCTTTACTGGGTGGCAGTGGGACTATTCTCTGATACTAGTTGAGAGCACTTGCAAAATGCACTGAAATGAATCAGTTCCACCAAGGTGGCAATGCCAAGGTCTCACCCACCTGCCTGCAGAGTTTTATCAGCCCCCCAAAGAGCGCATGATAAAACAGGGCACCTGCCATCTGCTGTGTGCCTCTCTCTCACACACGCAGGGCAATAAACTCCTGGCAGTCTATGAAAATGTGTGGGCAGGATAACACACAACACTACTCCCCTCCTAACAGCCCCTGTCTCTTTGATCAAGAGGAATCATTCAGCTGAACATTAACTGTGTGGTTAAAGATATCCTGGCCTATATATTATCATCTCAGGAAGACATTATCACACCTGCCTTGATTAGGATTGTAGCTGTCTGTTTATCTGAGTGTACTGTACGTATAATATCTCAACACACATTGAGGTGCGTGTGTGTGTGTCTGTCAGTGTGTGTGTGTTTCTGTGTGTATGTGTGTCTGTGACAGTGTTTCTGTGTGTGTGTGTGTGTGTGTCTGTGTGTGACAGTGTTTCTATGTGTGTGTGTGTGTCTGTGTGTGACAGTGTTTCTGTGTGTGTGTCTGTGTGTGACAGTGTTTCTTTGTGTGTGTGTGTTTCTGTGTGTTTGTGTGTGTGTGTGTGTCTGTGTATGACAGTGTTTCTGTGTGTGTGTCTGTGTGTGACAGTGTTTCTTTGTGTGTGTGTGTTTCTGTGTGTGTGTGTGTGTGTGTGTGTGTGTCTGTGTCTGTGTGTGTGTCTGTGTGTGACAGTGTTTCTGTGTGTGTGTCTGTGTGTGACAGTGTTTCTGTGTGTGTGTCTGTGTGTGACAGTGTTTCTGTGTGTGTGTGTGTGTGTGTCTGTGTGTGACAGTGTTTCTGTGTGTGTGTGTGTGTGTGTGTGTGTGTGTGTGTGTGTGTGTGTGTGACAGTGTTTCTGTGTGTGTGTGTCACTTTGCTTACAGGGGCTGTTTGTGTTGACAGCCAGCACTGATGAGGCATTGCTGTGCATCTCTCTGTATATTAAACATGATGAGGCATTGCTGTGCCTCTCTCTATATTAAACATAATGAGGCATTGCTGTGCCTCTCTCTCTGTATTAAACATGATGAGGCATTGCTGTGCCTCTCTCTCTGTGTATTAAACATGATGAGGCATTGCTGTGCCTCTCTCTCTGTATTAAACATGATGAGGCATTGCTGTGCCTCTCTCTCTCTGTATTAAACATGATGAGGCATTGCTGTGCCTCTCTCTGTATATTAAACATGATGAGGCATTGCTGTGCCTCTCTCTCTATATTAAACATAATGAGGCATTGCTGTGCCTCTCTCTGTATATTAAACATGATGAGGCATTGCTGTGCCTCTCTCTGTATATTAAACATGATGAGGCATTGCTGTGCCTCTCTCTGTATATTAAACATGATGAGGCATTGCTGTGCCTCTCTCTGTATATTAAACATGATGAGGCATTGCTGTGCCTCTCTCTGTATATTAAACATGATGAGGCATTGCTGTGCCTCTCTCTGTATATTAAACATGATGAGGCATTGCTGTGCCTCTCTCTGTATATTAAACATGATGAGGCATTGCTGTGCCTCTCTCTGTATATTAAACATAATGAGGCATTGCTGTGCCTCTCTCTGTATATTAAACATGATGAGGCATTGCTGTGCCTCTCTCTCTGTATATTAAACATGATGAGGCATTGCTGTGCCTCTCTCTATATTAAACATGATGAGGCATTGCTGTGCCTCTCTCTCTGTATTAAACATGATGAGGCATTGCTGTGCCTCTCTCTATATTAAACATGATGAGGCATTGCTGTGCCTCTCTCTCTGTGTATTAAACATGATGAGGCATTGCTGTGCCTCTCTCTCTGTATATTAAACATGATGAGGCATTGCTGTGCCTCTCTCTCTGTATATTAAACATGATGAGGCATTGCTGTGCCTCTCTCTCTATATTAAACATAATGAGGCATTGCTGTGCCTCTCTCTCTATATTAAACATGATGAGGCATTGCTGTGCCTCTCTCTATATTAAACATGATGAGGCATTGCTGTGCATCTCTCTGTATATTAAACATGAGGCATTGCTGTACTTCACTCTCTCTGCATATTAAACGAGGGAACACTGCAAGAGGGCCTCCCCATGAACTGTGCTGCTGGCTGCAAACTGTCGACAGGCAATGCCAAGGCATTCAAGCCCCTGTGCCCTTGCCCCCTCTCCCTTAGAAAAGTTCAACTCAGTAAATTTGCATGATCGTTTTCCATTTACCATTTACCTTGGGTTTTCCCTGTATTTTTTGTTATATTCTCGTGTGTTCTCTCTCCCAGTAAGGGCCACTACAGTGAAAAGCAAAAGGATGTTGTGGAAGAGGGGAAGCCGAAGCATCACAGTTTCATGACGTTTCTTTGTGTGTGTGTGTGTGTTCCAGAAGCCAGGGGATAATGGAAACAGCCTGGTGTGGCACAGTCCGCTCCAGTCACTGAATGGAGTTCCTCTCCTGAACAGACCCTGGCCTCTGCAGGAGGGGCGATCTGCAGTCAGCACAGGGAGCATGGGAGGGACGAGGACAGAAGAGGTGCAGCAGAGCTACAGGCACTTCTTGAAGGTAGGTATTTGCACGCAGCTTTGCAGGGGGTTGCAGTTCTGCCCTGCCCCTGGAGGTCAGCTCAGTAGATGCATTCACTCTGCTCTCTTCTCACTGTTTGCAATGTCAAAGGCTGGCCTTGGAGCCCGGCTCCTTCACAGGTAGAAACAATGAGGGTCTTTCCTGCCAGCCAGTCACTCAGGAGCAGGGGAGGCACAGCCTGCCTCCAGCCAGTCACTCAGGAGCAGGGGAGGCACAGCCTGCCTCCAGCCAGTCACTCAGGAGCAGGGGAGGCACAGCCTGCCTCCAGCCAGTCACTCAGGAGCAGGGGAGGCACAGCCTGCCTCCAGCCAGTCACTCAGGAGCAGGGGAGGCACAGCCTGCCTCCAGCCAGTCACTCAGGAGCAGGGGAGGCACAGCCTGCCTCCAGCCAGTCACTCAGGAGCAGGGGAGGCACAGCCTGCCTCCAGCCAGTCACTCAGGAGCAGGGGAGGCACAGCCTGCCTCCAGCCAGTCACTCAGGAGCAGGGGAGGCACAGCCTGCCTCCAGCCAGTCACTCAGGAGCAGGGGAGGCACAGCCTGCCTCCAGCCAGTCACTCAGGAGCAGGGGAGGCACAGCCTGCCTCCAGCCAGTCACTCAGGAGCAGGGGAGGCACAGCCTGCCTCCAGCCAGTCACTCAGGAGCAGGGGAGGCACAGCCTGCCTCCAGCCAGTCACTCAGGAGCAGGGGAGGCACAGCCTGCCTCCAGCCAGTCACTCAGGAGCAGGGGAGGCACAGCCTGCCTCCAGCCAGTCACTCAGGAGCAGGGGAGGCACAGCCTGCCTCCAGCCAGTCACTCAGGAGCAGGGGAGGCACAGCCTGTCTTCAGCTCCACACACTTTCATGACAGGCTTGCAGTATGCGGAGCTTGTCAGTCAGATACCATGTCAGGACTTCCTCTATTTGCATTGCAATTCAACAAGGCTGCAGACAGAGTATGCGGGTCAGAGGCTCACAGATGACTGTAATATCGGTGCTGCCCTTTCACCCCAGGCAGACCCCTCGTCTGCTTGCTGTACATTAAAAGAAAACTGGTATGACACTGAAATCCTTTTCAGAGGACAGTGTATA
This sequence comes from Acipenser oxyrinchus oxyrinchus, assembly GCA_030684275.1. Classification (NCBI taxonomy): domain Eukaryota; kingdom Metazoa; phylum Chordata; class Actinopteri; order Acipenseriformes; family Acipenseridae; genus Acipenser; species Acipenser oxyrinchus. Next base: position 38,639,486 of record CM060259.1, read on the forward strand.
TGAATTGACAGCACCCTATATATATATATATATATATATATATATATATATATATATATATATATATATATATATATATATATATATATATATACAGTATATATATATATATATATATATATATATATATATATATATATATATATATATATATATATATATATATATATATATATATTACTGTACTTAAATCCATACGCTGCACTTTTAACACTTTTATTCAGCTAACATTGGGTTTCGCTCTCCGCAAGAGAGTCGTATTTGTTTTACTTATCTTATTACTTATTCATATAAACTGATGCAATCAGGTCTACAAAATACAATCATGGTTTTGTGCATTGCAGCGCGCTTTGAGCTCTGTGCAGTGAAGCCTGGAGATTACACCCCTAAGTGTTTGCAGGTGTGCCAGTTTATGAAGGATGGAGGTTAGCACTTCCAGTGCGAGGATAACATCTCAAAAGAGAAACTGCCAGCCAAGGAAAAGCCTTCTGCGCCTGAGCCGGTAACGCGGACACAACTCTCTCCACGACTTCTTCACTGCTTTGTGTGTTCTGATCTGCCCCTCCAGAGTCAATGTACTTGAGTGTTCAGTTTATTTCAATTGTGTTCACAGTCTCCTTCTGTAGATTTCATGTGGCTTAATCGTCCCTGATCAGTCCCCAGTCGTTTCCACCTACACTCCTGGGATATTTAAAGACGAGGGGCTGCTTGCTTTCCTGCTTGCAGTAGGAGTCTGGGACCTTTCTGATTGACCTAACTGCTCTCTGTCTTATATACTGTGTGGCTGATTATGAGATCACATGGTCCAGCTCCTTTATTCCCTAAAAGTGGCCTCCTTGATTATAGGATTGGTAAAGCATGCCAAACCTGCAGCTCAACATGGGTTCAATATGCCAGATGATCATAGCAAAGCATGCAATTATATAACGACAAGGGCAGCTACAGGGGTTTTGCTGAAGTCACTGGCATGTGCAGCATTTCCAAAGTAATCCTTTGGAAATGCTGCATATCCCTTTCCACTTAGAATTGACATTTTTGTTAAGAGTAACACTCACTTTTATTTAATCTGTATGTTTAAAACCTGGTTCAGGTTTCCTATAAGCTGATAGGAACTTGTAGCTTTACAGACAGCGCCTGCATTTTCAGACTTTATCAACTATGTTGCTATACCCAAGCATAAAAAAAAAAAAAAGAAAACACTGAACAAGAAAAAAGATGCGATGAATATCTTACAGGGGAACTATCTGGAGAGAGGAAATGTCTGAGGCCTTTGTAGCATCAAAAGAAACCTTAAGCCCTCTGGTTAGCAGCAGCTAGCATTGATTTTATTTCAGATAGATCTGCATTCCATTTCAGTCATTATGATGTGCATTTGATGATAGTGGATCTTTTCTCCTGGCATGGAATTCTTACAGTGAGATAAACAGAAAATCTGCGCTACAGAGATGAGTTTCAGTGCCGTTTCCAAGCATGGTAAACTCACACAGTGGGTGGCATTCAGTGAGGAATCTGGGAGTGTGTACAGATTGTGAGAACGCTGTGCTAATGCTGCCATACCCACAGAATAAGCACACTGCATGTCGATTGTGAGAACGCTGTGCTAATGCTGCCATACCCACAGAATAAGCACACTGCATGTCGGTGAACAGCCTTTAACAAAATGATCCTGTAATAAAACTGAACTCTCCTCAGGTGCAGTGTCTTCTGAGAGTGCACTCGATAGCACAGCTTGCCCGTACAGCACCTTGCTCATAATGGAGTCCCTCTGAATATTCCCCAGTGATGTACCAGCATGCTGCAGAGTGCCAGACGATTCCTCGATAGAAGATTTCAGTTTCGATTAAAAAAACAACAAAAAAAACACAAAGTTATCTCTGTCTGCTAAAGCCGATCCGTTTCTTTTATTTAATCTAACACACAGCGCCACTAGGTGGTCATTAGTTGTAACTACCGCAAGGGGACCGTCCCCTTTACCATACCAATATACCCCAGTCTTGGGATGTGTGAAGTGCATAAAGACGAGCTGACCTGAACACATGACTGGTCCAGGAATCAAACACGCTGGGACACACAGCCTGTTTTTAGGGAGTGCTACAGTTTCCAGGTAGCCTCTTGATAATCTGGGGTAGCCGTGTGCAGCCCTGGCGCAGTTTGGATTTCCTCATAGCCTCTGCTGCCTCTGAATTGGCTATTCCTCACCCTTGCTTGGTTTCGTTGAATTGCAAACGTTACTACTAGGCCCGAGTTTTCACCCTTGTGTCCCACAAGACACCGTGCGCCAGGTCCTGTGACGCGCATGCTCTGTGTGTACGCGCGGGCTAGTCCCTGCAGGGGGAGACAGGCTGTGATTTCAACAGGGACCGAGTTCAGCGTCTGCAGGAGAACTCGTTACCAAGCAGAAAGAGCACTCCCTTACTGCATTTGAAACCCAGTGTTCGAGATTAGATAAAATATATATAGAGAGATGCATTTTCTCTTTCTGTAGTTTTTCTCAATTCCGTTTTTTTTATTTATGTGCGCTGTTGAGTAAGGAGCGTGTAGTGTCCGCTACTCAAATCAACAACTTTCTAATTTATATATAACTTGTAGATTGTATATTATTGTTATTTTAAATCGTGCTGTTTTGTAGGATTTCGTAGTTTCTTTTTTCTCTTTGGGTAACCGAGATGCCTCTGATGTGAATGCCGCGTTCACAGTGCTGCTGCAGGAATCTTCTTCCGAGCCGCATGGAGAAGCCACGGTCTCCGGAGCCCCGGGCAGACTTGCACCGTCGCTGCCCGGCGCTGTGGCTGCGCTGGGAAGGTATTGCTCGCTCTGTTATTTGCTCGCTCCGTTATGCTCGTTGTTTTGTTCACAAAGCTGGATACGCAGGTGTACTAGCACGATGTGTTGTTTTGGTTTTGTAACGAGCTCAAGTACTGTACGCGTTTTGTTTGGAAGATATCGCTGTAGTTTATTTGATCGTGCTTGGTAATGTTGCTACTTTGTTGCAGACGGTGCACGGGTTAACGCGGCCGCTTGTTGCTTCGGCTTGATGTGAATTCACCGCACGAATCGTTTTGACTTTCGGCGTAGTTGTTGCCTGTGCTTGTGTTTGAGCTGAGCTGGGTAGCTGTATGTGTGTGTCCTACCTAATCTTACCAGTGGTTTAAATGAGGGCCATAATCGTGTTTACAAGAATTATTATTATTATTATTATTATTATTATTATTATTATTATTATTATACAATGAATAGCCCGCATCGTTCACACGGTCCAGTCCATGCTTAATGTACCGCTGCTGTAAGAAAGGATGCTATTAACGAAGTCCTCAGACTCACTGATGCGATAGAAATGCGTTATCCCAGTTTAGAGTCATTCAGGGAATAACGTGGTTTGTGATCAGCGGGCGTGCGAAACATTAAGTGCAAGAAAGTGAAATGGTTCCAATTTAAAAGTGTTATTATTATTATTATTATTATTATTATTATTATTATTATTATTATTATTATTAGTAGTAGTAGTAGTAGTAGTAAAGTCAGCATGCAGAATCTGGTAAGATTCATGTTAGCACGAGGCTCGAAATACCTGAGCTTCCAAAGTTGGCAGTGCTGCTGGCATTGTGTCTGTATATTATTTCAAATGGATAACAGCAAAGGCTGGAGACTCTCTCTCTCTCTCTGTGACAACAGGACCCACCATTTTCAAATATTGGTTGTGGCTTCAGGTCTGGCACCCTGTTCGGAAGCCAACAGCAATATTGAAATCCAGTGTGTCTGCTGCTACATCTTTGTAGTCTGGAATGGGAGTTCTGGGGATGGAATCCTGCACGATGCACTGGAATTCTGAGTTCTGGGGATGGAATCCTGCACAATGTACTGGAATTCTGAGTTCTGGGGATGGAATCCTGCACAATGCACTGGAATTCTGAGTTCTGGGGATGGAATCCTGCACAATGCACTGGAATTCTGAGTTCTGGGGATGGAATCCTGCACAATGCACTGGAATTCTGAGTTCTGGGGATGGAATCCTGCACAATGCACTGGAATTCTGAGTTTTGGGGATGGAATCCTGCACAATGCACTGGAATTCTGAGTTCTGGGGATGGAATCCTGCACAATGCACTGGAATTCTGAGTTCTGGGGATGGAATCCTGCACAATGCACTGGAATTCTGAGTTCTGGGGATAGAATCCTGCACAATGCTCTGGGGATGCTCCTCTGTTCTGGAGTCCCCAGACCACCCAGGAGAATCCCTGAATGGAGTGTAACACTGTGTGATTGCTGCTGACCTTGTTACACTGTAAAGAAGTGTGGGAGGTAATGACCCCCCGCCCCTAAACACAGTGACAGGTCGATTACAAAGGGTGCTGATGCTGACGTCGTCGATCTGAAGCAGTATGACACTTGTAGGTGTTTTTAACATACAGGGTGGTGGTACCCCTGTAGAGATCGTCTTCATTAAAGTGACGGCTAATTGAATGTGATTCCAGTTTTATTTCATTTTCACTTCTCTGATGAGGCACGTTGTTTTGCAAAGGGGTTGCTGCAAACACACCTGAATCCACTCAGGGAAGCACAGACGCGGGAGACTTCGGAAGCAAGCGACCAAACTAGAAGCCTTTCAAATGGGTTATTTTTAAAGCAGTCTCGACAGTATTAAAACCAGACTATTCCAAGCACAAGACCCTCTGTAAGCAAAACCTGTTTAACCCTCCGTGCGTGGTGGTTGTAATGATGTCATGAATTTGAATGTGCTACCTGCAAGTCTTCAGAGTCCTGTATAGACTGACTCCGGTCTCTGGTTTGTGGTCTGGTATGTTTGCAGTAACAGCTCGTGCGCCATTGATTATCACGTGACACACGCGTGTGATAGACGGACATATCCGGGCCATAAAGACGGTTCTGTAAGACGGTAGTGTGTTTTAAAAGACTCTCGAGTTGCATTCCTGTTGTGTGTGTGTGTGTCTCTCTTACACTGGAAAATGCAAAGTGATTAAACTAATTTAGCGGCGCAGACGCAAGAGGCGTCGAGACGTCGTTTGCAGTACACTGTGCTGAAATATGAACCGAGAATGCAAGATATATTCCCCGTGCTTTTAAAGCGAACGAGCCCGGTAACTGGCTTTGCATTGGGGTCTCCCTCTCGCTCGCTCGCTCCCTGCCTGTGTTTTTTTCCCCAGGCGCTGCGGTCTTGTTTTTGACCGCGGGTGGCGCTGTTGAGCTCCTCTCGCTCCTCGCATTCAGCGAGCTAGAGAGGCAGTCGGAATGAGAGACAGAGAGAGAGGCAGCCATGGGGAGGAGGAGGAGGTGGACGGGAACTCACGGTTTTCTTTGTTATTTTTAAACTCTTGCAACTTCGACCTGTGACAGATTCACAACGGCCTGTCAACGCCGGGGTTCCCGATGCGCTCGAAAACGGGGAGCAGGCTTTTACAGGTACCGTAAGAAACTTTTTTTTTTTTTCGGAGCCCGAGCCCCGGGGTTGAGCAGGATTGCGGTTGCACGCACGCACGCATGCACGCACACACGCACACACACACACAGAGAGCAAGATCAGTCCGTGTTGACATGAGTGATGTCCCTTCTTCGGTTCGCTCTCTATCTCTCTCTGTGTATGTTTGTTTGAATCAAAGTGGAGTCGCGGGGCCGTGGGCTCAGGATTGATCGGTGAAGCCGGGGAGGGAGGGTTGCTTAATTAATGTCGCGCCGGATCGTCTGTAATCGTTGTCGTTCGGCTGTAAATAAGGTTGTAAAGTAGTTGTGTGCTAGTGGGTTGGCTGCGAAAGGGCCTGACAGTGTGTGTGGAGTTTGATTCTGCCTCTCCCCCTCCCCCATCCCGAGGCCAAGACATGAATGCAATGTGGGTCCTCACTTCAAAGCTGAAGGGAGAGGAGCGGAAAGGGGGAGAGTGTAATAACACTCTACCGACCAAACTAAAAACGTTTCCCCAGATCCGCCGGCCCGCCTGACTCCCCTTTGCCTGCGTGTTTACAGAGATTGCAGATCACACGGGTCGTGCTGCTCGCTACCTGCAGAACTGTGACCCGATCCAACGCATCAATCATAATAAAGAAACAGAGCCGTTTGCATATGTAACGCTTTAAAGCAGCAGGTAAGGTATTGCTGTCGGCTCTGGGTTGTACTGTATCGCTATCGCTGGCATGGTGATAGCGATTTGATTTGTTTTTTCATATGTGTTTCATATAAATGGATATTATGCTAAACTTGCCTGTGCGGAAAGTGATGCGCCCACGTACAGTCATACATAGACGGATGGTTGTTGCTGTATGTTTTGGTTGTGTATGTAAACAGTCTGTTCGTGTATTTCGTTGTGTTTCTGGTATCTGAAGCATGTGTAGGCGCACCCGTGTGTTTAAGTTGTGCTTCGTTCACTAGTACCGTCATTAAAAATGAAATGCGTTTATGTAAACCTGCTATTGAAGGAAACACCAACTACTAGAAACGCATTTGCAGTGTCTCCTTTCTGTGTTGCATTTGACTAGCAAGCTTTTAAACCAAGTCCTTCATTTTGATACTAGCTAACGCTGCTTGTAATGCAGTGGGTTTGGGTATTGTAGTTGATAAACCACTTCAATACATTTCACATACAGACAGTGTTCACAGCAGACCCACCTCGCTGCAGGCTTTTTAAATACGCATTTTAATACCCCATCCTTTCTGCCCTGGTTTGGTGAGGATTGTGCAACTGCTGTTTTAAAAGGGTGGCGCTGTGATCCTGTGTAATCTGAGGTTTGTTTAAGAATCCTGTCGAGCACAATGTCTCAGAACAGTGTGCCGGAGAGCCACACATTGTAACCTACCTGTGCAAGTCCATGAGCCTCCTTCAATTTACTGGAGAGGATGCATTGAACCGTGCGTTCAAACCGTCCCCCAGCGGGGTGTATTATTCTGATGTTGTTCCTGTGCCTTGTGTTACACAGCCTGTCTTTTTGTTGTACTTCTTCTTCTTCTTATTCTTCGCAGACGCCCTTATCCAGGGCGACTTACAGTCGTAAACAAAAATACATTTCAAGAATCACAGTACAAGTGTTAATACAATTAAGAGCAAGATAAAATACAATGACTTTGCTTCTAGCAAGTACAAGTATGTGACAAAATAAGATTCAATATCGGAGCAGATAAGTGTCAGTGATAGATACATCAGGATACGATTAAATGCAAAATACTACAGACTGAATAACACTTGTGGCAGATTACAGTACTCTGTGAAGTACAGGATTAAATGCAGCGGATGCTAGATCCTGTGCTGTTGTATTGCTGTGTTTCCAGGTAACCCGGGTGTTAAGATATCTTTCTCTATCTGTTGCATTGATGAAAAGCAGTGACTCACACACAGCGGTACTTGTAATATTGAATATCTCTTCAAAGGGCACTGGAAGCGACTGGGGTAGCAGTAGCACTGCTTTGTACATTTTGGATTCTAGAACATGAATTTTATAATCATATATGCCTTTTTGCTCATTACATTTGTTTGTAAATCCAGGAAGTCTTATTGAGATGCAAGTCTTTTACTGAGTTCAGTTAGTCTCAGAATGATTTCAGCTGAGCCTTCTCTGTTATGCAGGGAGTTAGCAATACTGCGTCGACCAGATTTCTTTAGCAATGACTAAAAACACTGCAAGAGAATGTTCCTGCTTAATGCTGTTTATTTTTCTCTCTCTCTCTTTCAGGAAGAGTTCTTCAGCAGCAGCACTTGCAGTAGTCCATATTTAAGTTTTGAAAGATTTGGACTGTACTGGGACTGGGTGAGTGGACACTGTAGATTTGGACTGTACTGGGACTGGGTGAGTGGACACTGTAGATTTGGACTGTACTGGGACTGGCTGCGTGGACACTGTAGATTTGGACTGTACTGGGACTGGGTGAGTGGACACTAGATTTTGGACTGTACTGGGACTGGGTGAGTGGACACTGTAGGTACTGGGATTGGGTGCGTGGACACTGTAGATTTGGACTGTACTAGGACTGGGTGAGTGGACACTGTAGATTTTGGACTGTACTGGGACTGGGTGCGTGGACACTGTAGATTTGGACTGTACTAGGACTGGGTGAGTGGACACTGTAGATTTTGGACTGTACTGGGACTGGGTGAGTGGACACTGTAGATTTTGGACTGTACTGGGACTGGGTGAGTGGACACTGTAGATTTTGGACTGTACTGGGACTGTGACAATGAGTGTGAGATCGAAAGGGTACCCCGTGGATCTCGGGGGCAGCTTCACTGAAGACGCCCCCAGGCCTCCGGTCCCTGGTGAGGAAGGGGAGCTGGTGGCCACAGATTCCCGGCAGTATAGCCACAACTTCTACTCCACCAAGAGCGAGGCTTCCACGGCCACGCCACGCCGGCCGGACCTGGACCTCGGCTATGAGCCTGAGGGCAGCGCCTCCCCCACGCCGCCCTACCTCAAGTGGGCCGAGTCGCTGCACTCCCTGCTGGACGACCAGGACGGGACCCACCTGTTCCGCACCTTCCTGAAGCAGGAGGACTGCGCCGACCTGCTCGACTTCTGGTTCGCCTGCAGCGGCTTCCGCAAGCTGGAGGCGAGCGGCGGCAACGAGGAGAAGAAGCTCAAGCTGGCCAAGGCCATCTACAGGAAGTACATCTTGGACAACAACAGCATCGTGTCGAGGCAGATCAAAGCAGCCACCAAGAGCTTCATCAGGGACTGTGTGGTGAGGGTGCACATCGAGCCAGCCATGCTGGACCAGGCGCAGACGGAGATCCAGGCCATGCTGGAGGAGAACACCTACCCCGTGTTCCTCAAGTCTGATCTCTATCTGGAGTACACCCGCACAGGCGGGGAGAGCCCCAAGCTGTGCCCAGACCTCAGCTCCGGCTCTGGGACCGGCATGGTCCAGCCCGGGTATTTGCCCACTCTGAACGAGGACGAGGAGTGGAAATGTGACCTGCCACCGGAGGAGCAGGAGGGGGACCCCACTCCCACTAACAGGCTCACTCAGAAACTGCTACTGGAGACTGCTAGCCAGCGAGCCGCCAGCAACAAGAGGAGCCAGGACAGCAGGGAGTACAGGTGAGCCGGACACCAGCGCAGTCATAGAAGACAGCTGTGCTGTCTAATTACTCGTGGAGCGCTGTGTTACTGTAGGGAGCTGTGGGAGATGCAAGCTGATTTTCACCCACTCAAACTCACAGCATTCAGGAAGCCACTCGTGGCAAAGCTGGTTCTATCATACAGCTCCCTACGGGAATCTATATGGGTTCAGTGTAGTTGGGTCTTATATGGGAATCTATATGGGTTCAGTATAGTTGGGTCTTGTATGGGAATCTATATGGGTTCAGTGTAGTTGGGTCTTATATGGGAATCCTATATGGGTACAGTGTAGTTGGGGAAACAGCAGTCTAATGGAAGTGAGAAGTTTCTGAGATTCCATTAGAAGGATTTGAATTAAAAAGGATGCAGAGAAAGTCATGCTAAGGGTAAGGCTGTTATATAAATGACTGTATTACTGATAATGAAATGTATTCATGTGAATAGATCCGGCAGACACAACTGATCTGACTCAATTCATGTTTCAGTGAAATATGAGGGCTCTAAAAGCACAGAAAACAGATTCTAAAGTACAGGAGGTTCCATGTGTAATTCGAATCGTAGCCTTGTGTTCTCTCAAAGTAAACACACAGCACACTGCAGTTCTTCTTGTGGAAGCAGGAAACGTTCCTGTTCGGAGTGCTTTGTAGTTTTAGTGCCGTCATAAATATTGTTTTATAGCGGTGGTTTTGTTTAAAAGTGCCTTGATGTTTTTTTTATGTTGCTTTTTATTTTTGTTCGTCTCTCAGTTGAACTGTGAGGCTTTTTAAAGGCAGTGTGGAACGTTTGAATTCTGCAGGCTTGTCGGGTCGTTTGCTTGCAGGGCTGCAGTGGGTAATAACTGATGTTAAAAACTGTATTCGTTGGGTCGGACGTTTGGTTGTATGTCAGGGGTTTGTTACACAGTTGCCACAATAAAAGTGAGACATTTCAATAATAATACAATAGTTTTCTGTTCCCACTGCACAATGCAGCCAGGGTTAGATTGCTGTAGAGTAGTCAGGAGATCCCATGTCTCTCTGTCCGTCTGATCCCAGGGATGCACAAACATCTCCCTGATGCTCACAGTACTGTAATGTGAAACTCTTTTAATCTCCTTTACTCAAGAAGAGCTTGATGTGCAAATTATCCCTGAACTCAAAACAGCAGGGACAGAGCAAGGGGTGTGTGAGCTTGGACACGCAATCAATCAACTGGATTATTTTGGGTTGGAAACTAATTCAAGAGCAACATACTTTTTAAATGTGTGTTTATTTAACGCGGGGATGAAAAAGTGGATTGCTTTTAGATCTCTCCTGCTTGCTTGCTACCCTGAGGCAGCGCACTGCCCAAATCACATGAGTGAAATAACATGCTCCCTTTATGCAGATAAAGCTCTTATTGTCTCGGTGCTCCTTTTTAAACCAGGCCTATCGCACACACACTATTTCATGTTTCTTTCAGAAGCTCTATCTTATTCTTCGTTGCAGATTCACTGATCAGGTGTTTCTAGCTGTGAAGGAGCAGCTGTCAGTGCAGTTTCTGTGAGAGTCCTGAGATGAGCTGAGCTGCTGTATAGTCTCACTAGAAGTGTGCTGGGAGAGGGAGGTGGTCTTTATAAACGACAATGAATCTTCTCTGAAGCTCTACCTCCTTGGTTTTGAGCAAACCGTGTCCTTGGTTTTGCACAGAGTTGTGCACAGCGCCCTTAAAGGCTGTCTACTTTACTGCCATACTCGTGGCTGAACCAGTGCAAAGCAATGCTCTGCCCCGCAGAGTCCCAGAGTATGGACTTGTGTGCTAGGATGGAGCACCCAGGGATGAGCGCTGCGTGCGATACGAGCAATCAAGTGGTCGCTTCCCCTCTAATGTTTTGTGTCTCTCTCTTTGTTTTCAGACACGGAACGTGGCGGGAGCCCGTCAACCCTTACTATGTGAACACTGGGTACGCCATGGCCCCCGCCACGAGCGCCAACGACAGCGAGCAGCAGAGCCTGTCCAGCGACGCGGACTCCCTCTCCCTGACGGACAGCAGCGTGTGCGTATCTCTCCCCAGTTCAGCTTATTTTCAGCGGGCGTGTTGAGGCACTGGGATCCTTTTAAGACCCAGCTTGACCCAAAGTTCTGAGATCAATCAGCTGCTAGGAACCGGACGAGCTTAGATGGGCCGACTGGCCTCTCGTTGGTAAATTCATGCTGTTGTAATAGTTCTGCAGATTGCACTGTTGATACCAGTGCTGGGATCAACACGAGAGATTCCTGCCCAGCTGATACCTGGTGATTTCAGTGTTAAGCTTGAGAAGAACCAGCCCTGCAGTAGTCCTCGCACATGATTACTAGCTTGACTGGGATACAGGGTTTTATTTACTGGCTATTTTTAAAGGCTAATTAAAAACTCAAAGTGCTGGTGCCCACAAAGAACTGCTTGTTGTGGTGCTCAGTCGATTTAAAATGAACGTGTACTGTAGTATTGTTGCCCTGTGAAACCATTTTGATAGGACTCCTTTGCCGGTGAAGCCTCCATTGTTCTGTTGCAGTGAAAGACTGAAAGGGAACTCCTTGCTGTGTTTTATTCCAGGCGCTGCATGTTAACTGATATAATAATTGGGTTGTTGGCTCGCTTTAATTGATTCTAACATTTTTCTAGATCTGCTGTTACTGTCTCTGTTTCTGTATGGGGGCGGAACGCACAGAGAACTGAAACAAGTCTTCGTGTCGGAATACAGAGAGTTAACTGTAGAAGCAGTCATGGTCTTTCTAACGAGTCTGCATGATTTGCAGGAGTGATCCGTGTTCCAAGGCAGATTAATTCCCTTTTTCATCTCCTTGTATCTGGTGTACAGCAGGTCAGCGCAGCAGGTACTTGTGAAAGCAGTTTCCACAGAGTGCCTCTCCACAGAATTCAGTGAGAGAGGGCTGGAGGTTCAGAGGTAGCACAGAGGGTTCAAGTTAAGGAAACATCAAAGGCAGCTCAGCGGGACAGAACATGTGTTTTGAAGCTGGCGAGATTAGAGGCCATTATCGGACGCTTGCCATGGTGTTTCCGACAAAGACGAGCCCTGTCCTTTGGGACTGAGGCTGTGAAGTACAAGCGCGTTCACAGCACCCTGTCGGCACACTCCTGGGGAAAGCGGTCCGTAGAAAAGGGTCCATCTGTGAAGATTTAAGAGCCGCGTTGAATCGACGCAGCAAGTGTGTTTTGAAGTTAAGCTGCGCAAAAAAAAAAAGGTGTTTTGTCTTGTTGTTGTATGCTTGCTGTATAATGCCTGCCTGTGTCCCCCTCTCCCACAGAGATGGGATCCCTCCGTACCGATTCCGAAAACTCCACCGTCGAGAGATGCAGGAAAGCGCCAAAGCCAATGGACGAGTGCCACTACCTCATATGCCTGTGAGTGGGAGGCGATTGCATTGTGCTGCATGCTGCTGTATGTGGGAGCAGGGAGCAGAACAATGCCGTTGCAATCACAATTTAGAAATCGCTCTGCATGGTCAGAACAGGCTGCAAGAGTCCAGCATTGCATCACAGAAATCTGTTCCATCTGATTCATTTGCTTCTCTTGCCAGTGCCACAGAGCAGTGTTATGCGCAAGCAAATCTGCAATTTGATTACAGCAGTTTGTTTTGGCAGCGCCCTGAAAATGAGATTATTTTGCATGCTGAAGAGGCAGAACAGTGGCTCCTGGTCTTTGATCATGCTGATGTGGAGAGTGAAGTACCTAAACTCCACTCCAATGCTTTCCCTTCAATGGCATTGGTGCTGAAACTCAATGGCTCTTTAGTGTAACAAGAGACAGGCGTTGCTGTGGGGATTATTCAGTGTACTTACTGGAATAGTTACCACCTAATTGGAACTTCACTTGCTTTTGTTTATTTCAAATTAAATCATGAAACAAAAGCTTATTTTCAAGGACCTATAGCTGTTTTCTTCTGCCTAATAACACACACGTCTGTGATTTTCAGTATTCGATTTGAAGGGTCTGTTTCAGTGATTGTATTTATTTTTGCACCTTGTTAATCTGTCACAGCACAGAGGCTCAGTCCTCAGTGTGAGCCCAGCCCAGGCTCCCAGCCCAGCCCAGCCCGGCCCAGGCAGAGGCGCAGGCTCCCAGCCCAGCCCAGCCCGGCCCAGGCAGAGGTGCAGGCTCCCAGCCCAGCCAGCCCGGCCCAGGCAGAGGCGCAGGCTCCCAGCCAGCCCAGCCTGGCCCAGGCAGAGCGCAGGCTCCCAGCCCAGCCCAGCCCGGCCCAGGCAGGCGCAGGCTCCCAGCCCAGCCCAGCCCAGGCAGGCAGCAGGCTCCCAGCCCAGCCAGCCCGGCCCAGGCAGAGCGCAGGCTCCCAGCCCAGCCCAGCCCCAGGCAGGCGCAGGCTCCCAGCCCAGCCAGCCCGGCCCAGGCAGAGGCGCAGGGATCCCGGCTTTCGAGCCAGGAGTGAGGGTTTAAACTGCATCTGTGGAGACATGGAGAAGCACAGACAGTTGAACTATCACTAGGCTAACAATACTGCAGATCAATGATTCACATTTAAACAAGGGGCAATGCTTAATTTCTTAATTCTTACTTCTTACTTATTATTGAATGCAGGTGCAGAAGCACTCACCAGTCTGTGGAATGCAGTGGTTAAGAATAGCAGGAATCCCGAATTAAAAGCATCCAACTCAAATAAGCAGAAAAGCAGTGATGTGCTGCTGTGTAATCAGTCCGCGAGGGCTTCTTCTGTGTGTCTTGGCAAGCGTGCTGTAGAGCGAGCTTTAATATTGAAGTTTAAAAAAAAATTGCTTGCTTTTTATAGCAAGAGATTTTAAGGGGCTTAAAATAGAAAATGTCACAATGCCCCCTTTGTGCTGTTTCTTGTATATTTGCTTTAGTGAAGCTTGTCAAGTTCTTTTTTTTTTTTGTCTGCTCTGGCAACACATTTGAACTATTTCTATTTCTATCTATATCTCCGGATTTGTTTTTCCCCACTGCAGCGCACATACCGGATTCCGAAGGATATCCACGTTGAGCCGCAGAAGTTTGCTGCAGAGCTGAGCAGCAGACTGGAGGGGGTCCTGAGGGAGCGCGAAGCCCAGGAGAAGCTGGAGGAGAGACTGAAGCGAGTGCGACTGGTATGTAGCACGTGTCCCAGGACACAGCCAACCTGCTGCCCTGTATCAGGACCTCTCGCTGTGGGAGGGACGGGGTGGGATAGGCCATTCTGGTTAATCGAGCTTTCAAAGGAGTACCAGTAGAACTTGAAATGTCTTGTCGGATGCTAAGCAAGTCGCACGCAGATCAGTTTTATAACTGGATTCTGCATACAAATTGTGATCCTATGTCCTTCTCTGACACAGAGGAAGATCAGATAACTGCGTTCAGAAGATCGCTACACCCTCAGATAACTGTCTTTTTATTAATTTTTATTATTTGTTTATTTAGCAGACGCCTTTATCCAAGGCGACTTACAGAGACTAGAGTGTGTGAACTATGCATCAGCTGTAGAGTCACTTACAACTACGTCTCACCCGAAAGACGGAGCACAAGGAGGTTAAGTGACTTGCTCAGGGTCACACAATGAGTCAGTGGCTGAGGTGGGATTTGAACCGGAGACCTCCAGGTTACAAGCCCTTTTCTTTAACCACTGGACCACACAGCCTCCTTGCTACACTCTCAGATAACCGTCTCTGCGTTCAGAAGATGGCTACACTCTCAGATAACTGTCTCTGTGTTCAGCTGTGTGACCTCCATGCATTCCTTTTGACATTTATTAGGGCGGGCCTTCAGTTTGTCTGCCAGCGAAATGATTGTTTATGATCAAAGGAGCAGGACAGCATTATTTAGCACAGATGGACTGTGCATTTGATTACTTTTAAAGTGTGGTTTCTTCTGTCAGTAAATTGCCATTGGCTAGCTTTGAAAATGATGAAGTGCAGACCTGCTCTACAATTGCTCACACAATGCAGATGTGCACTTCACAAAGAACAGGTCTTGAAGTAATTAGCTCTGGTGAGTGATGAGGTCATTAGTTCTAGCGCATGTAACGTGTTTAAATTGAAGGCTCAGGAATCAATCTGGTGCTGTCAGGCCTGTGCTGTGAGGGATGCTCGTTTAGTGCAGGCATTGCATTGATGGCAGTAATGAATCTTGCAGTGGATGTTCTGCTCCTGTGTGTTTCACATACACGGTATCTTTAATCTGTTACTCTGCTGTGGCTCCTGTTCTGTCTACGGGTTTGTGTTGAATTGACACGAAATTCTCTGCAGGGCATTTTCTGTGGTCTGCAGTAATTCCATCTGGGACAGGATTCAAGAATAGTGCCGTCACTGAACTACAATCGAGAGGAAAACAGAAGGCTCTGTTGTTCAGATGTCGGGAGAGCATTCCCTCCCTAATTACATTGCCCTCTGACACGTGCCTCTTCGTGCTGCTTCAGTCCAGCTCGGCCAGCGGCTCAGCTCTTGAAAGCCCTGCGTTTGTGTTCCTGATTGGGATGGAAAGTCATGGCTCTCGTACAAGATCCGCCACAAGCGCACCTGCACAGATTCCACTGTCCACATCCCTCTGGGGAACAGCAGTAGATTCCCATTTGCACAGATTTCTCTGGCAGTGACGCTTCTATTGTATTTAAAAAAAAAAAAAAAAAAATCTGGAATTGAGGAAGGTGATTGCCCTCTGCTGGCGGAGGAGAGTACTCCCTCTTAAAAATATCCAATGCTGACATAATAAATGCTTGCTTTAGTTATTTGAACGTTTTTTAAAAGGTTTGAACCCAAGATGTATTTAACTGCTGACCAGTTGTGTTTTTGTTGTGTTTTCAGTGCGTGGCTCCCGCTGTGCTGACTCTGCTGTGTGTGTTTCTCTCTTCCAGGAGGAGGAAGAGGATGACGCGGACGTCTCTCCTGACTCTGCTGTGTGTGTTTCTCTCTTCCAGGAGGAGGAAGAGGATGACGCGGACGTCTCTCCTGACTCTGCTGTGTGTGTTTCTCTCTTCCAGGAGGAGGAAGGGGATGACGCGGACGTCTCTCCTGACTCTGCTGTGTGTGTTTCTCTCTTCCAGGAGGAGGAAGGGGATGACGCGGACGTCTCTCCTGACTCTGCTGTGTGTGTTTCTCTCTTCCAGGAGGAGGAAGGGGATGACGCGGACGTCTCTCCTGACTCTGCTGTGTGTGTTTCTCTCTTCCAGGAGGAGGAAGGGGATGACGGACGTCTCTCCTGACTCTGCTGTGTGTGTTTCTCTCTTCCAGGAGGAGGAAGGGGATGACGCGGACGTCTCTCCTGACTCTGCTGTGTGTGTTTCTCTCTTCCAGGAGGAGGAAGGGGATGACGCGGACGTCTCTCCTGACTCTGCTGTGTGTGTTTCTCTCTTCCAGGAGGAGGAAGGGGATGACGCGGACGTCTCTCCTGACTCTGCTGTGTGTGTTTCTCTCTTCCAGGAGGAGGAAGAGGATGACGCGGACGTCTCTCCTGACTCTGCTGTGTGTGTTTCTCTCTTCCAGGAGGAGGAAGGGATGACGCGGACGTCTCTCCTGACTCTGCTGTGTGTGTTTCTCTCTTCCAGGAGGAGGAAGGGGATGACGCGGACGTCTCTCCTGACTCTGCTGTGTGTGTTTCTCTCTTCCAGGAGGAGGAAGGGGATGACGCGGACGTCTCTCCTGACTCTGCTGTGTGTGTTCTCTCTTCCAGGAGGAGGAAGGGGATGACGCGGACGTCTCTCCTGACTCTGCTGTGTGTGTTTCTCTCTTCCAGGAGGAGGAAGGGGATGACGCGGACGTCTCTCCTGACTCTGCTGTGTGTGTTTCTCTCTTCCAGGAGGAGGAAGGGGATGACGCGGACGTCTCTCCTGACTCTGCTGTGTGTGTTTCTCTCTTCCAGGAGGAGGAAGGGGATGACGCGGACGTCTCTCCTGACTCTGCTGTGTGTGTTTCTCTCTTCCAGGAGGAGGAAGGGGATGACGCGGACGTCTCTCCTGACTCTGCTGTGTGTGTTTCTCTCTTCCAGGAGGAGGAAGGGGATGACGCGGACGTCTCTCCTGACTCTGCTGTGTGTGTTTCTCTCTTCCAGGAGGAGGAAGGGGATGACGCAGACGTCTCTCCTGACTCTGCTGTGTGTGTTTCTCTCTTCCAGGAGGAGGAAGAGGATGACGCGGACGTCTCTCCTGACTCTGCTGTGTGTGTTTCTCTCTTTCAGGAGGAGGAAGGGGATGACGCGGACGTCTCTCCTGACTCTGCTGTGTGTGTTTCTCTCTTCCAGGAGGAGGAAGGGGATGACGCGGACGTCTCTCCTGACTCTGCTGTGTGTGTTTCTCTCTTCCAGGAGGAGGAAGGGGATGACGCGGACGTCTCTCCTGACTCTGCTGTGTGTGTTTCTCTCTTCCAGGAGGAGGAAGGGGATGACGCGGACGTCTCTGCTGCTCCCTCGCTGGTTAGTCACAAGCTGCCCCCCGTCCAGCCCCCGCACCACTTCAACTCGCGCTACTCGACATGTCCTACAGCGGCATGCAGCTGCGAGACGCCACGAGGAGAACCCGAGTCCATCCTGGACGAGCACGTCCAGCGGTCATGAAGACGCCCGGCTGCCACTCCCCCAAGTCGCGCTCTCCAGACGGGCTGCCCGCGGGCAAGCACCCGTCCAAACCAGGGCTGAAGGCGGAGGGGGCTGGCATGTACCACCACAAGCACGTGTACCACCACACCCACCACCATGGCACGGTGAAACCCAAAGAGCAGGCTGAGGGGGAGGCCTCGCAGAGGGGGCAGAGCAACCTGGCCTGGAACGGGGATCCGCACCACTATGCAACCAAGTCTCGCAACTACGCAGACAGCATGGGCATGGCGCCCAACCCCATGGACTCACTGGGGCACAGGTGGGTGCTGAGAATCGGTCACTTTCATGCATGAAGATTCTTCTAGTCTTTTATATGGGGACGCACATGCATTATAGACTCAGGGTGCCATTTTACCTATCTAACGCAATGAAAAAATGGCAATGAGAGATGTGTTTGTGTCCATGAAAGTGTTAAGTTCTGGAAAGATTCAAAACGATCAGATACGTCGTTGACTCTCTTCGCCTTGCTTGCTAAGTGGCCTCGTTTCTCTCCTTGTTCTTTAGTAGTAAAGGAAGCACTCTATCTAAACGCGCCTCCAAGAAGGCGGAACCCCTGAAAACGGAGGACAGCCGGAACTTTGAGATGCCCGCGCCTCCGAGGACATGGAGAGAAACCAGAAGATCCTGCAGTGGATGATGGAAGGGGAGAAGGAATCCGGGCGCCACAAAAAGACGCCGTACGGGTGAGACGGGAATTCAGGATTCGAGAATGTAGCTGCGCTGCTTTAGAAGTCGTTGGAAGTGGTTCTGTACTTTCTCTTGCACTCTTTGTATGCCAGAGCCCCTGACACAGTGTGAAATACACACTCCACATTTCCTTGAAGGAGCAAGCTTGCAATGTTCAAGAGATCGTGCTGCTTCTTGTATTGCAGTCCCAGGTGGGTGACGGTTGATTCCTTCTTTTCCTCCACAGAAGCACCGGCGGGGTGAAGAAGGTGCCGAGTCACGAGCCGTCCAGACCCAGCTCGATCGAGCGGCCGGGGGCAGTGCACCCCTGGGTCACCGCCCAGCTCCGCAACAACGTGCAGCCCTCCCACCCCTTCATCCAGGACCCTACCATGCCTCCCAACCCCGCACCCAACCCCCTGACCCAGCTGGAGGAGGCTCGCCGGCGGCTTGAGGAGGAGAAGAAGAGGGCTGCCCCCCTGCAGGCCAAACAGAGGTAAGACGCGCGGACAGGAGGGGCTGCAACCTGCTTTACAAGAGGCAGAAAACGCTTCGTCTTTTTAGGGTTCTAAATGATGACGACTTCTGAAGAAATGCACCAGGTTTGAAACAGCGTTTTGTTTGTTTTAATTGTGAGTGTAAATGCAGTGTTGTAGTTGATTTGCCTGCTGAAGCTCGCAGTATGGAGCAATGCTGCTTGTGTCTTCACATGTCCTCAATCAAAGACACTGTAACTGCTTTGGGCTTGCAGTGGATTCCAGAACGCTATCAGGCTTGGCTCAGTGTAATCTGCTTAGTCCCGTGCTTGTGTCAGCGATATGTAATCAAGCACCTTGTCAGACATGAAAGCTTTCCAGCCTTCATCTGAGCCGGTCCCCACAGAGCTGCATCCTCTGTGCAGTGCAGAGTGATTGATGGAGCCACACTGCCACTTTGTTCTGGGGGACCTGGAATGATTACTACCAGAGCACCAGCTGGCAGAGCACTGCAGGGGGGAGGAGGCTGCCTGTCCGCTCCCCTGCGCTGCCCAGAGAGAGGAAGGCTGCGTGGCTTGCAGGACATGCAGTGCTGCTGCCTCATTAGGATCACGCTGCTGAAATCTGGTTATCGGAGGGCAGGCTTTTTACATGCTGGGTACTGACACAAGTATCCCGAACTGCATGGAGAAAAATGAGACGGTCTACTGATGGACTTCCGTGGAGGTGTTTTTAATCAAATAGAAGCTGATCTGCAGTGACATCCGTGACTGTAGTTGACTGTGTTCATCACTGTGCTGTAGCTCTGCCAAGTTAGTCGCAAGGATCCAGGCAGGAAGCCGAAGCATACATGTGCCCAAGATCCGAGCACATGAATGTAATGCAGTGGGTATTGAGCATCGATCGGGCACGTGTGCTTCTGCAAAGCAGACACCCAACCCTGAATAGCAATGTAATGAAATGTGTTTCTTTAACTTTCAGGCATAGAACCCAGAAGAAGCAGCCGTGCGAGAGCCTTGTCGTGGCGTATTACTTCTGCGGGGAGCCCATCCCCTACAGGACCTCGGTGAAAGGACGCGTGGTCACGCTGGGGCAGTTCAAGGAGCTACTCACCAAGAAAGGGAGCTACAGGTAAAGCTGCTTTCATGAAGTGGACCGGGCCGACCCGGGCTTCAGTAGCTAACGTTCATCCTGCACGCAGCGTGGTGCTGCTGGTGCCTTCGTCGGATTGGAGAACGAAGCTGCTTCTAAATCCTCTGTAATAGGATTTATTAAAGATGCATAGAAAGGAAACTGCCTTCAGCTGCGCTCATGGTTTTGAAATGTTGTTTTGTAGGTATTACTTCAAGAAGGTGAGCGACGAGTTTGACTGTGGGGTGGTGTTTGAAGAGGTTCGCGAAGACGACGCGATCCTGCCCATCTTCGAAGAGAAGATCATCGGCAAAGTGGAGAAGATCGACTGAACTGGAGGAGGAGAGACGACCACCTGAGGCGTGTGGGTGGAGAGAAGCAGGTGGAATCAGCGTATTGGAAAGGGAACATGCTGCGTACAGAGGAGAGCGCGGCCAGGGTTTAACGGTACAAGGTTACAGGAGGCTCATCAGTCCAGGGGAGCCTTCGAAAAGGAGCAGAGAGGTCCCGAAAGACAGGAGGCGCTCTGGGGAACCTCATCTGGACTGTAGGGCTTCCACTTTCCACAGATAGATGAACCAGCTGCTTGGCGCCACAGGATGCAGTGGTGCTTCAAAAGCACAGTCTGCCCAGCGCAGGACTCAAAGGAGCGGTATCTTCACCATATATCGAGTGTAATGTAGCATTGTAAAGATGTATTAGGAACTGTGCCATGAATTTGTTTACTAAAGCTGCATATTTTTGATATAATGCAATGGAATGAAAGGACCCTTTCTAATGCACCCGTGCTCTCTCTTGTGCTTTCTTGTAACTCTTGGTATGTACAGGTACTTCACACCGTGACAGGCCATCCGGAAAGGGGGAAAACAAACTAAACAAAAACTCCAGAGAAATCGTAGCTTTTCTTTTTTAATGAAAATCAGCTGTTGCTATCAATGCATTGGATTGTTACAATTCACTTTGTATTATATTTTCTTTGAAAAGTGCTACAGGAGCTTCTCTTAGTTTGGAGTCCTTTGCATGGCAGTATGTGTCTTTCTTTAAATCCTTAGATTTATAAATACTATCCAACCACTTCAAACTGAACTTCGTGAGCCAGTGTTTTGTATTTTCCTTAGTTCTGGTATTTTATGTTTTTGAAGTATTTTGCTGGTCCATCAGCCTATGAGAATCATGCAGAGCCATCAGCCTATGAGAATCATGCAGAGCCATCAGCCTATGAGAATCATGCAGAGCCATCACCCTATGAGAATCATGCAGAGCCATCAGCCTATGAGAATCATGCAGAGCCATCAGCCTATGAGAATCATGGAGAGCCATCAGCCTATGAGAATCATGCAGAGCCATCAGCCTATGAGAATCTCACGGTTTGTAGTATTGTGTGTTGGGGTTCTGTGTGTCTTGTTTTCCTGTGGATTTCTTTGTGCTGATTGGAGGAAGCGAGGTCATGGGGTGCAGGTCAGAGGTGCCTTGTCCAGGTATACTTGCCTGTATTGAGCTGCAGCGCGGCTGATCTCTGGAGAGCTGGAGCTGGCAGGAGGAATCCCAGTAAAACAACTGGTACCTTCACTGGCTCTCGCTGATACAAAATCAACACACAGACCGAACAGGACGGGAGCTTTGTGTTTAAAAATCAATCAGTTGATTAGTGAAATGTCTGCCACTTTGATATCTGAAATCCCAAGTGGTCTGTGATGATTGAAGTGATATTATAAAGAATATATAATGCTCTTAATTGGTAGGAATAAGTCAGTGTTTTTTAATCAGTGGTTGACAAAGGCAGGCACAGTAGAAATCTTCCTGGAGCCCCGACATGGCCCTAAAGAGGCAGTGGAGTGTTCATCACTGTGGCATTATTAAAATCATTCAAATAATACATTGTTTACAGATGCCTGAATGTATTAAACAGACTAGCCTGAGTTTAATGGCTCAAATCTGCTTTTCTAGGTTTCTGAATGGGCTTTGTTAGAACCGGAGTCTCTGCTAATCTGTTTTATCACCGAGTTCCAAAGAGCAGCAGCCCTGTGAGAGGTAAAGCTACAGTTAACCAGCGATGTGGGTCTTGTGCAGCAAACATCTCATTTAAAAAAGAAAAAAAGTGTACAAATATCATGCTGTACCTCCCTGTCCAACTTGCATTCAAAACATGCAGGGAATTGAATTGAATTGGTTTTAATCTACTGTTGTAAGTCCACGTTAGATTGAAGAGTTTTTTTCAGGTTCATACTGGGAATGTAATGAAGGCAGGTTCGTTTGGAAACCGTTGGAACAGTGAACTGATTGAACGATCAAGTCTGGGAGCGTTAGGTACCCCTCGTATATATAATGTGTTAAAGTGCTGTTCCACACTAGATTGCATGTCCTTATTTATTTATTTAGAGCTTTTCCTAACCTGTATTTTTTTTTTTTTGTACAAAGTAAATGAAACCTCGTTGTAAATGTTTTTACAGCAGCTGTGACTCTTCAGCCCGTGTGTTTTTAATGTGAACTGTATAAACTGTGCTGCAGTCTTGTGTATAATCTGGGGTGAGTTTGATTGGAGGGGGGTACTAATCTGAAGTTTATTCCAGCAGCATTGCCCTGCTCTTCATTACAAGCTCTTCTGGATCCTGTGTTTGAGCAGGTGCAGATTTCAAACCTGTCTTGATGAAAACGGGAACAATGAAAAAGTAAAACCACGAAACTCCCCTAAGAGAGGTCTAATGTAAATATACATCACAGAGTGCCTTTTAAATTGCAATGTATACATGTCTGCCATGCAGTTCCCCCGAGAGACAAACCAATTGCTTTCATCCAGGGACCTGCGTTTTTAATTTTTTTATTTGCTCAGCAGGGATTGCTTTTTCATGCGACCCAGCATTCAGACTCTGGAGACGGTGTGTGTTTTTTAATTTAAATGTTTTTTTGTAAATATGTACATTTTCATATAAGTGTCTTTAACCAGCAGCACATGGTGATATTTAGTACCCTGGTCACGTTTCAGTGTGCTGAGATGTGCAGTTAGCTTTTAAAAGGTACTTGGACAATAAAGAAATGAAAACTACTGTTTTTTGTACTTTATTTATTTATGGTTTACACCAGAACTGATCCATCATCTCTTTGCAAACAACCACAATAATCATGAGGGCAGCAACACTGTCCATTACAGACACTGTGCTTGTATTCGCACCCTCACTGACCACACGCCTGCCTCTGCTGTCTCCTACCCAGTAAAAAGCAGCAATGAAATGATTCATATGATGGGGTCCACAAGGATATAAATGCACTGCAGCAGGAGGTAGAGAAAGCGAGGAATCTGTGGCAAATAACAAAACTAATTCCAATGAAACTGCTGCTTGTGAACCATTGGTAAGGTAACCAGGCAACAACAACAGACAAAACCCATTGACTGGATGTTTCGGGTTCTTAACACGTGTGATCTCCTGGAATCGTGTTTCACAATTACATGTCTACTTCAAATACTGGATGGACCTTTAACGTGATGTTATGGTGCATGGCTGTGTATTAATCTTGCACATTTTTGTAAGAATCCGTCAATCAGCTTGCTGTTGAAGTTACAGTTCGAACTTGATAAAAGTGACCTGAAGTTGAATCACCCTGAACATACAGGGATCTTCAG
Organism: Acipenser oxyrinchus oxyrinchus; assembly: GCA_030684275.1. NCBI lineage: Eukaryota > Metazoa > Chordata > Actinopteri > Acipenseriformes > Acipenseridae > Acipenser > Acipenser oxyrinchus. The sequence continues at coordinate 38,662,986 of CM060259.1, forward strand.
AAACACTAGTGCTGGGATGAGCATGGGTTTGTCCTGTTTGAAGATTCCTGTAGAGAGAATGACCAGTAAGCATGCCTGTGTGTTTGGGTCCCTGCTGGCAGTGCTGTGTGGGGTAACTCCTTAGCATCAACGTCGCATCCGTGGTGGGGAGGAAAGTTTGAGAAAGAATTGAGCCACTTGTCATACTGTAGCACTGTTTCATAGATTAGGCAAGCATACTGGGACACAAACACGTTTTTATTGCAGAAACAAAAACCTTAGGGTGCAATGAGTCAATAAATCATTAGTTAAATGCATTCTAAAAACACCATTGAAAGTGTAACTTACAGGACTGAATTTCAAATCATTCAATATCATTTTACACTTAAGAATGCACAGTGATATAGAAACACACTTCTGTCATCATTGTTAACACTAGTATCTAATCATTACATTATTAAAATAGAATGTGTGAATTTATATATTATACAGAGACTTGTCACAGGTCACTACAGATCTACTTGTGAGCTCCTCTGTACTGCAGTACAGGAGACTGAAAGAGCTGTGTTTGTAGTAAGGTAAGACTACTCTTATAAAAATCCAAACCATTTTCACAACAAAGATGTGCTTTTTGAATATCGAAAGATCAGTCTTTTAAATTTGTTTTCAATAGTAGGTGTTATTAAACTACTGCCAGTGGAGATAAGGCAGTTATTCGGTTCCACACCTCCTGAATCAAACGCTAGCCCTCTTCAGCAAACAACAAGGCGACAAATAATATTATTGCTAACTTCATACAAAAAGCCAGTTTAGTACTGCACAAGTAAACACAATTTAAAACCCAGAATTGCATTTGATTTCCCCCCAAACTCTACAAAACACAACACATTGAAATAAATGTATTTAATAGAAATCTTCCACAGTATATTGGTATTTGTACTGGCCCTCTTGTTAAGATTCTTATAAGATGAATAACAGAAGTAAATGCTTCTGAGAGAAAGCAGCACTATTCTCTAACTGAAACAAAAGGAACACAGTAAGCATATCATTTCACATACCCTGTAGCATTCATACAGGCATAACTAACATAGTGTAAGCAAGTTTCTTAATGAATCAAATCTTTACAAGTCATTTCTGTTATTGCTCAATGCATTGTGTGTGCAGTAAGGTGAAGCCACCACATTGTGTTTCGTTTTAAAACAAGTTATTTGAATTATTTCTAAAATACCACTGCGTTTTAAAAGTGTGTCTGCTGAACCAACGAGGTTGAGGTTTGTCGCTAGTTCATCCGCACAGTAGTTACTGAGTTAGGATTTTATCGCAGGATTACCCTGATCTCTCAAACAGTATCTAGAGAGACGCTGAACACAGAGAGCTCTACTCTAAAATCTGCAGCAGGTGTTCTTGTTAAATCATTTTTTGTCAAACGTGCAATTATTATTCTTAAAGTGCAACTTTATAGTTGAGCACATCGATAGATAAACATGTTTTACCGTACGTACGCAAACCAGAATCACAGCACAGGGATCGCAAGTAAGTTAGTATCTACAGCAAATAAGCAAAGTGAGAATCGCTATGACTTTTTAATTCTGCCCAGTGATTTGAGTTCAAGTGCTTGTATTGTTCTCAATACCTGCTCCAGGGTCACTGGAGGACACTGTTCTTCTCTTGTTAGCAGCCCTTTCACTGTATGGCTCATGTTGCACTCGCTCCCCTCCTCCGCGCATTCGCGCAGGACTATCTGGAGATGAGGGAGCTGCTCTGTGATTGGCTGGAAGACGTGGTGCTCACACTGAGCTGCGAGAATCCACTGTGACACGATTCGAGACTCGTCATCGACCCCCTGAAAGAGAACAGCAACGACGGGCATTAAGACAAAACAGCCTGCCCACTGAGCTAATACAACTCTCACTGAGACAAAACAGCCTGCCCACTGAGCTAATACAACTCTCACTGAGACAAAACAGCCTGCCCACTGAGCTAATACAACTCTCACTGAGACAAAACAGCCTGCCCACTGAGCTAATGCAACTCTCACCGAGACAGAACAGCCTGCCCACTGAGCTAATACAACTCTCACTGAGACAGAACAGCCTGCCCAGCCTGCCCACTGCCCACTGAGCTAATACAACTCTCACTGAGACAAAACAGCCTGCCCACTGAGCTAATACAACTCTCACTGAGACAAAACAGCCTGCCCACTGAGCTAATACAACTCTCATTGAGACAGAACAGCCTGCCCACTAAGCTAATACAACTCTCACTGAGACAGAACAGCCTGCCCACTGCCCACTGAGCTAATACAACTCCCTCACTGAATGGCAGCCCTTTGTACCAGGTTAGAAGACCCACAAGCCCACTGCACTTGCCCTTGTTAAAATGCGTGACAGACTCAAGGGCTCTTAGCCAGCACTGTGCACGAGCAGCCCTGAATGTTTCACTTCACAGAAGAGCAGGAAGTCGTGTATGAACGCTACCTGAAGTCCTGGGACGCCAGCACCTCAGTGTAGTACATGACTTTGCACTTGTGAGAGGAGACCTGCAAGGTGGCGAGCACGTCGTCCACACGGGGCAGCGCTGTGGCTGTGCAGGACGGAGACCCCTTCATCTTCCACTGCAGGATGTAGAAGCCAGGCCAGCGCGTGATGTGAGAGCCCTAGCAGGGACACGAGAGAACTGGGGTTACAGCCATGCGGGCGTGATATGAGAGAACTGGGGTTACAGCCATGCGGGCGTGATGAGAGAGCCCTAGCAGGGACACGAGAGAACTGGGATTACAGCCATGCGGGGGTGACGAGATGGAACTGGGGTAACAGCCATGCGGGCGTGATGAGAGAGAACTGGGGTTACAGCCATGCAGTCATTACAGTTCATGCCATCTCGTTAAAGAGTTGCAAAAACCACTCAGATCAGTATTCAGGAGTCAGAGCAATTCCTGTTAACTTGAATTACAATCCCAGCCTAAAAGCAAGTGTGTTTTCAGTTGATTTATACTACCATATACTCCACCATGCACTCCTCACCTGAATGCTGACCCCCTCCCTGCACATGCACTCCTCACCTGAATGCTGTCCCCCTCCCTGCACTCCTCACCTGAATGCTGTCCCCCTCTGTGCACATGCACTCCTCACCTGAATGCTGTCCCCCTCCCTGCACATGCACTCCTCACCTGAATGCTGACCCCCTCCCTGCACATGCACTCCTCACCTGAATGCTGTCCTCCTCTGTGCACATGCACTCCTTATCTGAATGCTGTCCCCCTCCCTGCACATGCACTCCTCACCTGAATGCTGTCCCCCTCCCTGCACATGCACTCCTCACCTGAATGCTGTCCCCCTCCCTGCACGTGAGAGGGGACTCCACCATGCTGTAATCCGTCCCCAGCACCCAGCTCCTCTCGATCAGCTGCACGTTGTTTCCTCCCGGGGGCAGCACTGCAGGGTCCTTCCTCGTGGTCTGGGGCGAGCGCTTCGAGTGGAATATGTTAAACACCACGTCACCTTTCAGGATGTCAAAGTCCCAGGTGATCACCGAGCAGCCTTCTAGAATTTCAAGAACAATCTAGAACCAGACAAGAGGAACAGAGGTCAGAATTATTCTAAACGGAATCTAAATATACGATACTATGACAACGAAATCTAAATATACGATAATATGACAAGAAGTTAAAGCAGAGGTTTGGGTCTCCCGATTACCTCGTGCGGCGCTCCCTTGAAGATGCTTGCAGACTGGTAGATGGTCTCAGTCCAGAGTCTGATGTGATCGGGGTTCTCCAGCTCCTCCTCAGTCTGGTACAGAGACTTGGGCACCAGCCCTCCTTCCGGGACGTTACACTGTAAAGCAAAGAGCACCCGGCCTGTTACAACAGGGGCTTGTTTCTAGAAAATACAATAACCTCCAACCTGCTGTGAGTCTCCAGTCACCACTGCAGACAGCTGTAGCTGCCATGTGGAATACAGCTTGGAAGAGGTTCAGATGAAGAGGACCACACATACTGTTTAATAAGTGTGCTTACCAGACACTCTCCTCCCAAGAAATCTGGAATCATCTCCTTGTCAATGTAGTCTACCAGCCCCCCTCCTCCCTGGTAGCTACTCCCGCTGTAGATGAGGAACTTCTGACGCGTGTTCTCATTTATAAAGGGGCTGACCTAAAAAATGAAAATAAAAACACACCATGTGACACTCAATCAGAAAGGATTCTTCCAGAACTACAGAGGCTGTTTTCAAAGTGAATTCTGTATATATCTGTGTATTTGTGTTTAGGGATGCGTTAATAGGTGTACTTATTTCTTTGTTTCGTCTGACCCGGTGCTGTGAGATGCTTTTTGCATGACAGCGCTATATGAATCTGATTGGATTATCCATACACTTCTCAGCATGCTGTCCTGCATGCTTCACGGCTCTGTGTCGCTGGATCGCTCACCAGGGTCCAGAGCACGGGGAAGACGCGCGGCGCTCGGACAATCAGGAGCCGACCCAGGGTCTCGGGGTAATTGGCTTCAACGACTTCAATAATCCGCAGGAGCGCTTTCACGCCCGGCCTCCACAGGTGCCTCATGTTTAACCCTTCCAGGTCCACCAAACATGTCCAAGACCTAGAGAGAGAGTGTCAGCTGATCAACAAGCAATCACACACACACAGATAAACAAGCAATCACACACACACACAGATCAACAAGCAATCACACACACACAGACACTCACACACCATACACATAAACAAGACTTCACACACACACACAAATCTGACCAGTTTTCTGCACTCCTTTTAAAACTTTAAGGAACACTGTACTGTGTGCAAAGAAATACCATTGATTAGTCTGAATGCCAAGCAGTGCCCATTCCCAATTCACAAAGGTATTCTTGTATTTGTTACCACATCATGCACTGTGTACTGTACAGCGTTCCCTAAACAAACCACATGTCTGGATTTGGTACTAACGTAATCGGTCGACCAAATATCTTCGTATTTTCCTCACATCTTTTCTGTCCCTCTTCATTGATCGATAAAACCTAAAAAAAAAAAGCAACAACACACACACACACACAAATAAGAGATTTCAATCTCACAAAACTAATAAAATAAAAAGGAGATTATGGAAAATAAACATTTCTTCTGCACTGTTCCATTAAATAAATGCTGGTGAACTTCATATTCAGATGACACATTAACTCATGAAATGATATTAATCATGAAACAACTCCAACTGAATCAAATAAACGAATGAAGAGAAGTCGTGAGTTAGGGTCACGCCACGTTCACTGCTAACCCTTTGTTATCCAGTAAAGCCCCCCCACCCCCACCCCAGTCCAGCCATGACGTTCCAGAGAGACTCTGCTAGCTTTCCCCACTGCACTACTTATTCACTCATGGATTTGTTGTAAACACGTACATGTCTCAGCAGCGCCTCTTCTCCCAAAGCTTTTACCAACCCTTTGGTGTCCATCTGTCCGAGGCGCAGGATGTACAGCGGACGTCCGTCCCGGTCGTGGAAGTGCCAGCCTCCCCCGTAGTGCTCCTCCAGGAAGCTAGGTGGCCGCCACATCTCCAGGATGTAGTCCACCTGGTACTGCTTGCGCCACGTGAGCGACTGGCACAGCATCTCACGCGCCTTGTCCATGTTGAAGTCCCGGGCACGCAGGAAGCGCAGGATGTGCTCGTCTTTAGGGATCTGAGAGACAGCAGGAGAACCCAATGAACGTGGAACAAGACCCAAGGCAAACCGAGGAGCCCATTCAGAAACACATGGGAGCTGTGAGTGAGGGCAATGTTCTCTCATGCTGCTGGCACCGTTAAACATGTGGTGAACCGCTGCTAAAGGTACCTGATCATGCAAATAAAATGTCAAAAGAAATAAGAAATGATCACAATTCATGAAGCTAGAAGGGGCTTGTTCGTCTCTAGCAATTAGCTTTATACTTATTATAGGCTAATCTTCAATTGTTTAAATCTGTTATAATGCAGACTATTACACACGCCATTCATCAACACCAAAGTATTCAAATGTTATTGAAAGCTTTTTTTTTGCATTCAGTAAAATAAATTCTAGTGCTATGACTAATACCAATGAGCAATGATCACTAAATATACAGCGTTAAGGAAAACAAAGCAATATGCAAAGGACTAGTTCTCCTTCCTTGTGCAATCTGCTGTCTTAGTCGTAGTTTTGCTTTCCAATGAATGCGTGCTGCTGGAGCCTCTGTTTCTATGACAGCAGATGCTGGCTGGAAGAATCTCGGAGCTGCTCTGCAGCAGTACAGCCTGCAGTGTCTATAGTGATCCCAGAGCTGCTCTGCAGCAGTACAGCCTGCAGTGTCTATAGTGATCCCAGAGCTGCTCTGCAGCAGTACAGCCTGCAGTGTCTATAGTGATCCCGGAGCTGCTCTGCAGCAGTACAGCCTGCAGTGTCTATAGTGATCCCAGAGCTGCTCTGCAGCAGGACAGCCTGCAGTGTCTATAGTGATCCCGGAGCTGCTCTGCAGCAGGACAGCCTGCAGTGTCTATAGCGATCCCAGAGCTGCTCTGCAGCAGTACAGCCTGCAGTGTCTATAGTGATCCCAGAGCTGCTCTGCAGCAGTACAGCCTGCAGTGTCTATAGCGATCCCAGAGCTGCTCTGCAGCAGTACAGCCTGCAGTGTCTATAGCGATCCCAGAGCTGCTCTGCAGCAGTACAGCCTGCAGTGTCTATAGTGATCCCGGAGCTGCTCTGCAGCAGTACAGCCTGCAGTGTCTATAGTGATCCCGGAGCTGCTCTGCAGCAGTACAGCCTGCAGTGTCTATAGTGATCCCGGAGCTGCTCTGCAGCAGGACAGCCTGCAGTGTCTATAGTGATCCCGGAGCTCCAGACTCTTCTAGTGCTCTCTCACTTTACAATGATGCAGAGTAATAAGAAGTGGAAGAAAAGACCCTTCAGATAATAAAAGCAAAAGCACACGGCAGCGCTGGCTTCTCACAAAACAATCTGTCTGCAATACAAAACAGAATGAAAAGTAGGTACTACACTAGAGAGCAGCTTTCCTGCATTCTGAGAATAATAAAAAATCACTTCCCTGTCTGCTTCCTTCTTTAATTACAAAATTCAAGCCACCAGAAATCAATCAAAACTGCTCTGAGCGCACACTGCAGTATATCAACAGTAATCCAGTTCAGCTTCCCCCTCACAGCAGCACCATGCACGAAACACCACACTCTTCATCGTCAGACCTACTGTACACAGACCTACTTCAACACCCTGATGTGTTAAACTTGTTACCCAGCATGCATTACTTTTTACCTTTTCTGGTTTCCATTCACCAGCTTCGGACTACAGAAAAAGAGAATGATTTTCATACAGTTAAGCCTCTATTACCAATAATATGTAAATGAAAATATTAAGTGTGTGTGTGTATATATATATATATATATATATATATATATATATATATATATATATATATATATATATATATATATATATATATATATATATATATATATATATATATATATATATATGTATATATATATATATATATATATATCTGTATATAGTTAAAATGTTGTTTAGTTTAATCACCTGCCCAGTCTTCAAATGTTTCTGTTGTAATACATAGCCCGGTTCTCACTCTAAAAGCAGTATTGACACTAAACCCAGTAGGACAATACATCTCCTGCTCAGCACATAACTATACAGACACGTACAGCACAGTATAACCTACCTCACATTATACAGCACAGTATAACCCACCTCACATTATACAGCACAGTATAACCCACCTCACATTATACAGCACAGTATAACCCACCTCACATTATACAGCACAGTATAACCCACCTCACATTATACAGCACAGTATAACCCACCTCACATTATACAGCACAGTATAACCCACCTCACATTATACAGCACAGTATAACCCACCTCACATTATACAGCACAGTATAACCCACCTCACATTATACAGCACAGTATAACCCACCTCACATTATACAGCACAGTATAACCCACCTCACATTATACAGCACAGTATAACCCACCTCACATTATACAGCACAGTATAACCCACCTCACATTATACAGCACAGTATAACCCACCTCACATTATACAGCACAGTATAACCCACCTCACATTATACAGCACAGTATAACCCACCTCACATTATACAGCACAGTATAACCCACCTCACATTATACAGCACAGTATAACCCACCTCACATTATACAGCACAGTATAACCCACCTCACATTATACAGCACAGTATAACCCACCTCACATTATACAGCATCGTATAACCCACCTCACATTAGCAGACATTTGAACAAATAAATAAACTAATTGTAAGACATTGGGCAAGTCTACAAAGAAAGAGCTTGCATTTTAAACAATAAAAGCATCCAGTACTGGGCAGAGCCTATACTGTGCTTGCATTGAGTCTCTGAGCAGAGCCTATACTATGCTTGCATTGAGTCTCTGAGCAGAGCCTATACTGTGCTTGTGAAGAGTCTCTGAGCAGAGCCTATACTGTGCTTGTGAAGAGTCTCTGAGCAGAGCCTATACTGTGCTTGTGAAGAGTCTCTGAGCAGAGCCTATACTGTGCTTGTGAAGAGTCTCTGAGCAGAGCCTGTACTGTGCTTGCATTGAGTCTCTGAGCAGAGCCTATACTGTGCTTGTGAAGAGTCTCTGAGCAGAGCCTATACTGTGCTTGCATTGAGTCTCTGAGCAGAGCCTATACTGTGCTTGTGAAGAGTCTCTGAGCAGAGCCTATACTGTGCTTGTGAAGAGTCTCTGAGCAGAGCCTATACTGTGCTTGTGAAGAGTCTCTGAGCAGAGCCTATACTGTGCTTGCATTGAGTCTCTGAGCAGAGCCTATACTGTGCTTGTGAAGAGTCTCTGAGCAGAGCCTATACTGTGCTTGTGAAGAGTCTCTGAGCAGAGCCTATACTGTGCTTGTGAAGAGTCTCTGAGCAGAGCCTATACTGTGCTTGCATTGAGTCTCTGAGCAGAGCCTATACTGTGCTTGCATTGAGTCTCTGAGCAGAGCCTATACTGTGCTTGCATTGAGTCTCTGAGCAGAGCCTATACTGTGCTTGTGAAGAGTCTCTGAGCAGAGCCTATACTGTGCTTGCATTGAGTCTCTGAGCAGAGCCTATACTGTGCTTGTGAAGAGTCTCTGAGCAGAGCCTATACTGTGCTTGTGAAGAGTCTCTGAGCAGAGCCTATACTGTGCTTGTGAAGAGTCTCTGAGCAGAGCCTATACTGTGCTTGTGAAGAGTCTCTGAGCAGAGCCTATACTATGCTTGCATTGAGTCTCTGAGCAGAGCCTATACTGTGCTTGTGAAGAGTCTCTGAGCAGAGCCTATACTGTGCTTGTGAAGAGTCTCTGAGCAGAGCCTATACTGTGCTTGCATTGAGTCTCTGAGCAGAGCCTATACTGTGCTTGTGAAGAGTCTCTGAGCAGAGCCTATACTGTGCTTGTGAAGAGTCTCTGAGCAGAGCCTATACTGTGCTTGTGAAGAGTCTCTGAACAGAGCCTATACTATGCTTGCATTGAGTCTCTGAGCAGAGCCTATACTGTGCTTGTGGAAGCAGCCCGAGTGGCTCACCTTTCCTTTGTGTGTTTCCTGCAGCCAGCGTCTCAGCTGGATCAGACCGCTCTCCTGCATCGGGGTCAGCTGGCCCAGGTACCGCTCAATGTAATCTGCATGCAACTTGTCTGCTAGAGGAAACAAAGACATCGTCTTTTATACAGAACCGACGGTAAAAAAAAAATCAAATCAGTTAAACACCAGAACGCTGTATTTAAATTCTCAAATAAACTTCTAAATAATGATGCTAACTGTGTCCATTTCACCTTTCAATAACAGCATTGCAAACTGTATCCACTTATTGCTGCTTGTCAGTCCGTTCCTAGTTTTTTCAGTGTTAGTTTCACTTCTGTTGAATACACTGCCCTTTGAACTGGACTGCACACTTCAGTCAGTGTCACCATATCACAAAGTTCAGATGGGACTGGCACACTGAACAGAGAGGGAGCGACAGAGAGAGAGAGAGAGAGAGAGAGAGAGAGAGAGAGAGAGAGAGAGAGAGAGAGAGAGAGAGAGAGAGAGAGAGACAGCGAGAGAGAGAGAGAGAGAACGGCTGCATTCGTCCCCTTGGATCCAGTGGGTCTTACTGTACTGTATGTCAATTAGAGACTCCAGAATGTCACTGAACCCATGCCTCCTCAGCACAGCCCTGCATAAGTCCAGCCACACAAAAACCCTTTTTATAAAAAAAGCAGCAGGTTTATGAAGCCCAGGGTATCAATAGCAATGGTCATTCATGTATTTATATATTTTTTAATGAATCCAGTATACTAAATGAATGCCTTCCTAAAACTCTGCTCTGTAACTTGGGCATCTGTCCAGGCTGACTCCAGTTACCAGTAGCTTTCAAGGGAACAGCTGTCCTCCTCTGTTTGGATGCCAGGCTGTGAGAATCAGTGAGCGTCAGGCTTCAGGGCGAGAGATTGCTTTGAGACTCACACAGGGGTAGTGACGCATGTCTGCTCATTAATACGACAATAAGGAAGTGCACGGCCTTAAATCCCAGCTTTGCTTTCAATTTCAGATTCAGTCCACTAGAGGGCAGCATAACCAAAGAAGTTGAAAGGCTCCATTCTACCCACACCTGCGGTGGTGCTGCGTATACATTGTGGGATTCATCACAGATCTGCAGTGTGATGTGTATACATTGTGGGATTCATCACAGATCTGCAGTGTGATGTGTATACATTGTGGGATTCATCACAGATCTGCAGTGTGATGTGTATACATTGTGGGATTCATCACAGATCTGCAGTGTGATGTGTATACATTGTGGGATTCATCACAGATCTGCAGTGTGATGTGTATACATTGTGGGATTCATCACAGATCTGCAGTGTGATGTGTATACATTGTGGGATTCATCACAGATCTGCAGTGTGATGTGTATACATTGTGGGATTCATCACAGATCTGCAGTGTGATGTGTATACATTGTGGGATTCATCACAGATCTGCAGTGTGATGTGTATACATTGTGGGATTCATCACAGATCTGCAGTGTGATGTGTATACATTGTGGGATTCATCACAGATCTGCAGTGTGATGTGTATACATTGTGGGATTCATCACAGATCTGCAGTGTGATGTGTATACATTGTGGGATTCATCACAGATCTGCAGTGTGATGTGTATACATTGTGGGATTCATCACAGATCTGCAGTGTGATGTGTATACATTGCGGGATTCATCACAGATCTGCAGTGTGTTGTGTATACATTGTGGGATTCATCACAGATCTGCAGTGTGATGTGTATACATTGTGGGATTCATCACAGATCTGCAGTGTGTTGTGTATACATTGTGGGATTCATCACAGATCTGCAGTGTGATGTGTATACATTGTGGGATTCATCACAGATCTGCAGTGTGATGTGTATACATTGTGGGATTCATCACAGAGCACTCACCGTCGGGCGCGGTCGGCTCTGTGCTGCTGGGTTCCAGCACCTCCAGCTCCGCCCGGGACTCTGGGAGAGGGGCGGGGCGGGGCAGGCTGGGTGAAGCCAAGATTCTCTTCTCCAGGGGGCGCCAGCGGGAATCACAGCCACACCCTCCGCTCTCAGCTCATTCAGATAATACTCAATCACTTCTTTACCCTACAGACAAGACACCAAGCCAAACAGCAGCTTATGAGAGGAGTGAAGTGACAGTGGAGGTGCAGGCCTGTCAGCATGCTGTCCTTAACACGTTTCTGAAAGGCAGAGCACTGCATTAGCAGATTTACAACAATCACACCGCCCACGTTAACGACAGCCTGATCGCCTGCTCCTGAGGGAATCCGTGAAGCTAATGGCTTCTTGGAACAGGCCTGCAATAATTACAATGGAGGAATAAAGTTTTTTTACCAGGGTAATTACTGCAATGGCATGTCCGCTGAAAGGAACAGCAGGTTTTTCAAATGCCGTCAATCATACCCTGGTGATCAGGGTGCGAATTCAAAAAGGGTCTCTCTGACAGTGAGGAACAACATCTGATTGCCTGCATTTCAGATACTTTCAGATTGTGTGAAAGCTTGTGTTTATTCTGGGTCCTTTACCCGCTTGATGTTGGCAGTGTACTGTTTCATCGCAATCTTCTCCACAGTGTTCTCAAAGCCAAAGAAGGATTTGATATCCAAGGAGGCGGACTGCTCAAAACAGGTCCAGTCTTCGTTTTCAGGGTGGACCTGTGGGAGGGTAAGAATAAACAGAACCTCACTGACTCGTTACCCCTGGTGAAGCGCATGAAGTAACAGAACCTCACTGATCAGAGGCTGTACTCACACTGCAGGTCAGAGGCTGTACCTCACACTGCAGGTCAGAGGCTGTACCTCACACTGCAGGTCAGAGGCTGAACTCACACTGCAGGTCAGAGGCTGAACTCACACTGCAGGTCAGAGGCTGAACTCACACTGCAGGTCAGAGGCTGTACCTCACACTGCAGGTCAGAAGCTGTACTCACACTGCAGGTCAGAGGCTGTACTCACACTGCAGGTCAGAGGCTGTACCTCACACTGCAGGTCAGAGGCTGTACTCACACTGCAGGTCAGAGGCTGTACTCACACTGTAACTGCAGGTCTCTTTGACGGTGACTCTGTTGGAAAAGGTTTCATTGTGTGCTTCGATGAGCAGCGTCCGCTCCATCCAGTTTAATGTGTTTTTCTGAATGAAGTAGACAAACTCCACACCTGCGATCTGCAGACACAACAGAGAGGAAAGGGTTCGGGTTACAGCGTGGAACCTGGCAGTGGGGAGCTCTCGCCCTCAAAGTCCTGCGTAATGACACACACAGCCAGGGCAGTGGTCAGGGCTGGGGCAGCTTTCAAACTCCCATCAATATTCACAACTTCTTTTACCCAGCTGGAAAAACTGCAGCACTGCATTACAGTACAGAATTATCATAGTGTTGTAAAGCAGTTTCTGAAAATATACTACATTTAATAGTAAAAGTTCAGTGGAAATTCAAGGCAGTTATCTTGGTGCAGAGTACTGCATGTTCATAAATCCCAGAAAGCTTGGAGATCTATCATGTAGAACAGCTAAGCAGCTGCACAGCTCTGTGAGATATGGGAGTTTGAGACAAACAGGCTGGTGAATCTGACTTGCGCTGCCCCAGAATGGCACACAGGAAGAGTCGATGCAGGTTTCCGCATGCTTCAACTGACTGCTGTAAATGATTGAGCTCCGCAATGTCTGTTCAGCTACCTAACCTGCCCCCCAAACATACTCTCTGGGGGCCCAAAATCAAGGTCAGCAACTCAGCACAGCCGGGATTCAAAGCAGCGAGCTCCTGGAGGAATCACTCACCCTGCCTTTGCAAGATGAAATGTCTTTCCTGCTTTTAAAGCACCAGTCAGCACTAAAACACACAGCAAAGCAGAATGAATACAATCCTCTGGGTAGGGCTGACAACATGACAAAGCCTACAGACTTGAAAGATAAAGAATTGGGGCATTTCTGCCTACGTCAGCACGACATAACTAGCACAGAAGTTTCACAAAAAATTAGCACATTTTTCTTTTCTTCTTTCTTTTTGCTATCCAAAAAAAAAAAAAAAAGAGAAAACCAGTAACACATTTAATACTAATACTGATACTAATTTAATCTACTTAAATTAATTGACTTAAAAAGGTCAAGAAACGCCTTCAGATTATTTCAAGGGCCTCATGATGCTCACCTTTTGAGGAGGCGGGGCGCGTCCACATTGAGTTTGCAGCTCCTTTCCAGAATGTGGAGGGATCCGTCCTCACTCCTGCTTTCACTGAGAATCTCGCTGCCCAGGAACACTGGGATCTGGGGGCAGGTCGGAAACCTCCTTTCATAGGCCTGGACAGAGCCAAAGAGAATGAGCGTGAGGACCCCACAGGCTACCACTCAGGACAGGCCTGGACAGAGGCACAGAGAACGAGCGTGAGGACCCCACAGGCTACCACTCAGGACAGGCCTGTACAGAGCCACAGAGAACGAGCGTGAGGACCCCACAGGCTACCACTCAGGACAGGCCTGGACAGAGGCACAGAGAACGAGCGTGAGGACCCCACAGGCTGCCACTCAGGACAGGCCTGTACAGAGCCACAGAGAACGAGCGTGAGGACCCCACAGGCTACCACTCAGGACAGGCCTGTACAGAGCCACAGAGAACGAGCGTGAGGACCCCACAGGCTGCCACTCAGGACAGGCCTGTACAGAGCCACAGAGAACGAGCATGAGGACCCCACAGGCTACCACTCAGGACAGGCCTGTACAGAGCCACAGAGAACGAGCGTGAGGACCCCACAGGCTGCCACTCAGGACAGGCCTGTACAGAGCCACAGAGAACGAGCGTGAGGACCCCACAGGCTACCACTCAGGACAGGCCTGTACAGAGCCACAGAGAACGAGCGTGAGGACCCCACAGGCTGCCACTCAGGACAGGCCTGTACAGAGCCACAGAGAACGAGCGTGAGGACCCTAATGATCGTTATCACAGGCCCTCTTCTGGTATGCTGAACGTTAATCTGTCCAGGAAGGCGTTATGAGACAGCTGAGAACGGCCAGCCTCAAAGAATCATTGGTAAAGTACAGGTAGAGCTATTTTAAAACCTTCTTGACATGGCTCATTAAAAAAGACGTGTGCTTTAATACTGCATGACTGGTACAGGGCGAGGATGTGGTTTCAGGTTCCACATTCACATTCATGGATTTATTTATTTCAGATTTTTATTTAAAGCAGCTTAAAAGAATCCGGACTAATTTCTCCCTCAAAACAGAATGACTCATTTACATAAATCAGGCAGCACCTGGTGACCTGTGTCCCATTTCAAAGTGACTAGCTAACACCCCCGGAGATAGAGCCTGTCACAGCCTGTCACTATTTATATATGTACAAGAGCGCTTTTCAGGTTATCCTCGCCTAGCATTGTTTTCTGACAAGTCCGAGGTCAATTCTGTGTTGTCTGTGTACACACGCAGACTTTTCCAATACTATATTTACAGCAAAAACAAAAACAACAGCTCACAGCAAGCAGACAAGAAAGAACGCGCGAGCTGAGTACACAAAAAATAACAGCTCACAGCAAGCAGACAAGAAAGAACGCGCGAGCTGAGTAAAGAACGCTTTCTCCTGGACCGGATATTCCTGCAGGGCAGCGCTGGCACAGAACCACCACTGGTAGAAGCACCATTTCACTGAATTCATTTAAAGACATGGAGTCCGACTGCCAGCTGAGGCACTGGCCTCTCCCTCTCCTCGCTCTTGAACCCTGGGCTAGGTGGTGCTCCATACGTTCCTGGAGTGCTCCCTTGGATTATAACAATACACAGCAGAGTCTTTTCTTTTCATTCAGTTGAGTTGCTCTATGTAAAGAGACTGCTGCGTTACTCTGCAGGGCTGCTCTGTGATTCTGCCAGTGTTGGGGGGCGCTCCGGGACAGGCAGAGTGGATTCTGGGATGTGTCTAGAAAATGTTTCTGCCATTAACATATAAAAAAAAAAAGAAACAAAAAATTCGGAAAGATTCTTGGGTAGAGGCTAGGAGGGCTTCTGTTTGTTCTGTTCTGCTTTTCTTTGACTTTCCCTTCAAGATCCTTGCTGCAGCTGCACAGATCTGAACGGCAGTGCAGTGCAGTGCAGTGAGCCCTCATGCCATCATGACTCTCTCTACCTCCACATTAATAATAGTAACCCTGCCAGCGATTAAAGTGAGGATCAGTTCTGTGTGCTTTCCCATGATGACAGGCAGAGCACAGACACATCGAGATCAGTAAGCAGAGTGGATACAGCACCCAGGCGGCCTCAGTCTTTGCATAATCAGTGGATCATCTCGATTTAGACAAGTTAAAATGCACTGAAACGTTCTGTACAGCACCTCACAGCTAGTCAGTTGCAGCTACGACTAGCATTGCAATGTTACTACAGGATTCCTCATTGTCAGCATGTCACACGTACAGCTGCAGGAAATATGCTAAATCAGGAGCAAGTGCAACTTGATCTTCATCTCTATACGTGACACAAGATAGACACCCGGGTCTATAGAAAGCTATCCAGTCATTGGATCTCCAAGTTGTATGTTGCCCCTAGCTTGAATTAGCCCTGTCTCCTGCAGTACACACTGTTCCAACCTCTGCAAATATCAATAAACACAGACACTGAAGTGCTATTTGACGAAGAGATCCTTCCATTTCCTGGTATTTCCACACTGACAGAACAGTGCGCTTGATTGACTTACGGTTTCTATGGTTAGGTTTCCTGAATATAATTGTGTCTTGTCTTCAGTGAAATGTAAGGTTTGAGAAGCATGATGAGAGGGGAAGCTCAGGCGGACAGTATCTCACAGTCTGGAGTTATTACAAGGTTAATGCAGCTTCCCATTTAAGTGAAAGTCCTTCTCACAGTAACAGCTGTGAGCACGCGTGACTCTTAAAAGCAGCCTGCAATAACAGCAGTCATTTCTACGCTTTTATTCCGCTCCAGGCAGCTGCCATTTCTGAGAAAAGCCCCTGTGAGGGGCAGAGAAGGTTAAACATATTCGGCATTGCTCAGATCACAGTACAGCACAGGAAATAGTTAGCTCCCCAAAATAGAACCAAAGAAACAAGCACTGAGCGAGGGAAGGTCTGGCATGACAACAGTATCTGTGCCGACTGTAGATACAGCACACAGGTCCTAACAGTCTCGTTCAAGCAAGGACCACGAGTGTTAAATGCTGGATAAGAATTCCTACAGTAGACTAAGAATGAGTGCTCCACTCATTAATGACAAAGGAGCGCTCCACCCATTAATGACAAAGGTGTGCTCCACCCATTCACCTTCTCAGCTTGCACCCCAGAGCACCTGGGCCTTGTTATCTGGAAGAGGAGGAGGAAGAGGGGAGGAGGAGGTGAGGCGGAGGGGCAGCACGAACGACAGGGCTGCAATTAGTTATACCCAGAAACTTGAGGAGAGGTGGAGAACAATACTGTGCAGGCTGCAATATTAATGACCTAAATCAAGTGAACTTGAAACAGACCAGAATCAAATGATTTGCCTGATCGAGGAGGTCTCAACCTGAAGAATCAGCTCCTTCACATCAAGCAATGCTCACAATGTAACCTGAAGAAACAGCTCCTCCACATCAAGCAATGAATGCCAGCTATTGCATATATAGAATAAGGAGACTTACCGCCATGACCATTTCAAAGGGGTACTTGTGGACCCGGACCGGTGACTGGTACTTCTGGACCATTTTCACTCTGCAATTTCAAAGCACTCAAACAATGAATAGGTAGACATTCTTAGACAGGACTCCCAAACAATACCATTAACACTCCCATAACAACCCTGCCACCAATACCACTGCAAATACCCAGCATCACTGCAAATACCCAGCATCACTGCAAATATTATTATTATTATTATTATTATTATTTGTTTATTTAGCAGACGCCTTTATCCAAGGCGACTTACAGAGACTAGGGTGTGTGAACTATGCATCAGCTGCAGAGTCACTTACAACTACATCTCACCCGAAAGACGGAGCACAAGGAGGTTAAGTGACTTGCTCAGGGTCACACAATGAGTCAGTGGCTGAGGTGGGATTCGAACCGGGGACCTCCTGGTTACAAGGCCTTTTCTTTAACCACTGGACCACACAGCCTCCTATACCCAGCATCACTGCAAATACCCAGCATTACTGCAAATACCCAGCGAAATTTCTAAAGAGCCAGTTTCCTCAGCTGATTAAAGCCTAAAGCACAGCAATGCTTGTAAGCAAAACCCCTCCTGAACAGAACAAAACTTCCAACCAAAGTGACAGCGCTGCAGAATACAAAAACCAGTGAAGCAGCGTGACACTCTCACTCTCACACACAAAGAACTGGGGACAGGAAAGAAATGTGCTGTGTTCTGCAAATCCCTTTTCAGAGCAAAATGTACACACACACACACACACACACACACACACACACACACACACACACACACACACACACACACACTCTATTGTATGCAAGTCATTTGAGTGCATTTTAAACGGTATTTATCTCATGCATAAATGTGCATTAGATAGATAGATAGATAGATATACATACATACATACATACATACACACACTGGATGGATGACACTTATATTTTTATTAATAAATAAGGACAAAAAATATATTTGTGTGCACGGCCTAGTCCTTCTAGACCAGATGCTAATCAGTGCAAAGTTCAAACAAGAACACAAAGTTTGGCTTGAATATGAATTGTTTACGTGACTCACCACGCTTGTGAAGGAGTCTCCAGCACACCTCTGGTCTTGGGTGTGGTGTTTACGAAGGAGTCTCTAGCACACCTCTGGTCTTGGGTCTGGTGTTTCCGTGACTCACCGTGCTTGTGAAGGAGTCTCCAGCACACCTCTGGTCTTGGGTCTGGTGTTTATGTGACTCACCACGCTTGTGAAGGAGTCTCCAGCACACCTCTGGTCTTGGGTCTGGTGTTTATGTGACTCACCACGCTTGTGAAGGAGTCTCCAGCACACCTCTGGTCTTGGGTCTGGTGTTTACGTGACTCACCGTGCTTGTGAAGGAGTCTCCAGCACACCTCTGCATCGGCTTCTCTTGGTGGAGAGTGTCTGGATATCTTGAGTTTTCACAGCTGCCGATTCTCACTGTATTAGAGAAAGCCATTGTTAACCCTTACTGGACAGAACCTGTCTGAGCTCTTCTCTTCAACACCACATAAATATCAAATTGCCAAAAAAACTATCACTGGACTATGTTACTCAGCCATTTGTGGAAAATAATACAATCCTACCAATTTAGTTGTGTTCCACAGTAAAAATAAATCAAATATATCTGTGTGTCAACCTACAAATGTCCCAAGATGGGTAACCTTTCCTGGGGTCTGCGAGGGACGCATCAGTTCAATGAATTAATGCATCCCCTTTGACACGAATGCACAGCTCTGAAGTTGCGCGGTGCCTCTGCCTCTCAATAGTGCTCAAGAGCTTGCCTTGGGTCTTCCAAATGCCCGGAGTGCGTGCAGCTGGGTATTCATGGATCCAGTGAGGGGCTAACGTTACAAGTGTGAACCACAGCGCCGTACCCAGACAGGACCGGACCACAGCGCTCCGGGGTCTTCAATACAAACTGGAACGCACACACGTTCAGTAAATATAGGGAGCAGGGAGAGAGGGGTGGAGTTTGACAAGCCTATACATTTGAGATAGGCGAAGCACCGTTATTATTCATTTCATATAGATAATATATAAACACTTGCTTCCCAGGCATACATCTGCAAATGCGCGGTGTTTCTAAACTTTGTGGGTTAATTTTCCAAATCTCTTAGTACTTCGACGGTACGGTCTGTTCTCTAAATGAAATATACCGCATCCCCAGCTGCCCTAGATAACGATTTCACAGGGTAAATGATCATAAACTCTGCCTGTTTCCTACACGGATGTATTGTAATAAAACTTACCTTACAGCTTGCTCACCCAGCGACCTCGTTCTTTCAGACGTATATATATATATATATATATATATATATATATATATATATATATATATATATATATATATATATATATATATATATATATTCCTGAATGTGGAATGCGCTTATTGTTGACAATTAAAGCAACGTCATTCTTTGTTGAGTTTTGATAAATCCACTCTGTTTCATTTTTTTTTTTTTTTGATGTGTAAATTATTTGGTCTGGTGCGCCCTTGACATCATCTCTTGGAAGCCGGCTGCTAGTTTTAACCCCAGTAGTAAACACAGGCTACAGTCCAAAAACAGCCACTCTGTATATTGCAAATACAATTAGAAAGCAAATAACACTGTAGTTAAAAACGCGTTCTTATACTTCTTTATTAAACGGAAAAAAATCTTAAAAATAAAAATAAATAAAAAATCAGCCGCGTCTGCGCTGGCTGAGTGTTTTTCTCTCCGTGCCAGTTATTTTGAGAAAGCCAATCAACGCTCTTCTTTGCACAATTCACCGTTCTCTTGTCACCGTGGTACTCACTGTGATGTCATCACAAAATTACGCTTGCTGAAACGCAGCTGTGCACGCCCCTTGCCGGCCATGTGCAGTGTACACAATGCTCTGTATACAAAATAGCACGCCTATTTAATCCAGAATTTCCGAATTCACTGTTAGACTGAAAAGTTACAGAGGAAAATGTCTCAGTTTTTTACAAAACAAATTTATTACCAAAAATAAAAATGACCGGTACCTCGCAACTGGACTTGGTTTGCTAACTGGTGTAATTAGTATGTTGAGCTATGTAGTATTGTAAGAATAAATAAATATAGGGTGGGATGGCATATAAAGCCGTTTTTTTAATGAAACAGATTACACAATTAAGAGTTGCAGCTCACATTGAGAACAGCGATGACTCCAGTTTGTAACACGCACGCACACACACGGAGAATGAGCATCACAGAACACTGGGGAATTGTTGGGCAGTGTCTGTAGATCCAGATGTGCCCTGCCTGTCGTGGGATTGGGAGAGGGCTGGGATCACAATGAGGAAAAGAACAATCAGGGTCCTATCTGAACCCAGAGAGAGAGAGAGAGAGAGAGAGAGAGAGAGAGAGAGAGAGAGAGAGAGAGAGAGAGAGAGAGAGAGACACTGACACACACACACACTGACACACACACTGACACACAGAGAGAGACACACACACATACTGACACACACACTGACACACACACTGACACACAGAGAGAGACACACACACATACTGACACACACACTGACACACACACACAGAGACACACACACTGACACACACACACACACACACAGACACACACACTGACACACACACACACTGACACACAGAGAGAGAAAAAAAGAGACACACACACATACTGACACACACACTGACACACACACACACAGAGACACACACACTGACACACACACTGACACACACACACACTGACACACAGAGAGAGAGAGAGACACACACACAGCACTAAACCTCTAAGACACTGCTCATTGCATTCATAAAGTCTGAAACCCATGCCCAAAAGCACACGCCCGGCCGGTACCCCTTCAGTTTAGAGCAGAGGGATTGTCCTACAGAGCTCACCCTGAAGGGCTTGAGAGACGTGGCTCATGTGTCTGCCTCTGTTCTGTTTCTGTATGGTCAGGTGAAGCGGCCCTCATTCTCAGATTGGATGAAACAGGAAGAGGTGTGTGTAATGAGACCATCCTCATCCTCACCCTCATCATCCTCATCATCACATCACATCATCATCTTGACCTCGATCGAGACCCTGTGCAGCTCTCTGCAGAGGGCTGGGTCCCTTGTAGAGACCCCGTGCAGCGCTCTGCAGAGGGCTGGGTCCCTTGTAGAGACCCCGTGCAGCGCTCTGCAGAGGGCTGGGTCCCTTGCAGAGAGCCCGTGCAGCGCTCTGCAGAGGGCTGGGTCCCTTGTAGAGACCCCGTGCAGCGCTCTGCAGAGGGCTGGGTCCCTTGTAGAGACCCAGTGCAGCGCTCTGCAGAGGCCTGGGTCCCTTGCAGAGACCCCGTGCAGCGCTCTGCAGAGGGCTGGGTCCCTTGCAGAGAGCCCGTGCAGCGCTCTGCAGAGGGCTGGGTCCCTTGTAGAGACCCTGTGCAGCGCTCGGCCCTTGCACTGAAACACACACAGTGTCAGGAGAACAGTACTATACTGTTTGTGAATGTGAACTACTGCTACACTCTATACACTCCAGGGAGAATCAAAGATCCATTGTTAGTGAATTGGATCCTGTAGGAATGGGACTCATGCACTTAGGAGTATTTTTCTCACATTCTGCAAATTCCAGAAATTTCCAAGGCTGACCAAACTGCATTGGGCAGCGTGTTTCCAGTGTGAGGCGATGATGAGGACGGTGATGGTGAGGATGATGCTGACAGCGAGTTGTGGGTTAGCTACTAAATCTGTAAGGAATTTGCATTTTAGATCCTTGAAACAGTAAAACTAGAAGAAAACACACATTGCACAAACTATTTTCTGATCCTTTAATAAAAAAGAAAATTCAGGCCACACATATATTGCAAGCTAAATAAAACACAAGACTAGATAACTTAGTATGATTGTCTGTAGGTCTTATTAATACTTTGTATTTTATTAAAATAATGGTTGCTAGTAATACAACATGTCAGAGCACTTGATATATGCAATAAATGCAAATGTGCAATATCTCCAACAATGTGCAATGTTTATTTTGTCATTCAGTGACCTTGTTCTGAATCCATCGGTGATGCAATTGATTGAAAAATCATATCAAACTGCCCTCAATGTGTTTTAAAGGACACACAAGCAACAGAAGGTCAAGTATGAAATAGCGATTCTTGCTGGTTCCTTGTTGGTTCCTCGTTGGTTTCTCGCTGGTTTCTCGTTGGTTTCTCCTTGGTTTCTTGTTGGTTTCTTGCTGGTTCCTTGTTGGTTTCTTGCTGGTTCCTCGTTGGTTCTCGCTGGTTCCTTGTTGGTTCCTCGCTGGTTCTCGCTGGTTCCTTGTTGGTTTCTCCTTGGTTCCTCGTTGGTTTCTCGTTGGTTTCTCGTTGGTTTCTCGTTGGTTTCTTGCTGGTTCCTCGTTGGTTTCTTGTTGGTTTCTTGCTGGTTCCTCGTTGGTTCCTCGTTGGTTTCTTGCTGGTTCCTTGTTGGTTTCTCGCTGGTTCCTCGTTGGTTCTCGCTGGTTCCTTGTTGGTTCCTCGTTGGTTTCTTGCTGGTTCCTTGTTGGTTTCTCCTTGGTTCCTCGTTGGTTTCTCGTTGGTTTCTCCTTGGTTCCTCGTTGGTTTCTCGTTGGTTTCTCGTTGGTTTCTCGTTGGTTTCTTGCTGGTTCCTCGTTGGTTTCTTGCTGGTTCCTTGTTGGTTTCTCCTTGGTTCCTCGTTGGTTTCTCGTTGGTTTCTCGTTGGTTTCTTGTTGGTTTCTTGCTGGTTCCTCGTTGGTTTCTTGCTGGTTCCTTGTTGGTTTCTCGCTGGTTCCTCGTTGGTTCTCGCTGGTTCCTTGTTGGTTTCTCCTTGGTTCCTCGTTGGTTTCTCGTTGGTTTCTCGCTGGTTTCTCGTTGGTTTCTTGCTGGTTCCTCGTTGGTTTCTTGCTGGTTCCTCGTTGGTTTCTTGCTGCACATTTCTGATGCTTGAATAGAAGCACAGGTTTCTTTTTGTTTTGTTTTTTTTCTTTGACACTTAACTTGAACAGACAATGTTGGTGCATATTTTTGGATTAAAAGCTCAATTTTGCATTTAATGGAATATCACTAAAGCAGTTGCCATTTGCAGCCTCTTCTAGTCTTACAATGAAGCGAGCTGCCGACACAGTTGCTTCGTCGTTGGGATTCCTTCATCGTGTTCTTTTGCTTGTTTAGATGATGGCAGTTCAGTGATCAGATCCTCCTTGCTGGGTGTCCTTCTCTCTCTCTTAATGGTTCCAGATGGAGAAGCCCTTGTTGTTTGCTGGTGATTATGGCTTTGGGGACAAATAAAACAAGAATGAAAGAATTAAAACTGCTGTTATCATGAAGTGTTTGCTGCACAGCTAAGCTTTCACACTGGAACGGAAACAACTGATCAGTCAACACACAGCATCTAAAGCAGTTATTTACAGGCGCAGTGTACTTCCCCAGGGCCACACTCCAGATTCATGTTTAAACGGGAGCTGTGCCTTTAGGGGTGTGGTTTGTGTGCTCAGCAAGCATGACATCACAGTGATGCGTACACTGACTGATTCACCCCTATCAGAAAGTGTAGAGTTGTAGCACGGACTACAGGAGCTATGTGTGCCAGCTATGTGAGTTCATCCGACGGCATGCCTGTCCTTGAGAGGACTGGCTTCCACCTCTCATACACTGGATGTTATTCATAGAAGTGCAGCGGGCCTGCGGGAATATTTCCATGCTGCTTTACTCCAGCACATGCTTCGCCTGGCTTGACCTATCAAGGGTAAACTGCAGTATGTGGAGCTGTATTTCCATTAATAAGAAGAGCTCCTCTTCTGTCATGAGGGCTGACAGTTCAGCACTAAGCACTGCTGACTATCTGCATGCATCTGCTCATCCATGCATGTTTACAATGGAGAGGATTGGAGTGAGTCACTAACAAAACGAGAAGGGCTGAACTGCAGAGAGGCCAATGTATTTTAGGAAGTGTTTCTCATGGAGTGGCGTTGATTGGGACCTGTATCAGTCTAACTGCACAGGACCCTATCAGCAGTGATGCTGCAACACCTACACTTGCAATCTAACAGCACTCTGCATTGCAATTCAGAGCCATACCTGCACATCTAGTTATTACACTTGTAACAGGATGCAAGCACTTCCACAAAATGATACAGATGGAGAAGCTATAATTGCACCTCGCAACATAAACTCATCTCTCTGCTCCACCCCGTAGAGCTGCACTGGAGGGAAAGCGCTCTGCATACCTGCTCTGTGGAAGAGTTGAGGGCCTCAGTCTCCACTGTTGTCAATTCGGCACCTTTCGTGAGCACTAAATACATGACAGAAAATACACAAAAAAGTACAAATAAAACATATTCTGTTTGAGGATACTATCAATTTAGCCACATTAGACACATTTTTAAAAAATCATCCGCGTATCTAATAAGAGAATCTTATTATGTTATGATGTAGAAACATGCTTAATGCAGCTCTCAAACCAGGCCAGCGACTGTTGCTGTACGAACACTCTTTTTAACCTGTGATAAACTCCACTTGCTTATTTATCGAATGGATCTGTTTTCAAAGCTACTGTAAGTACCGGATGTCACCACTTACTCAGCAAAGTACTTGATCTCTTCTGGGGTGCCGCATTCCTCCCAGCCATTGGGTAACGCTGAAAACAAAACCAGAAGCTGGTTCCTTTCTGGTCATTTCATTTTTCACACTCATATGAGACAGCACTCAAACACAATCCAAACTAGAACACCTGCATCAGACTGTGTACATTAAACATCCAGTATTGCTCTGCAAATAAACCTGAGTGCTCATTGCACAGGCCCCTCCCTTTGAGAGCTTCTGCGCAGAGTCGGGACACATCCTCACGCTGTGCCTGTGCAGCTGTACTCTGCAGTGGTCTCTGTCCTGGCTGCTATCACTACTCACTGTGGCTGCTGCTGAGGGAGCACGCACACTCGACCAGCTCCTTCACCTCTGCAACCCACAGGCCTGTCGGGTCAGCAGCGCCCCCTGCCTTCGAGTCCAGTAACTGCTCCCTCAGCCTTTAAAAACACAGAGGCATGCGTTCATGTTTGATTTATTTAGCGGTATTGCCATCCTCCAGCCGAACGCACATGTACAGCTCTCAGTGCCACACATGATACATCACAACACTAATCTGGTTCTTTAAGCTTGAAGAACAATTCTGTCTTAATGGTAATATATAGAAAGCATCGTATAAGACGCTGCATGATTGATCACGAGTGACTAATCACTTATATCTGACGCTCACAGCACTGCAGACTGCATTGACTGTATATGGTTAAATAGGAATTATTATGCAGTGCTGCTAATCCTAATGTGACGTGATACAAGTCACCTGATACAAGGTATCTGATACAAAGAGATTTGGGACAGCTGTGTCCTTCAGTATAAAGTGTATTCTGATTCACATTATTATTATTATTATTTATTTCTTCTTATTTATTTCTTAGCAGACGCCCTTATCCAGGGCGACTTACAGTCGTAAACTAAAATACATTTGTGTATTCTGATTCACATCAGTATAAAGTGTATTCTAATGCTTTCATATTAACAATGGCTGAAGCACATACCCGTTTTCTGGTGTTAATAGACTGAAGGATGTCAGGACTCTGTGGGCATTCTGGGAAGTATAAAGACGCAGTTTGAACTTTCTCACTTTTATCAAACACATTTGTTCAGCATGATGCTTCTTCCTCTCCACTGGAAAACAGGCAATGCGCTCTTTTCAAGCTTCCCTGACTGCAGACATGAATTTGCAGCTGAAATGGTTCACTGTGCTGCAGATGCAGTGATGCAAACTCATACCAGCTCTCCTCAAGGGGAGGCGTATTAACTATCACATGCATTCACATTCCCACTTGTTTCCTGATACAGTACTAATGAAAACAGGAACATCTATACTTTTTACGACACACCTTTCCATGCTTCCAGTTCATTACAATTCTGATAGAAGCTGCTGCCTGCTTTATCTGACTGGATCCAGACAGCAGTAACAATGACCCCCTCGCACCTGAGCAAATGCCAGCAGCTTCTTGTTGGAGATCTCAAGATGTTTTCTCGTGAGTTCAGATTTCCGGAGCTGGCAGTCAATGGCAGAAAGCCTTCTTTTGAGTTCCAGCACATCCTCCTAGTAAAGTAGCAGAAATGTGGAACAAAGCAGCCCATAGCAAACACAGGGGACACAGCATCAGCACATGCAGTCATTATTAAAGCACCACTCCAATGAGTTTGCATTTCACATTGACTAAGAGGAGCAAAGCCCAACTACAAAGCCAGATTCATGTTGTGCTTCTGCCATTTCACAATACGTAGTGTTCTTGACCTTCACTTTTGTATCAGGGCTGCTTGCTGTCTTGAATGTGTTCAGTACCACGGTGGATATCCACAGCATGAGGAACAGCGCCTCTGGGGCGGGGTCACACGGTATAGAGGCAGTGCGCCTCAGCTGACCAGGCGCTACCATTGCAGAGCATCAATATGCTGAATACATAAGTACTTACTTTTGTGGCTTCGCTGCCCTTGGTGTGTTTTGTCCCTTCCAGCTGGGTTTTCAGATCCCTGATCTCAGCCTCCAGAAGCTGGATCACGTCCTCGTAGTCCTGCTGTGCACTCTGGGTCTGCCGCTGTACCACCTCGGCCACCTGCAGCTTGTTTCTCAGGGTCTTGTTCTCCGCAAACGAAGCCGATGCATTCTGTAATCAGGGAGATCATTAACAATGAATTAGCACCGCAGTGCCAGCTCTGCCTCACTGTTTCTGTTTAATAGGTTGGGCATCCGTCTCGAGTCAGTCTGACTGTCACCCTCTCTCTGCTGCTGTAAGGTTACTGTTAAAGGAAGCGAACACTCTATTCCTATATGGATCAGGGATAGCCTTATGAAAGTTGACTTTAGTAAAAGCATAGCAATGTGTAATAGTGACATCACAGTAAAGCACATGTCAGCATTGTAAAGCCCAGAGAGGTAGAATGTATAGTATAACAAATGGGAAAAGTGTGGGAAAAATGCTAAATTACTGTGCATATTTTTAATTGAACTGTGTTGTAATGCAAAGTTCTGGAACTCAGAAAACTTCTAGAATGAGTGTCCTTGCTGTGAACCCTACACTCTCTCATATTGACTGTGACTTCTAGAATGAGTGTCCTTGCTGTGAATCCTACACTCTCTCATGCTGACTGTGACTTCTAGAATGAGTGTCCTTGCTGTGAACCCTACACTCTCTCATGCTGACTGTGACTTCTAGAATGAGTGTCCTTGCTGTGAATCCTACACTCTCTCATGCTGACTGTGACTTCTAGAATGAGTGTCCTTGCTGTGAACCCTACACTCTCTCATGCTGACTGTGACTTCTAGAATGAGTGTCCTTGCTGTGAATCCTACACTCTCTCATGCTGACTGTGACTTCTAGAATGAGTGTCCTTGCTGTGAACCCTACACTCTCTCATGCTGACTGTGACTTCTAGAATGAGTGTCCTTGCTGTGAACCCTACACTCTCTCATGCTGACTGTGACTTCTAGAATGAGTGTCCTTGCTGTGAACCCTACACTCTCTCATATTGACTGTGGGGCATGTCGAAGGGTGCTGGCTCAGGACTGGGTTTTGAATGAAGGCTTGTTTATTGCCAGGCACCTGATTGCTTTTCTGCAGCTCCTCCTCCAGAGTCTTCTTGCTGTTCTGTGTGTCTCTCAGTAGAGTCTGTGGAACAGACAGGAAATGTCACCAAGGTTGCATTAAAAGCCAGTAGTGTAGGAATGGACATCCATTTAACTGCACACATTACCTGATACACCTGCCTTATACATCATACTGAAGGGGCACCTCTCATGTTGCAATGTTAAAATAAGTATATTCCCTTCAGCCACTGTGTATCTAATTTATAAAGCATATATGTGTTCTTTCAGAGTTTTGACAGGGCAACATATCTAACTCCACAGAGTTCACACAGACTGTTTTAACATTTCTAAACATTCAAATAAGAAATGGTTACTGAAGGGGATATGCTGCATGTGATTGTATCAGGTGCCTGTTCAATATGAGGGATTCATAAAGCGTTTCCATAAACCCAGCCGGTTCCATCACTGACCTGTAACTGTTTCACCTGCTGCTGCAGAAGCATCACCTCAGACTGGAAGCGCTCCATCTCCTCCGTGTTGTACCCACTCACCGAGTCACACGTCTGCAGAGCGAAGCAGGAGATAGTTACAATATTAAACCCCTTTACTTCTACCAAACACACGTTCCACAACACGCAGAGCACACTGTGGCAGCATTGCTAGAGCACAAGTCTGGATCCAAAGTCTTGCATCCAACTCTCTAATGAAATATGATCTAGTAATACGGTCACGTCAAGTGATACAATCCAGACCAACTCCAACAACTGAGAACCAAGACCTCGACAGCCCAGCCTGGGCTCTGCAGTGATCCAGGGAGGCCCAGCCTGGGCTCTGCAGTGATCCAGGGAGGCCCAGCCTGGGCTCTGCAGTGATCCAGGGAGGCCCAGCCTGGGCTCTGCAGTGATCCAGGGAGGCCCAGCCTGGGCTCTGCAGTGATCCAGGGAGGCCCAGCCTGGGCTCTGCAGTGATCCAGGGAGGGCCAGGCGGGACCAGGCTGGAGTAAGGAGTGGAACGTGTGTGAGCTCGCATAGTATTAATAGACTGCAATGCAGGCCTGGTTACTTACAGGGGAATGGAATGCAGATGTATCCATTAAGCTGGCTGCCTCGTAATAAGAGAACATGAAAGGGCCCGAGCCCAGACCCGCTTCCTCCAGCTTGTCATGCAGAACATCCCGGGCTGCCTCCACGAAATCTGAGAAACACAAGGGTGGAGTCCCGAGAGATTCAGACACACGCTCGGACTGGCAAACACAGTACAGTTCACCTCAGTTCTTTCTAGGGGTTTTCACAGGTGTAATGAATGAACAGGACACTGTGAATGTCCATCTCATCACTAACAGAACTGCCCTGAAGAAGGCTGAATGCTAGTTAATGTCTTTACATCTTCACATATTATGAATATCTATGCTTGTTATCAGGAATGAATCGTCCAGCCTATCTGTTTGGAATATCCATTTTATCTGGGATGGTTAGTGTCAGGATTGCGTGGATCAGTTAGCTGGCTGTTTGAATGCTTCTCTGATTCCAGCAGTAAGCTGCTTGCTTTCTCATTCCTCCATGAAAACACAATACAGCTCTTTATTTATACCAGGGAGTTGAAGCTCTCTGCTGCTGCTGCAGAGTCTCTTATCTTGTAATTGGTCTCTCCCTAAAGCATCATGCTCTGAAATGAAACTGCAGACATGCAACCTTACATCCTCCTGACCCTCGTCCTCAGGAACGCTTGCTAGTCTCTTTCAGCACATGGGGATCCCCTGGGTTACAGCTCTGTTATCTTAAACTAACAGGACACAATATGCAGAAGCAGCCCCACCTCCATACGCCATGGTCCCTTGTGGATCCACAGTGAGGCTCTGAAGCAGCTTTCTCCTCTTCTCTTCAGTGACATCGAGCCCCAGGTACATCAGCGCCTGCAACAAGCAAACCCACTGAATACATTTCATACAGGAGCACACTGCACTGAGAAACAAACACACTGAATACATTTCATACAGGAGCACACTGCACTGAGAAACAAACACACTGAATACATTTCATACAGGAGCACACTGCACTGAGAAACACACTGAATACATTTCATACAGGAGCACACTGCACTGAGAAACAAACACACTGAATACATTTCATACAGGAGCACACTGCACTGAGAAACACATTGAATACATTTCATACAGGAGCACACTGCACTGAGAAACAAACACACTGAATACATTTCATACAGGAGCACACTGCACTGAGAAACACATTGAATACATTTCATACAGGAGCACACTGCACTGAGAAACACATTGAATACATTTCATACAGGAGCACACTGCACTGAGAAACACATTGAATACATTTCATACAGGAGCACACTGCACTAGAAACACATTGAATACCTCGGCACTTCAGTCCAGGGTTTTGTTCCTTCATTATCTAATAAATGCAACCAATTGACCCACTGACTGGGTCCTGAAGCACCTAATCATTTATCTGCACCCATTAAACCTGTGATGGAACTGCAGTACTGGAGCTGTCTAATCCTGCGTTAGACCTCCCTTATAAAAGCATAGCAAAGTGTAATAAAGCATAGGGACGATATAAGCACTGTAAAGCCCAGGGAGGTATGCTAAATCATTTTAGAAAAACATGCAAACCATGATAAACGCTATAATACAGCAATGGGAAAAGCCTGATTAACCCGAAAAATGGCCGTGCAAATGTAGCTTGGTAAAATGCTATAAAGGCTATTTAATCACTGGTAATAAAAAGCTATGCAAGTAATTTAGAACATGTCCACACGGTGGCAGCAGAGCTCACGCATTTGAAAAATTAAAATGAAGGAACTGTGTGATGCATAATGAAGGAGCTGTGTGATGCTTAATGAAGGAGCTGTGTGATGCTTAATGAAGGAGCTGTGTGATGCATAATGAAGGAGCTGTGTGATACTTAATGAAGGAGCTGTGTGATGCATAATGAAGGAGCTGTGTGATGCTTAATGAAGGAGCTGTGTGATGCTTAATGAAGGAGCTGTGTGATGCTTAATGAAGGAGCTGTGTGATGCTTAATGAAGGACCTGTGTGATGCTTAATGAAGGAGCTGTGTGATGCTTAATGAAGGAGCTGTGTGATGCATAATGAAGGAGCTGTGTGATGCTTAATGAAGGAGCTGTGTGATGCTTAATGAAGGAGCTGTGTGATGCTTAATGAAGGAGCTGTGTGATGCATAATGAAGGAGCTGTGTGATGCATAATGAAGGACCTGTGTGATGCTTAATGAAGGAGCTGTGTGATGCTTAATGAAGGACCTGTGTGATGCTTAATGAAGGAGCTGTGTGATGCTTAATGAAGGAGCTGTGTGATGCTTAATGAAGGAGCTGTGTGATGCTTAATGAAGGAGCTGTGTGATGCTTAATGAAGGAGCTGTGTGATGCTTAATGAAGGAGCTGTGTGATGCATAATGAAGGAGCTGTGTGATGCTTAATGAAGGAGCTGTGTGATGCTTAATGAAGGAGCTGTGTGATGCATAATGAAGGAGCTGTGTGATGCTTAATGAAGGAGCTGTGTGATGCATAATGAAGGAACTGTGTGATGCATAATGAAGGAACTGTGTGATGCATAATGAAGGACCTGTGTGATGCTTAATGAAGGAACTGTGTGATGCATAATGAAGGAACTGTGTGATGCATAATGAAGGAGCTGTGTGATGCTTAATGAAGGAGCTGTGTGATGCATAATGAAGGAGCTGTGTGATGCTTAATGAAGGAGCTGTGTGATGCTTAATGAAGGAGCTGTGTGATGCATAATGAAGGAGCTGTGTGATGCATAATGAAGGAGCTGTGTGATGCTTAATGAAGGACCTGTGTGATGCATAATGAAGGAGCTGTGTGATGCATAATGAAGGAACTGTGTGATGCATAATGAAGGACCTGTGTGATGCTTAATGAAGGAGCTGTGTGATGCTTAATGAAGGAGCTGTGTGATGCATAATGAAGGAGCTGTGTGATGCATAATGAAGGAGCTGTGTGATGCTTAATGAAGGAGCTGTGTGATGCTTAATGAAGGACCTGTGTGATGCATAATGAAGGAGCTGTGTGATGCATAATGAAGGAGCTGTGTGATGCATAATGAAGGAGCTGTGTGATGCATAATGAAGGAGCTGTGTGATGCTTAATGAAGGACCTGTGTGATGCATAATGAAGGAGCTGTGTGATGCATAATGAAGGAACTGTGTGATGCATAATGAAGGACCTGTGTGATGCTTAATGAAGGAGCTGTGTGATGCTTAATGAAGGAGCTGTGTGATGCATAATGAAGGAGCTGTGTGATGCATAATGAAGGAGCTGTGTGATGCTTAATGAAGGAGCTGTGTGATGCTTAATGAAGGACCTGTGTGATGCATAATGAAGGAGCTGTGTGATGCATAATGAAGGAGCTGTGTGATGCATTTCCGTAGCAGTGCACCAAACACCTCTGTTCTGCTCTTCAATTACTTCTCTTATATTTGCATTGTTAATTAAAACTCGTTGCACACAAAAAAAGAAAACATTATATTTGAATAATAAAGACTGATGACAGCTAAAGATTCCTAGAGAAAACAATACTTTTGGACATTTAGAACTGGCCTCTGGATGGTTCGTTTTCTTTCTAACTCTAAAGTCAGGGGGTGTTTTTGTTTTCTTGTTTGTTTTTTCCGCGTCCGGCTCAGTTGAGGCAGCAGGCTTACTGTCTCTTCCTCTGAATATACGCTGCAGGGTGTTTGCAGGCAGCATTAAAACACTCCTTTCCTCCACGACACAATCCTATCAATGAGCCGGTAGATTAGGGTCACGCATGGGATTAGTGGGATCAGATTAAACAAGAGATTTGTGAAGCCAGCACACAAGCCCGGAGAGGGAGGTGCTTCATTCAGAACAGCATAGAGACCCAGCCCTTGACGTCAGTGCCATCCAATTCAGTACCTGCTTCGGGAATCTGAAGCTGAACTGTTCAATCAGGAAAGAAAATACATTTACGAAATGATATTAACAAAACTGCTGAAGCTTTTAGATCTCAACCAGTTTACCAAGTCGAGTTTCTCTGACTTCAGTCTGACATGCGGGTCCAGTGACACTTTCTGTTTACTTCCAGAGGCAGCTTTGGAATTCAGTGATGTGGCGGATCCTGTACAAAATGAGAAATATCATTCTAGATGTGTTACCATGGACACAAGGCAGTGCCGTACCAGTACACTGTGAAATATCATTCTAGACGTGTTACCATGGACACAAGGCAGTGCTGTACCAGTACTTTGTGAAATATCATTCTAGACGTGTTCTAAAGAAGGGGTTACCATTGACATTGATACTAATAATACTAATAATAATAATACTAATAATAACCCTGCTTGTGCTATCCCATCTCTACGGAGAAACAGCTTCTTTCAAGTGAATGAAATCAAGAAGGATCAAAACTACTACAACACAAAGCAGCCTGTTTTAAAAAAGCACGTAATCTCTCTTAAGAGAACAATGACCAGGATAATCTGTTTGTCCTCTAGTGCATCTCAATGCTCCCACCAGAGACACATGTGTTACAGTGCCACTGAAAGGCAGAGTCCACTACATTGTCCTGCGCCTTCCAGGAAACTCATGCAAAGGTAAAGTGATAGGAATACAAAGTGCCCAGCTCGAAGAATGAACAAATGCTTCTTCATTTCAGTGCAAGAACAGTTCAAGGGCAAGTTAGTACCATTTACCTCAGTTCCAATCTGGATTAGCCAGTGACGCACACACACAAGCACCCTCTCTCTCACACACTCTCTCTCTCTCCCTCTCTCACACGCTCTCTCTCTCTCCCTCTCTCACACACTCTCTCTATCTGTCTCTCTCCCTCTAGAGATTGTTCAAGGTTTATGAAAGGATCCAATTTGTTTCCAAGCACAACAATACATGGAAACATTTCTTTAGCTGTTGGATCAATGTCTTTATTTACCTGACGCTGTGAGCTCTGGAGGGCAGATATCGGGGGATGCTGAGGGTAAAGGCACTGGCACTGGCTCTTCCTGTCTTGTCTGGAAAGTGAAGAGAGTTGGGGTCTCAGCAGAGTGTATTACATTAGAGACAGCCCTGTGTACCTGGCTCTTTCTGGGCTCGTGAGTACAGGGTGAGTGTGGGTGCGTGCGTACCTCAGGGGACCTCACATGCACCTTTAACCTGCCCGCACCGTGCCAGTCCCCTCAAGACAGCCAGCCCGCTGGGCACCGAGCTGCTGGCTGGACAGGACCCCTTTCCAGGGATGAACGCGATCTCCACCGTGCCTTCCTGCCTGCACATGGACACACAGCATGGATTCCTGTAGTTTATTTAAAGCATCAGCTGATGGATTTCTGCTTTGGCATAATATGTGTGTATGAAATATTCCTAAGATAGTGTGCAGCTTCCTTGCAGTTAGGACAAGGTGTACAGACACTGTAATAAAGTCTATAGAAAACATTACTAACTCTGTTTTAAAATGACAAGTTTCACTATTTTTGTGGCACAAATGGCTCTGTAAGAAGCACAAATAGTATCACATGTTTATCATTCAACTGCTGCATTTGTATTTTAGTGTGATTGTATTTTAACACTAAGTTATCATAATTCAGTGGTTAACTGAAGGACAGCTTTGAATACACAAAGGCACACTGTACAGAGTGGCTGGCACACAACAGGACTTCTTTCACTCTTCTGTTACAGTAATTAGGATCTGCAGATGCTGTAATTATGACAGCGATGACCCTTGTAGGGAAATACCTGAACTTGGCTTTGTTAAGGGTACCCTTGGCCTCCTCGTGTGTCACACCTATCAAAGACTCCTTATTGATCGCAATTAACTGGTCTCCGGGTCTGAGTCTGCCATCCTAGAAAAAAAAATAAAAATAAGACCTCACCAAACAGGGCTGTGACTCTTAAATGGTTTTTGCGATTTTAAAGGGGGATGTTCTGGATGCAAAGCCTGGTTACCCTGTGGCAGTCCCCCCCGGACAGGACGTCCTGTATGAACACCGCGGGTCCGTCAGGCCTGTTCGAGCCTCCGCTGATGGCAATGCCGAATCCTGTAGCCCTCGGGATGGAGATGAGCTGAATCAGGCCTTCACCAGGGTGACTGGAAAGAAACACACAGACCAGCGTTCAGAGAGAGGAGACTGAGAATCACACCTTCACCAGAGTGACTGACAGAGCGCAGTAAGGGTCCAGAGCTCTGAGACTGCAGACAGCAGCACTGTACCTGACAGAGCGCAGCAAGGGAGCTCTGAGACTGCAGACAGCAGAACTGTACCTGACAGAGCGCAGTAAGGGAGCTCTGAGACTGCAGACAGCAGCACTGTACCTGACAGAGCACAGTAAGGGAGCTCTGAGACTGCAGACAGCAGCACCTTACCTGACAGAGCGCAGCAAGGGAGCTCTGAGACTGCAGACAGCAGCACTGTACCTGACAGAGCGCAGCAAGGGAGCTCTGAGACTGCAGACAGCAGCACTGTACCTGACAGAGCGCAGCAAGGGAGCTCTGAGACTGCAGACAGCAGCACTGTACCTGACAGAGCGCAGTAAGGGAGCTCTGAGACTGCAGACAGCAGCACTGTACCTGACAGAGCACAGTAAGGGAGCTCTGAGACTGCAGACAGCAGCACTGTACCTGACGGAGCGCAGTAAGGGTCCAGAGCTTCCACTGTAAGCACTATGACAGCCAGCCGGACTCAGCAGCAGAGGACTCTGGGAGCGCGACGAGGACCCCGATGAGGTGCTGTGTAAATATCTGCCTGATAGAAAATTTAAAAAAAAATCAATCAAACACAAGAGCCTCTTCACAATCAAACACTGTACAACACACTGCATATAACAAGAGCCTCTTCACAATCAAACACTGTGCAACACACTGCATATAACAAGAGCCTCTTCACAATCAAACACTGTGTAACACACTGCATATAACAAGAGCCTCTTCACAATCAAACACTGTGTAACACATTGCATATAACAAGAGCCTCTTCACAATCAAACACTGTGCAACACACTGCATATAACAAGAGCCTCTTCACAATCAAACACTGTGTAACACATTGCATATAACAAGAGCCTCTTCACAATCAAACACTGTGCAACACACTGCATATAACAAGAGCCTCTTCACAATCAAACACTGTACAACACACTGCATATAACAAGAGCCTCTTCACAATCAAACACTGTACAACACACTGCGTATAACAGATTCATGCACCTTGACCTGGTGGTAGAGACCGCTTCTCTTTTGAATGTAAACTCCTTGCACCAGTTGTCATACGTTATAAAGATCACATTTTGGGAGTGTGTGTAAACCTGTAAAGACTCTCCGGTTGCTGGCTGGATCGAGTGGATTCTGGCACAGCAGACACCCAGTCCAGGGTCCCTGAACCTGGGGACTGGGTTCGATCCTCAGTTACTAGGAAAGCTGCACATACTGTAGATGATGTGTTTACAGGACAAGCACTTACTGCCACTGTGCTGGCTAGGGGAGCTCCTTGCAGAGCCTGTACCGCTGCTGGAGCTGGACTTCTCAAGCAGTTCAGAAAACTCCCTCCTGTCAAAAGCAACAAATCCACATTACTCTGAGAAATCCTCTTATTGTGCAGTTTAATGTTGCAATCCTGCAGCAAACGCATCTGCACAGCCAATAAACCCGCAAAACCCCACATAAGATGCCTTGAATGGACTAGGCTTACGTTACCTGCACAGAACTAGTCCAACTGATTAGTGTTGCTTCATTTATTCTCTCAATCTGAAAAGAGCATTTCGGTGATTAGAACGTTTTAGAAGGTCGGAGAGTCACGGAGATGAGATTGGAATGGCTGGAGAGATTAGCCGGGGAGAAGTGGAAATACGACAGGAGAAAGCAAGTCCTGTTCCTTGGCTTGTTCACATTCAGCATTGCAACTGGACCAAAACAATGGAACAGGAACTTTCAAAGCAACTTGTACAGAAGAATGGTAGAAACCCATTAAACAATACAGAGAGACAATGGCAGTGAGCACCACTTTGCTTGGGAGCCTCTTCCTGCTCACTCTCACTCCTCCCACATGGGGATGGATATCTTGACGTGTGCTTAACCAACAATTTTACATCATTTGAGCTGCAAACACATGTTTGCTTCTGCATGTTTTTTTTTTAATTCGACCCTTATCATATATCTAAAGTACAAGGTTATACAAGCTATTGAGATTCATTTGGAGGCAGTGTTCATGAATATATTATCTGCCTCTCCTCAGCCAGGGGAGCTGGCACAGCTGTTCCCAGGCACCGTTGTAAAGGTTTTTGTATCTATTGGAAGGTATTGTTGTAAAGTTAATGGACAGCTGGCCTGATCTTCTGTTTTGGGAGGCTGCCCAGTTCCTGAAGCACATTACAAGCTTTTAGATACATTATAAAATGACGACACAAACATTGTTTAAAAGACAAACCGAAAACACTATATATTCAAATCTGATAACTAACAGAAGAGTATTGCTATTCAATCATTTGAACATCTGCAACATGGTCTCATCTGTAAATAAATACTGCTTATAAAATGGGTGCATCTTATCCAATATGATACCATGCTGCTGACCAAAGAGGGAGCAGGACAGAGGTCTGAGAGTACTACTCAAGCTCAACTAGGACAAAATAAATACCCTACAACACTGCTGAATGCAACAGAAGCAAGGGCTGGCTTGGGTGGCAACAGACAGCACGCAGCAGGGATTGCTTTTATTTACGTTTATGTAGGTTAACAAAGGTGAAGTTAGGCTAAGAGTATTACTGAGTGTATTAGCGTTGTGTTCGGAAGAGGTCATATAGGGCCAGTGATTGGGTCAGTACAGGACAGTGCATTGAATCCTCAATGGTTTTCTGAAGCGCTACAGTGGTGCT
The DNA here is from genome assembly GCA_030684275.1 of Acipenser oxyrinchus oxyrinchus. NCBI lineage: Eukaryota > Metazoa > Chordata > Actinopteri > Acipenseriformes > Acipenseridae > Acipenser > Acipenser oxyrinchus. The sequence continues at coordinate 38,700,654 of CM060259.1, forward strand.
ATGGTAGGGCATTCATTGGAAATCCACTGTGCAATGCAGACCGTGTACTAATTCATTACAGTTTCAATGACAAAGAGAATGCCGGCTTAGTGCCTCTCAAGCATATTCTTCAGAATCCACTGTATTCGCTGCATTGAGGTTCATTCATGGTGTCACTGAGTAATACAGCTCTACTGCTGCAAGAGCACGGGCACAGCAGAGCGGCACTTTCCAAGAGACGTCACCGAGTTCCCTTCTGTCTTTTCAATGTACCCATCAGCCTTTGACTGCTCTCAGACCCACTCTCCTGCCCTTACAGTGAGCAGGAACTATCTGCCGATTCTTCATTATTCATGCTTTTGGGTGCCGTACATTTACTCCATTCTGGTATCAATGTGTGTTGCCATCTAGCCTAGCCTCCTAAAGGAGCAGCTTGCTCCAGAGACTAAGAATAAAGTGGTTGCATTCAATCTCATGAGTTCATTACAGGACAAGGGGAAGCTTGGCATACCTTTGATTCTGGCTGAATTAACAGCAAAGCGACCTGTAATTGTGACCCCCACCTGGAGAGCAGCTAAGAGAATCAGACCTGTTGCTGTTTTGTGATTGGTGCAAACAAGCCTGTCGCCATGTATACCCCATGTGTCCATTAAACTACAGATCAGAAGCATTGTCTCAAACCGGGAAACAAACCAACTGGCCTGGATTGCCTCTGATTATATCAAACCTCCAGGTTACTGATGGATCCGATCTCAATGTACCTGACCATCCCACGTGCCATCAAAGACAAGGGTTAACATTAGAGCCGTCGTAACACTAAAACTAGTTCAACAGTTCTATATAGTTCCCTCTTAAATAGTATAGTCTACCCCATGCTATACTGTATTCGCAGGCTGTTTACAAAGAAGTAGGGACGCAAATGAATGGCAAATAATGTTCTGCGATAAAAACTTCTTTAATCAAACTGCAATAACAGAGGCCCCTCATCCCCTGGAGACTGACTCTTCACCAGCACAGGGAACTGTTTCTATGAATGATACCAGCGTCCTAATAAACTGCTACCATTTCTCCTGCTGAACTTTCCCACACATTTATTACCCTGCGTAAAAACATGCTTCCAGCTTCCTATTTCCTCAGCTTGCATTTGTGCCCTCCAGTCCTCCAGGGGCAGCCTTATCTGCACCATGTGGGGTGTTTACCCAGCTTAATAGTCCAAATGCCAGTTAAAGGGACCGAATGAACATTAAAAATGCTCAGCACATCATGCCATAATATTCCTAGAAGAGCCTGCTTCCTTTGAGAAGATGCTTTTCTTATCCGGTCCCTGGGGAAGCAGAGTCACACAAACACGCCTCTTACCTCGCCTCGTCATCCCTCGCTATGAGAAGGCACATGTGATTGGAAGCAGACGCTGATCTGAGGATGTCCACCGCCCTAGAAAATAGAAACAGCAGCAGGATTTATCTTCTGATGCAGAATTCACGTACATCAGGGCGTACACAACTCTTAAAGGCAATTTGTAAAGGCATGTTATCTCACACGATCGTGGCTTATAAACAGTAAGAATACATGCACTGGTCTTTACCTGTCGCTTGTTACTCCTATTAAGCGTTCCCCGTTCACTTCTAATATCTGGTCCCCAGGCTGAAGACGTCCTGCAAGTACATTTGACAATGCAAAAGATTAACACTGCAGGTGCACATCTGCAGACCAGCGTTTCCAATGGCAGTGCATCCTATTATATTACAGAGCGGAAAAGCATTTAGGTGGTTAACTACTTTAATCAGATCTTTAAATAATGTGGCTATATCAGCGTATTTAAAATTCATGCAAAGGTATTGTAAGGTATTAGCGTAAGAACATTATCTTTCGGATCCCGCTGTTGATTAGCAGGTGACTCCAGGCTATCGGAGGGTCTTTATGTGGACAGTACTGCCTTAACCACACAAGAGTTTACATGTGTAGAAATAGAGCATGGTCAGAGACCCATTAAAGAGAGCTCTGCTGGAGATGCTAGCACAGACCCATTAAAGAGAGCTCTGCTGGAGATGCTAGCACAGAGACCCATTAAAGAGAGCTCTGCTGGAGATGCTAGCACAGAGACCCATTAAAGAGAACTCTGCTGGAGATGCTAGCACAGACCCATTAAAGAGAACTCTGCTGGAGATGCTAGCACAGACCCATTAAAGAGAGCTCTGCTGGAGATGCTAGCACAGACCCATTAAAGAGAGCTCTGCTGGAGATGCTAGCACAGACCCATTAAAGAGAGCTCTGCTGGAGATGCTAGCACAGAGACCCATTAAAGAGAGCTCTGCTGGAGATGCTAGCACAGAGACCCATTAAAGAGAACTCTGCTGGAGATGCTAGCACAGACCCATTAAAGAGAACTCTGCTGGAGATGCTAGCACAGACCCATTAAAGAGAGCTCTGCTGGAGATGCTAGCACAGACCCATTAAAGAGAGCTCTGCTGGAGATGCTAGCACAGACCCATTAAAGAGAGCTCTGCTGGAGATGCTAGCACAGACCCATTAAAGAGAGCTCTGCTGGAGATGCTAGCACAGAGACCCATTAAAGAGAGCTCTGCTGGAGATGTTAGCACAGACCCATTAAAGAGAGCTCTGCTGGAGATGCTAGCACAGAGACCCATTAAAGAGAGCTCTGCTGGAGATGTTAGCACAGACCCATTAAAGAGAGCTCTGCTGGAGATGCTAGCACAGAGACCCATTAAAGAGAGCTCTGCTGGAGATGCTAGCACAGAGACCCATTAAAGAGAGCTCTGCTGGAGATGCTAGCACAGAGACCCATTAAAGAGAGCTCTGCTGGAGATGCTAGCACAGAGACCCATTAAAGAGAGCTCTGCTGGAGATGCTAGCACAGAGACCCATTAAAGAGAACTCTGCTGGAGATGTTAGCACAGACCCATTAAAGAGAGCTCTGCTGGAGATGCTAGCACAGAGACCCATTAAAGAGAGCTCTGCTGGAGATGGTAGCACAGAGACCCATAAAAGAGAGCTCTGCTGGAGATGCTAGCACAGTAGAGCCACGCGGATTTAAATATTTAAGACTGCTTACCGTCACTCGAAGCAAGGCCACCAGGTAGGATTCTTTTGACAAACACTCCGTATTCGTCGCCAGTTAATTCCTTTACTCCTCCAATAACTTTAATTCCTAAAACAGGCAAGAAAAACAATAGACACTGGATTTGTTGTGTGAGGAGAGAAGTGAAGAATGAATGAGCTCAGAGGCTGCCCATGTCTGTGGGTGCTGATCCCCGCATGTCCAGGTTACAATTCTTTACATGGCTGAACCCGCCTGACCTCTACAAACCCATGATACCATCGCTTTATTTATTTATTTTCATGTAGGGCTTACCTATGGGGATTAAGGATTAATGCCAGGGCTAAGAGTTTGTGTTGCAGTTTGTAATCGAAAACGAATAAGGATTGCATATTCTCGCACAGGGAACTCTGACCCCATCCCAGCAGTGAAGTACTGCAGGCAGCACTTAGGTTTTAGTCTGTGACTCTTCAAGTGTACAGCCATTTTTCCTTGCATCTCTTTTGCCTTCATAAATGCTTCAGTGCAGCCACTGTCTTCTTTGTCAAACGGGCTGACACACGTTTTTCATGTTGACCCTGTCTTTAAATGCTGCCCTCTTTCTCGTGAGGTCATGCAAGTTCCAAGGTGCATCGTACTAACCCAGTCTGCCAGGCCCCTGATGGGGTTTCTGAATCATTAACTTCCTCGAGTGACCAGTCATGTGTTGACGGCTCCTGCTTTATTTCAGGCGACAGCCATCTTTTTAAATTTCCTTCCCATCAATCACTTCTATCTTTATCTCCAGGCATGACCTTCTTCTGCTTCTCCCAGTGGCAGCCTGTCCCAGTTCAGAGTGTCCAAACCAGTGGCAGCCTGTCCCAGTTCAGAGTGTCCAAACCAGTGGCAGCCTGTCCCAGTTCAGTGTCCAAACCAGTGGCAGCCTGTCCCAGTTCAGAGTGTCCAAACCAGTGGCAGCCTGTCCCAGTTCAGTCTCCAAACCAGTGGCAGCCTGTCCCAGTTCAGTCTCCAAACCAGTGGCAGCCTGTCCCAGTTCAGAGTGTCCAAACCAGTGGCAGCCTGTCCCAGTTCAGAGTGTCCAAACCAGTGGCAGCCTGCCCTAGTTCAGAGTGTCCAAACCAGTGGCAGCCTGTCCCAGGTCAGGGTTTCCTCGGTCTCATTTTGAAATCTGCATTTCATTCATTCAAATCCGAAGACAGAATGACCGGTTGAAACTCACAGTACTAAATGACAGCATCGTGTTGCTAAGGAGAAGCAGAGTTTGATCCCTTAATATATATAGTTACCCTTGTATATAAATAGAATCCTCCCTCAAAGAGCAGGAGTGCTCCGGGTCTCTCTCGGGTTATTCAGCTCTCCTCCTTTCAGGAATAACGGCAACACTTCATGAACTTCACTTTGTTTAACTAGGAACATTCATTGTGTGTCCTCTATATACACAACTAGTGTAAAACAATATCCATAGATTCTAAAAACCTACCCAGTCCATTCCCACAGTCTGTGAAGTCCATGGAATGCACAGCACGGTCTGCACCGTATGGACCCATGAGAGTCCTGAATAAACAAACAGAAAGGGAAGCACAGAGGTCACATTAATAACGAGGAGGAGGAGGAGGAGAGTGGATTATAAATTCTTTGAAAATGGAAAGGCAAATGGGAGCTTCATGAATAATGAAGACTGTGACTTGGCTGCGCATTTGTTAGTAACCCAAATCCCACAGAAATTGGGCCTGATGAATA